>JAJKFI010000192.1:686852-712649 GCA_029204185.1 Lerista edwardsae | reverse complement strand
TGGCTTACAATGAGAATAAAATAACATCACAACGGCAATAACAAACTCAATAAAATAAATCCAACTAACAGGATCATAACAGGATCAAGTTAAAACAGACTAAAACACCAGGAATTCCTTCTACTGATGCTGTTATTAGCCTGATTACCAGCACAACTTTGAAAAAGCCTGCTGAAACAAGATTGTCTCTACTGCCCGTCTAAAAGCTGGCAGTGCTAGGCCAGGGGTTCCTTTCTTGCAACTAAAAAGGCCTCTCTTGGCTACCCAAGGGGAGGTGATTCTGAGATATTCTGGTCTCAGCCCAGTTAGACATTTAATGGTCGAAATCAGCACCTTGGATTGAACCTAAAAGCAGACTAGTGACCAGTAAAACTGGTAAAGGGTTATATTAGTATAATGTGATCTGGTTGGGCAGTTTCAGTTTAAACTGTGGTAGCTGAGCTATATACTGGTGGTCCAATAGATCATGCATGCTTTTTATTTCTGAAATATGAAGTGCTTTCCTAAGGCTCTGCCCATTTAGTAGGCAAAGTTCAAAGCCCACCCACCCCTCCCTCATGCTATTACCACATGGTACAAGCAGGAAGGAATCCTTGAGTCACCTCATGTGGTGGCAGTGCCTACTTTTGTGGCAGGAGTTTCACCACCGCTGACAGGAACTATTCAGGCAACCTGTCATGTACATTCTCAACTTATACATGTTCTAGTTGCATTGGTTGTCTTAGGGCATGTCCAGTTTATTATTCCTTTCTTCAGTTAATACCCAGATGATGTTAATACCTCTTGGAGCTAGAGAATTTCCTGTCAAGAAACACTTTCTGCAGTGGCCATTTCCTCAGAGAAAGGCAGAGGGGGAAATGGATTCTGTTTAGCCTTGAGAGTTTGTATGGAAAGGTGGGCCATAAAGTGTTCCTGAGAAAAATGCAAAAGAATGGGAAGCGTGAGGACACAGACAACCGGTCCCCTCAGTGATAGGGTGTGATGGGTGGGTCCAAGTGGAACAGCTATATTTGGAAGAAGGTTCAGGAATGTAGAGCAAAGTAGAAATCCAAGTCCTTTTAAAGGCTTCTTTTCTATATTAGAGCCCGATTGAGTAGGCTCCTGAGTCAGTTGACTGCTTCTCCTCACAACGGCCTCCCAGTGTCTGGCTGCTCCGGTACATAGGGCTGCTGGAAGTATTTGGATGTAATGCTGTATCTGTCACCTGGGTGGGAAGGGAAGAAATGACACTGTTGCCTTCATTAGGTGGGGAAAAAACTTGCAGCCTGAAGAACTCTGAACAATTTGTCTCACGCTGTCCTCTGCAGATGGATGGACTAGCAGCAGGGGTGCCGGCTCGATTTTAATAATAATATTTTAATAAAACTCTATAGTGGTCACTGCAATGCTTGAACATGACGCCAAACAAAATGCCTAAGAAAAAGCCACTCTGTTTGTGATATCACCATAGTACATGTATTGTTTGGTTGGGACTAGTCAAAACACACGCTTAATGTTGTTACCAAGCTAAGCTTAGAAGGGTTTGCAAGTAGATCCCACACATGAGGGGTTTTAGCTGTCTGAAAGAGGCTCACAAGCTACGTTAGGAAAACCCTAAACCCTGGGCGGCCAAACAGTTTCCTGTGTATCTCATAGCTTTAACTTTCCACTGTATGCCAGTGGAAAGTGTACTTAAAGTATGTCAGTAACGGTCTGATCTATTTTGGGCGCTGCTGTGAGGTGAGGTGAGCAGACTCAGCCCTTTGCTTGCAAAATAAAACATTGCGGTTAGCTTTCCTCTCTATGTCTATGTTGCTTACAACTGGGCAACCAACAAGACCCAGAGAGTCCCTCCCCACAGGGTTTCATGACAGAACCTTTGTGGTTGAAAAGCAGTATAAAAATCGTAAATACTGTAAATGTGTGTAGGAGCAGATTCAAGGCACAGATAAATTGAAACTGAACCCAGGAATATTGGGGCAGACAGAAAAGGCGGCAAACCAAAATGAATTCAAGGTGGGCAAAAAGCTCAGGGGAAAGATTTATAAGGAATATACTAACTAGTCATTAGTGTACAGAGTTTCTAGTATACACACTCACATTTTTCATATATCTTGCTCAGAGTCCTTGCTGAGGAAGAAAAGAGGTTCCCCCCTCACAAGATGCACACTGAACCCTACAGGTGGCCCTTGCTGATATACATGGGCCAGCTGTGTCACTGTCTACGCCACTCAAACTCACCTCTTCAAACTTCTTGGCCTTGTACTGATCTGCTCCCTTCAAGAAGTTGAGCAGAATGATGTCGCACAGGACTGTCCCCTGAGAAGGAAAAGACGTAGGTGAGATGGCCTGCTAGGACCTGCTAGGCTACTCTCTGATGCCAAACCCCAGTACAAGCAATGGTAGAGTAATGCCAGTACAGCACATATGGGGAAGCATGTTGAACCAGACTGAGGGCAAAATCCCAAGTGGCCTATAGCGTTGACACGACATGGTAGAGTGTGCCCATGCTGCACACGGCACCAGACAAGCCGGGCAGGAGGGAGGGAGTGGGCGGGCCAGCAGGTGTTCTGATCTGGTGATGGGGGCCGGCCATAAGGCCGAATCCTAAACCCATTCCCCAAAAGGTGTGGCCTCAATTTGGGCCATGCAGTCTCCTTGGATCTGCACCTGCTGTTTAGCAGGCGCAGATCCGAGGAGTCCATACAAGTGCAAGGGCACAAATGTCTCCCCAAAAGCACCTCCCGAAAGCAGCACTGGATACAGCACAGGCCCACCAGCCGGCCTGATCCAGCACTGCTTAGGACTGCGCTTCCCAGGTCAGTCTAGTCCAGCATCCCACCTCCAGGAAGCCGTTGCTATTTTCCTTTGTTCATGGGGTGTGGTGAGGGAACAGGCTGCAGTTTCTCAGTGGTGAGGGCAATGCGCTCTGCATTCCTAGTACAACAAAAAGCACTTCAAGTGCTGAGAAAACACAGTGTCCCTGCAACAGTATAACCTTGGTAGAAGATGTCAGCAATATGTGTGGCAAAAGCAGGACAACAATGCATTTTTTGCACTGAAACGAATAATTTGGAAAGGTCCTGTCCGGGAAACAAGAGAAATTGAGCATGATTCGCTAGTGAAGGCATGGGAAAGGGAGCTGTCACACAACCAAACAACCAAAGCTCCTGGCTGTTATTTGGTCACATTCTACACAGCAATCAATGTTTAATCTAGATGGGAGGAAGAATTGTATTTTTTCCATGTTCAAAATAGCGTTTGATGCTAGGATCAACAGTTTGTATAGCATGTATCAACTGCACACTTGCTTAACTAAAAACTAGCTCTAGAAAAGCTTTCACAAGCAGAAAATAGGAGGGATGTTGATCTTGTTTTCTAACTCTGAGGGTCTTTGAACATCTAAGAATGACAAATAATATTTCTGGATACATGAAATCCTATTTGGTGCAGACAGAGAAATGTTCTAACTTAAGAACAATGAAGACACACTCAACTGAAATTAACATGAACTGTGTGTCTCAACAAACAAAAATTATTCAATCATCAGTGCAGACTGGGCTATGGTTTGGATCCTGGAATTTCTGCAGTTCTGTCCAAAGGGTACTATTTTGCGTTTTCCATCTGGGTGAATCTACCTCGATCACTTGGAGGGTAAGAGTCTATATATCACTCTGGAAAGTTTTGTTTTCCATAGCTAAGTGATAAGAAACATTATCCTAAGGCATTGTGCTAAGTTTGGACAACAAAACAGTCCTTGGCTACATTTATGAATGATGAATGATTCTCTTCTAAAGTATACCAGGTTCTGTGGTGTAGACAATGCAAGGAGACAACTTGACAAAACCTTGGGAAAAAAATACAGTACTTACCACCCCAACAGATGTAAAGGCTGCCACAGTATTGATGAGAGTTGGGATGATGTTGAACTTCCCAGCCTGAGGCATCAGAAGGCAGAATTAGCATATATAAAAAGCTTCACTTCAGTAGTAGGGGTTGGCACAGGAGTGAACAAAATATGAAGGCAGTTGACCAGTTCACCTTGCTTCTCCTGAGAAATAGCACCTCTATCCATTCATGAGAATAAATCTTCCTTTCTCATGCAGGGCTACCTTGGAATGAGTAGTGTCATGGATGGCCCATGGATCTTTGAATCATTCCAGATTACCATCTTTGTTATGAGCACTATTGGCATTTGTCAAGCACTATCCTCAAGGATCCATCATTCCTCAACAGCAAGGTTACAATAAGTGGGACTTAAAGGGGTAGTTTGCTTCATACTATATTATTGATCAGACTGGGAGAATAAGAGCCCTTACTTCCTACTCATGGAGTAAATGAGAGGCTTGCCAAGTTCTGTGCCTGTACCAGGTATCAGTAGGAAAGAGGGGGCAATATGCCAAAACAGGAGTTTATACTCAATCCCCTACACTTGTATCCCCAGATGGTTTCCTGTTTATATCCAATAAATTAGCTATTAATCTCTCTATTAAAAAGTACTTATCACTGTCTTCCTCAAGTCCTTGGTCAACATAGATACAACAGCCCCAATATGAAAACATTAGATATGTTTCTCCTTGACATTGTAACCCTTCATCCATCATTGATTTTGAAGAGCAACTTTCCAAAGTTCTCTAAAGTTCTCCTTTCCCCCCCTATCACACCTTCTCCAGTACTCAACCATTTCCTCAACAGCCGGACAGAGATTTCCGGGGCAGCCCAACCCTATGCACAGTCACTCATCATAGCCCACTGAGCAGAGTGGAACTTACTCCCATGGATGTGTGCATCAGATGGCAGCCGCAATCTGTGAAATGTTCTTATACAGCTACCAAGACACAGCAGAGCTTCCCTTTATTGTGCATCTCCGGTATTGATTGTCTCTTTCTGTCTGGAACATTCACCTTCTTCCTCTAGCTTGCTGGAACCAGTTTTCTATGACCCGTGCTGAGGTCAATCCTACAGTTGTCTTCTATTATTTTTGTTTCCAAATAAACTATGTATAGCCATACAAAGTTCATCTCACAGAGCAGCAAAACTGTGTGTAGTTAACTGAGAAATCTGCTGGGTTACCACATCAATAATAAGGGTAAAATATATTTAGCATGTTTGTATTGAGGGGAATTCTTCCTTCAGCCTATAATGGGAGTTTAGGTCACACTAGCACCATCTGCTAGAGACAGAAGAATCAGTAGGCTGAGAAATCTCTGGGTCAAGAGCCAGTGAGCAACAAAGGTTCATCTTCTCCCTCCACCTCAAACTGAAGACAAATGCCTTCACTCGGATGGAGCACTTTCACTATGAAGCATGAAAGTCGGTTGGAGACCATGACTTTTGACCCTGGAAAAACTTTTTCCTTTCAGCTTTTTCCAGGGTCAAAAGTGTCAGCAAGTAACTAAGAGTGCAATCCTAACCTGGAGTTAGGCCGGCACAGTTAGGCCAGCAAAGTTTGGCTGGCACAAGGCACCTTAAATTATGTTTGGACCACTTTTGGAGAGTGGTCCAAACATGCTTTACAGTGGCCCTTATGCCAGCCAAACTTTGCTGGCCTAACTGTGCCAGCCTAACTCCAGGTTAGGATTGTGCCCTAAATTCTCCCAGAAATATATTCATTGCTTTCAACTAAACAACTGGGCAGTCCAGCTGAAATAAACCTTCCCTGTGCTGATATAGCCACACCAACGGGGCACATTATTTTGGTTCCTGAAGGCCTCATTGAGGTAAGGGAACAAATGTTCCCTTACTCTGGAGCAAGCCTCTGCTGCCCTCATGAGTCCACTTGGACCTGTGCCAGCTTCTTTGCTGACACAAGTCCAAGTGGACTCTGGTAGCTGAATCAAAGCCGAGAAAGCAGATAAAGTATTGTTGATGGTGCTGGTGCTGATTCCACCCCTTCTTGGCCTTCATCCACCCCCCTCATTCTGGCCACTTCCCCCACCTTGCATGGACTTACTGGCACCAGAGCTCGTTGCCATGGTGGCAGCCAGACTTGCTGTACGGCATGTCACCTTTTGCAACAGCCAAAAAGCATGCTGTTCCGCCAGAATGCGGGTTCCAGTGGTGCAGCAGTTATTAGGATTGGGCTGTACTGTGTAAGCATTTGCAACAATGGAACAGAGTTCTGCTGTACTGTGACAATAAGGCTGCTCGCAGACAGAGTGCTCTGTCAGCTGCCATTTTGGAAGCGTTGCTGCAAGAAACAGCTGCACTTCCTGGATTTCACCATGCTGTTTGGACATCACTAGAATCCACCACAGCCACAAGAGCAGGTAAGGCAGTGGCAGGGGGGGAGGGGGCAACACTGGGCGGGGAAATGGGAATCGGGGCTGAGAAGCTGCAGGAGAGAGTGGATCCAGAGGTGATGGTGCATGTAGACTACATTTAGCATCCAATCAGAGCACATTAACCCCAGTACCAGCCTCTAGTACTAGTACAGTACCTGTCAGGGAGACTACAGCTCAGATGATGAGATGTGTGGCATGGGGCTATTCCTCTCTGGACTCTCAAAGGAGAACTTTGGGAACCATGCTGAAAGGGCACTTGGCACACAAAGGGAGCACTTTGCACAACCAACCTCTTGTCCCACCCAACAAATACGGAACTATTTGGTTAATTCTTGCCTTCTCAGAATTCTTAGAACACTTGTCTTGTGCCCCAGGAAGTCATCACCTACCAACACCCAACTGGTTCCCCTGCCTTATCCTTCCAACATGGGAAGGGCAATGCATCCCACACAGGAAGGCCACGGGGGAATCCCATGCGGCATATTGGTGCTGCACCTCATGTCTCTCCTCTTCCATTCTGACCCTCCAGAATTATCAAATGTGTTTCCACCATCATGCACATTGCCTAATCCTCCCTTCCTTTTGCAACAGCTAGGAGTCTGCTCCCTTTTGGGGAAATGAGGGGCACAACCATTGCTACTGCTGACCACTCATCAGAACCCCTTTTTGTTTTTCAGGACTGCACCATTGTCAGCTGAACGTTACTGCTCTGCAGAGTTTCACTGCAGTCCCCCTGACAAGACAGTGAAAAATAATGTTGCAAGCCTGTGTGCTCCTACCCCCTGCAGGGCACAACTGCAAGTACACTCTGGTAGCACCACTCCAACACAAATAGTGTTGCTGTGTTGGTCATTCCTAGTGAATGGCATGGGGATGGATGTCCCCCAAGCATTGGCCACTCATTGGTCTTGCACCTGCCCCTACCCCTGCTCATTTCCCCCTGGCGGTCCTTCTTTGGCCACCAGTGTTGACCATCAGCTTTGGAGCTGATTGGCTGTATGGTGATAGGCTCCTTGGACATCACAAAGATGTCCAGTCTGACATCCTGGTGATCACATGGATGTCACATGGATGATGCTCCATTATTATGGTGATGATACATTGATGTAATGGTGATGATGTGCCAATGTCATGCTGTGTTGGAGATCCCATGGGCACTTGGGGTATTACTGGGAACTGTCATTGCTTTGCCAGAACAAGCTTGGCATTTGGCCCCTGCTGCACTGGCATCCATGTGCCATCAGTATGGCATTGCCAGGATGAGCTTAGCATATGATGGGTGTCATGCCAGTGTCTGAATAAGATTGGGTTGTTAACTGGTGTAGTTAAATACCAGAACCAAAGGCATAATTTTACATTTGGTCATCCCTATATTTCAGAAACCACATTCTTTTATGGAGATATATTTGAAGCTTAATAATATGTGTGCTGCGCATCTTCTGATGGTAGAAACATTTATTGATTATTTGCTGATCACAAGAAAATCAAAACTGGAGAGCATCTCCATCATGTGCAAATAGTAGGATGCGCAGCTGCTAATCTGGAAAGCTTATGCTACTGTGAATCTTCTGTTCCCTATGGCCCTAAAGGGTGATTTGTATAATCAAGAATGGTAGAACGTCTATGTGATATCTCTATGTCTGGCAACAAGGCTGATTAGCATTTCAGTTGGAGACTGTGAGGAGGGAAAAGCACTCGCAAGCCTGTTCCCTGAGCATGACAAACAGTACATTGGAGGAATGCATTTACATGCATAACCAGTAAGGCTGACTTCATTAAAGCATTTCTGTGTCTCATAATGGAGAGTTGTTCTTTTATCATAGCAGCAGGATCTATGTCAAGCCTATTCAAGTTCACAATGGAGATGAATAACACACGCGTCATGGCAATTCAAACACTCTAAACTTTAGGATGTGATGGGCTCAAATGATGGGCTATGAGTCAGATACTCCCATGGGTGAGTTGCAACTACACCTCGACATTTCATTCTCTCCCACCAGACCACTCTTTTTCTGGCTCTTGTGTTCCCTGGCTTGCATAGTTGCCCTGTCACACTCACATTTCCATACACCAGGACATCAAAACGAATGCCATAGGCCTTCATCAGTGTGCGGTACTCTGTGCCATTCTCTCGCTGGTAGTACTTGGCATACCTGCAGGCAAGGGAAAGGCCGGCCGGCAAAGAAACACACATGTGCAAGTGCACACGCACACACACACACACACAAGAGTACATGGCTTGTTAATTCCAGAAGCAAAGATACACTTGTATATACACATACAAACATCGAGGGTTGCCATATTCACTTATTCACCAAAGCCAGGCGGTCTAATTTGCATAATATGCAAATAATTTTCTGATTGTGTAATTTGAGTGACTGATTGGGGCGGAGCTTAAGCATCATGGCTGCATTCCCGTTCCAAACTGCTGCTCCAATGCTGCTTTGCAGAAAGGCCATGGTCCATTAGGCTCTTCTTGCACACTGTTGCATGTAACATGTAGGTTACATTCATTCATAATAGTCATACATAAACATTCATAATAGTGCTGTACTGTATTTTTAAAAAATTCCTCAAAGCAGTTGATAATAATTGTGTGTAACTGAATTCTCAAAGGCTAAATAAGCATTAAAGAAAGTAATTTGACAGGGAAAGCCTATGCCTATGTTGTCAGATATAACTCCCAGTTTGATGGCACCTATTCCCAGGTAAATTTGTATACTGTAGGTTTGCATTCTAAGGGCCTAGCCCCATCTGGCCCAGCACCGGTGGTAAGGCCTTGCTGCAGCTGGCAGTGACGCAAAAATGCCATCAGGACCCCAGGACCCAGGGGACGCCAGGTGGAGCCAGAGGGTGGAAAGTAACACTGCTGCTGCTGCTGCTGCTGCTGCTGGGCTCTTTCCAGGTGGGCAGGGAGGGCAGAACTGGATCCTAACCTCTGTGTAAGGCCATGCAGTCCGACATGGAGGCCCTCAAGTCCGCATCAGAAGCCAGCGCAGACTTGAGGAGGCCCCTTGGTGGGGGCTGTGCCCTTTTTCCTGAGGTGCCCTCTGGTGGCTGCCTGCCACCCGTAGGATGCAGTGGTTGGCTTTTGGCCTCTGTGCCTACCGTGGCCAGGGAGCTTAGGATTGGCCTGCCTGGCTGCAAACATAAATACATTTCCCGAGGACTCAGGCTGCAACTCTATCCCCAATTATTTGGGAGTAAGCCCTATTGACTATAGTAGGACTTACTTCTGAGTAGATATGCCAAAGCTTGCACTGTAATTTAATTTACTGCAGAAGTTGCAGTATCCTTTGTAATCAGTTCTTTCTTTTTCTTCTGCCTGGGAGTTGCTTTTCGGATTCTTTATGCAATTCGGTGCAAACACTTTCGGGTGACACTTTCGGGTCTCTGACTTGGATGTATCCATAACCATTTCAGGAATGAAATACACTTGTGACACCCTGTTCTTAAATCAAAAACCACTTTGCCAGCTGCACAGTGGTGTGAGGCGCCCTCCACTGTTATCTATTATTGAAGGACCTCCTGGCTGTTCATTTACCCTACAGTAGTCTGTCCTCTATGGATTCAAAACCAAAGAGTTTTTATTCTTCTGAAATACTAGGAAAAAAATCACCGTCCTATAAATAATATGTCATCAGCAGTTCAAAATCAGCCACTACAGTAGCTGCAGCGTGTGAAATAGCAGGATGCGCAGTGCGTGGAGCCTTGCTGCTCACATCACTGCATATGCACTAGAAAGCATCCACCCGTTCCCCCTCAGGATGCCACCCTCTGCACACCTACCTGGAAATAAATCCAATTGGCATCTACTTCTGAGTTAACCCATAACATTGACAAAAGTTACTTGGGGTTGTGTAGGAGTTGAGCCCTACACAACACTACAACCAGCAACATAGGTACAAAAATTTAGCAAGGCAACCTCAAGAAGCACAAAAGAGAGACTGTGATTTTCCAGGAAAAAGAACTAGAAAATAGGGACTGTCCCTGGAAAATAAGGACAATTAGATGTATGCTCTGATACTGTTGTAAAAAAAAGACCACCAGTAAGTTACTAAACTTCATGGAAAGTGTCTCTGCTATGTTCTCTAATAATTATTCTATCTCAAATGCTGCATAATCTCCTACCTTAGCAGCTAACCCATCACAGCTGTGCTAAAATCCTGGATTTCTCTGATGTATCCCTTGGACAGCTCTCACTTCTTCCTCAGGGGAGGAAAGTAATTCCAATAGCATCATAAAAGAGCCAGCAAGCTCTATGCTCAGACAACTGAACTGTGACTATAGTCTTTTCCTCGCTTTTTGGCCATATTTGTGAGAGGTACAGAGAGCATATTGTCACTGCTTCCCTGACATGTCAATCTCAGCTCCCCTTTCTCAAACTGTAGATAGGAACCTTGTGATTTGATATCAGGTGGATCCTGGAAAGCTGGGAGCCTCCATCTTGGAAACTGCAGACCTTACTCTCACGATATTCCTTTTGTGAATGTTCACAGTTTGAATTTTCAAGTGAGGGGTTTTTTTTTTAAAGTTTTCCTTTTAGTGCAGTGTTTTTGCATACTATTTTGTCCTAATCTTGCTTTCTGTCAGGGATGTTTCAAGCTTGTGCAATTGCTGCAGTCCAAGAATGCCAGTTTACGTTCCAGGAGTGCCATTTGATTTCATCACAATGACGGCACTTCCTGCTTGATGATGTCACTTCCGGTCATTCAGGGCGCAATCCTACACTGTGCTGGAATGGCAAGGCCGGCCGGCCAACGCCATATCCTAACGCAGTATAGGTGAGGCTGGAGCCTCCCCACGGCAAGGGAGTGTGCAAGGGAATGTCCAGCCTCTCCTATGTGCTCCTCGGACCTGCGCCTGCTAAAGAGCTGGCGCAGATCTGAGGAAACTGTGCAGCCTGAATCAGGGCTGTGCAGCCTCGCAGACGGGCTTAGGATGTGGCCGCATGGCCACCTCCCAAGCCCGCCCACGTCCCGCCCAAGTCCTGCCCCCGCCTCCCTTCCTCCCTCCAATCCCCGTGCCGCCTTGGCACGAAGCCTCGGCCTCGGCACCCCGTTGTGCTGATGCTGCGTGGTCTATAGGATTGCGGTGCCCATCACATTCAGGTTAATGACATGACTTCTGGTGGGTCCTAACACAAGTGCCATTCTAAACAGTGGGACCCAGTGCTAAAAAGTTCAAGAACCCCTGGATTAAAAGAATGGAAGGGAAGGTGGGAACAGGATCTTCTCACTGAACAATGCCCACATTTTTTTAGTTCATATCTCAGGTTCCAGAGAAGCAAGAAAGTGTGTGTATGTGTTTGTGTGTGTGTGAATTTACACGAAAGCTGGTGATCCAGCTAATAGAATGCCCAAAATCTATGAACATCCTGTTGATCTGACTATACTAATATGGCAACCCTCCATGCAACACAAACGTAATGGTGAAGTTGTACAACACAGCATGCATTGTAAAGGGATATAGTCTGACTTTGATGATGTGTCCGAGCATCATTGGCAGACTCTATGCATGTAGCTGGGTGCCTCCTGGCATTTCAACTTGTGGCTAGACGGCACTAGGACAGTAATGTACAGATAGTGTCCTTGAGTATTTGAACGTGCAGTGACAAAATTGTTAGTGTGCAATGAGAATGCAAATAGTGACAGTATCTGATGAGTCCAAAGTTCCCACTTACTGGGAGGCTGCCTGTTGATTTTCTGCATCATTAACTTATCTGGCCTGGCTTCACCTCCTTCCAATTGGCCTCTACTGCGGGACAGGCGGTTCTGCTGCATGCCCACTTCTGGCATGACTGGATTATTTAATCATTCCTGATGCCAAGATGCCACAGAATTCCTCTCTCTTAGAGATGCAACAGACAGCCTCTCTTTGTGAATCATTGCTCTAGGCTTGATTCCTTCTGCTTGGATGCTCAGATCAGAGACTCATGCAAGGAGTGAACTCATCTGAGGGGAAGAGGTAGGTCTTATAGGAACATGCTTTGAAAGCAAAACTAATGGGTGTAAGAGTGCAATCCTAACCCAGAGTAAGACCGGCACAGTTAGGCCAACAAAGTTTGGCTGCCACAAGGGACACCGTAAAGAATGTTTGGACCACTTTTTGCTGTCAGAGGTCAGCAAACAGACATGCACCATCCTAACTCTGAGAGTGGTCCAAACACATCTTACGGTGGCCCTTGTGCCAGCCAAACTTTGCTGGCTTAACTGTGCCAGCCTAACTCCAGGTTAGGATTGCGCCTAAGAGTGTTCTCCCATTTTAATTCCAAGCAAATAAATGTGCCTCAGGTGCTGAGAAATTTCAAAAGCCCTTTCTGACCCTGTCTGTGTAGGTGATTTCATGCTCTGAATCTGGGTGGCCTGTGCATTGGCTCATACACATGAACTATGTAGGTGAAACGTTGTGTTTTTATTATGGTGTGTCTTTGATTTGTCTGCATAAAATGAAGCTACTATGTAAGTGGAGAGATGTATGGTGTCTTTGCATATGAAGAGAGGAGATTGAAATCTTCCACTTTTGGTTCTGAATAAACTGCTGTGTCCTATTACATCCATACAAAAGAAACTGGTTTGTTTTATGGGAAACTGCATTTAAAACTGAAAATGAACGATTCTGACCTCTTCTCCTTGTGTGGGAGGAGAGGGGGTGTAGGGGTCCAAGGCTTGCCATAGCTCACTCCATGGCCCACCTAAGCCAGGATGATTGGCTGACCTGTGCTGACCTGTGCAAGTTAGAGCGAGGTTGCAAGTGTGGGGAAGAATCTTAGTTCACACAGTATTACAACGAATTTCTGGGTGTTGTTTTGATTGAGAAAACTCTGGACTTGCCTGAAATTGTATCCAGGAGAGACTTGGTTCTTTTCAGAGACACTGTCAAGACGGTTAAAGGAATACTTGGGGACACAGCGGTCCCAAGAATGGTCCAGGTCACACACCCATCCAATCTTGATCCCTATTATCCCCCCCTGGGCAGAAAAAAACATCACTTTAGGACAAATCTCATTAAACAGGGCAGAGGTTCCTGGCCACTAGGCAGAGGTAAGCAACTTGGAATGCACAGAGCTCATTCTCCGGGTACCAATGCAAGATAATGTAATACAGTTTAACCACCCCTTAATGCGCCTAAGCTATTTTACTACACGGTACTCTCATTATAAGTAGCAAAAAGGCAAATCTTTTCCACTTTTTCCAGTCATGCATATGAATGGACTCTATATCCATGCTAGTGATGGTTTGTGAGTGGGTGGCAGTTCTCCTGGATTAACTAACCTAAGGGTGCAATCTTGTACAGGCATGCCCTGGTATCCACTGCGGTTCCGTTCCGGATACCCCAGGTACCTGAAACCGTGGACACTGGGGGTGCCTTTTTAAACACAGGGGAACATCAGTGGTTTTGCTGCAACAAGGTAAAAAAAGAGATTTGTTTAATGTCCCCATATCTTTTTCATAGGTGTCCCAGTATCTCTGGTATCTGTAGATGACTGA
This sequence comes from Lerista edwardsae, assembly GCA_029204185.1. NCBI lineage: Eukaryota > Metazoa > Chordata > Lepidosauria > Squamata > Scincidae > Lerista > Lerista edwardsae. Next base: position 698,896 of record JAJKFI010000192.1, on the reverse strand, counting down.
AATGGTGGATACCAAATCAGTGAATGAATGAATGAATGAATGAATGAATGAATGAATGAAACCTTTAATGGCATTTTTAAACCAACCATGGCTGTATACACAAAATACTCATAATCCTCCACCAGGCGAGGAAAAAGAACCACAAGTACGCAGCAGGTTTACCTTAATAATAGAAGCTAAAAAACAAGCCAATTGCTTAATAAAATCAGCATCCTGCATTGCAAAAAGCCGTTGAACATTCCACGTATCAGCATTCTGAGAATTCATATCTAGCAGAGGGGTTAAATAACGCTCTCTGCTCGTAGCATGGCGAGGACATTGAAAAAGTAAATGTTCAAGGGTTTCAACTACTCCTTGAGTACATGGACAAAGTCTTTCTGAATACACGGTCCCTTTAAAGCGGCCCCACAAAAATTCGGATGGCACCACATTACATTTAGCCAAAGACATAGCTCTCCGGTCCCTAATATCTTCCAAAATGTACAAGTAAGCGGGAACCTGACCTGGTTGGACATCAATATGATAGTAAAGAGGCGAACAATACTTATTGGCTTCATTCAGTAAAAAAACTTTGTGTTTCAAGAAGCCTCTTTTTAATCATTCTATAGGCCTCATCCTGGGAAACTGACCCAATACCCAGTGGATACCAGGGCACACCTGTATATGCATAGTCTGTCACTAAGAAGGCTCTCCCCACAATTCCCCACCAATTTCTGTGGTTCCCAACTATCTCCATCTACAAATACTGCTATCCTGGCATCACCCTTAAAGGTAAAAACTGGTAAAGTAAATGGCGGCATCACCATTTATTTCTTAATGTGTTAGTTTCCTACCCTTATGTTTTCTCAGGGAGATCAGAGCAGCAGTTAAGAATCACAGCAACCCTTCAAGAAAGGCTGAGTGAAGCGCTAGGGACTTTCCAAGTCCACCAGGAGAGCTTCCTAGCTAAGCTGGGTTTCCAGGTCAAACGCCCGGCTGCCCCATCACGGTCCCACCGCACCTGCGCCAGTGCCATATGCTGGCTGCAAAATTCTCACCGTGTTAGCCAATGTGGCAAAGTCTTGTCCAGCAAACCTCACTATGTCCCCTAGACGCAGGATGGGGCAGAAGGGTTGCTCTACAGGGTCAAAGCGGCACTTCTGGATATCTTTACTGGTGAGGTTGGGTAAGAGGTTTCCCCTGGGAAGGAGGCAAAAGAAGTAATCATGAGATGAGAACTGGGCCCCAAAAGGAGGGGGGAAAGACAGGAGGGAGAATCCTGAGTTTACGTCCCTTTGCCTGGAGTTAACTTCCTGTGGGCCAAGAACGATAGGCTCCACCTATTGCATGGGTTTTGCCCTTTCCCCTGCTAGCAGTGAAGAAAGGTAGGAGTCTGTAGATGGGCAACATATGGACCACTGGGGGTTGGAGCTGTGTAAGAGTGTATTTGATGAAGATCTGACACCCTCCCTTCAATGGCTGGCTCTAGCTCAACATATTGTATCCTGATAAGCCAGAACTGCTGCAGTTATTGTTGGTCTGAGCCCCAATTTTCCTCCCTTGGCATATGGGGCCTCCAACAATCCCCAGGGAACAAGTCAGAGCGCCGTCCTAAACTGGAGTTAGGCCGGCATAAGCTAAACTAGCAAAGTTTGGCCAGCACAAGGATCACCATAAAGCGTGTTTGGACCACTCTTGGAGTCAGGGAGGATGGCTCCCGTCTGTGTGCTGGCCTCTCTGATTCCGAGAGTGGTCCAAACATACTTTACAGTGCCCTTTGTGCTGGCCAAACTTCGCTGTCTTAGATTATGCCGGCCTAACTCAGTTTAGGATTTCGCCCTCACTCCAGTCATGGAGCACTTCTGTGGCAGAGGACATTCTGGCAGGTTGTTTTCAAGTAAAATCCCCCTAAAATTACTATCGACCATGTGAGCTCAGGTTTCTAACAGGAGGAAAGCCTTGCAACTCACTTCTCAAAATTGAAGAGTGGAAAGCGGATGCTGTTCTTAATGAAGAGGGTGAAGTTTTCTGCCTCCAGCATGACGGGTCTGTTGGGAGAAAAATGGTTGGAATCAGCCTCTTGGACAGTGGATTTGGGGAGAACTATTGCCAAGGAAAAGAATCATTCCTGCCTTTGTTCAGAGTTTGCATCATAATGCAATAAAAAGGTAGGCCATCAACCGCCCAAGAGAATCCTTAGCTTCAAGGAGTATTTGCCCACAGTGGGGTGAATTGTACGGCATTTGATTCTTGTATTGACCACTGTTCTGACTCTGAAGGTCTGCAGTGTGAGCAATAGTCCCTCACTTTGAACAGATCAGGGATTGGGCTGTCCAGCCACTTACACAGGTACATTGTCCATCTCTGCAGGGCACCAGCCCTGGATCTGACAGGTCCGGAAAGTGGCATTGTAATTAACACATCGGCCGGTCAGGATCCCTGCAGAAGGAAACAACAGCCAGTCATGCCAACATTATGGTAAAAACCAAAGTTTAGTGTAATACGAAGCTACCTCTTCTCTCAAATTCTTTGAATGAATTTTGTGTGTCTCAAATACAGACACTTCTTGCAGCTCTTCAGTTCATTATAATGTGTCTAATATAGCCCTGGGCACTGAACACATTTGAACACCCCCAAATCAGACCATGCTTAAAACCAAACCATCAGAAGTCAGGCAGGGTAATCCCACCCACCCCCCTTGGGCAAACGCAAGCCACTTGCGTCAACCCAGTGCTGTCGCACACGTGTGTGTCAGGGCAAGACACGCTGTGCCAACTGCGTAGACACAGCAGCGCCAGAGTTGATGGCCAGTAAGCTACCCCTGTGCTAGCCAAGTGTGGCCAGCGTAGGGGCTTTTCTCGGTGGGGGGGAGGGGGTGCAACGGCTCAAGGGGAGGGCATTCCTGTGGGCGGGGTGGCCCGGGGCGAGGGGAGAAGCCCTGATGTGGCCATTAGGCTGCATCTCTTTAGAAAAGACACTCATGCTGGGAAAGATTGAAGGCAAAGGAGAAGGGGGTGGCAGAGGATGAGATGGTTAGAGAGTGTCACCGAAGCGATGAACATGAAATTGGGGGAACTCCGGAAGCTAGTGGAGGACAGGGAGGCCTGGCGTGCTGTGGTCCAGGGGGTCGCGAAGAGTCGGACACGACTTAGCGACTGAACAACAACAACAACAAACCCCTGTCCCCTGGCCATACAGTCCTGATTCAGGCCACTGTGGCATGCTCGGACTTAAGCCTGCTAAACAGCAGGCGCAGATCAGAGCAGCCCCACAGGGGCAGCTGGCACCTACTCTGTGATAAGGGGACAAACATGACCTTGCCCCATGGAGGCTCCAGCCTGTTCCCAACTTGCATAGGATACAGTGCAGGCCAAGCGGCCTGCCTGTCCCAGCGCAGGTTAGGATTGTACCCTGATCCGCATAGCCCATTGGAAATCCATAGAAATCCTGTCAATCGAAGATTGGTGGACAAAAGTCTTGGAATGAGCAGAAATGGACAGACAGACTCATGATTCTCCTTAAGGAGAAATCAGTAAAAACATGCATGAGCAATTGGAAACCACTTGTTTTCTTCAAAGAGAGAGAAAAACAATAAAATGGTTTGTGGATCTGAAGAAGAAAAGTTATTATAATTAATTGTTAAAAAGAGATCAGAGAAATGTTGGATAAAGGGATAAGAAAAGATGTTTAAGAATTGCTGAAATTATGTATTATTATTATTATTATTATGTATTGTATTATTATGTATTATTATATTATGTATTATGAAGTTTGGAGTGGAGGCTTAAATTTTTACAAAAATTGTATTACTCTATGCTTGCGGCAATTTATAGGTAATCAGTATATGTTTAAATATTTTTTTTAGTTTATAGCCATTGATGTTTAATGTGTGTTGATGAGAATTGTTCTGTTATTGGTTAATTAAATAAATAAAATGTTTTTTTGAGAAGTCTGATTCACACAGCATTCTGGGGAGTGCATTGCCGAGGCTGGGTTGACTGGTTCTTGAGTTGTGTTTTTGTCAGCTCACTTGAAGTTGCGTACCAGTGTGAAGTCACCTCTGGTACTTGTAATTTATATAGCTGCTATTATCTGCAGAGTTACTAAAAATCTTGTGGCATCTTCCCTTACATCAACCCTTCTAGGCAGGTTAATATTTTTCCCATGTTACAGATCCGAACCAGACAATATACAGGCTGAGATATACTTGAGTGTAAGAGCACTACATCATGAGCATTCAGACTATTCTTTATAAAGAAATAATGTGAAATAATGAAATAAGGGTTAACATTGTGCATTGATTATGCACAATACCCAAAGCCAATACATTTTATAGTGACTGTTTAGATAAGTGTTTTCTCCTTATTCAAGACCTTTCTTCAGGCAACACTATGCGCTTACCCCCTCCTGTGGTGGGGACTGGCTTCTTGCATTGGCTGTCTGACTCACACGTGTACCCTGGTTGATTCTGGAACAGGAAGGAGATGAGACAGGTAAAGAGAGGAAAATCCATTGAGGTGGAGGCATATGTTACCATATATCTTGTTCTCCTGCTGCTCTTTCAAGATGCTTGGACTCCTGTGAAGTAGCCCACCTCCCTACCCTGTCTGCTGAAAAATAAGCTATCCAGACTTTACGCTTAGTATGTTACAGGAAAAACAACAATATATATACACACACATACATATTAACTGCACTGTATTAACTGACGCCTAAATGGACAGAATTTCATTGTATGGATAAAACATACCTGGCAGCTGAGGACAAAACTTTAGGTATAACATGCAGCGGGTTCTAGTGAAGGAAAGTTTATGAAGCAATAACTTGCTAGTCTTTAAGTCCACAAGCCTTGTGATTGTTTCAAGTCACCCAAGAGATTCTCTGCAAGGTGGGCAAGGCCACATCCCTCCCCGCATCTCAAGTTGCCCTCTCTTGCCACCCCTCTTACCTCAGGGCACAAGCCTTGCACTTGATTTTTTGTCACAATGAGTTTGGTGATGATGACAAAGACTGATGTTCCCTGGGGATGGGAAAGAAGAGAAGATGTCAAGTTGTGGTGGAATGCGGGAGCACAATGACAGAGGTATTGCACAGAGAGAATGAAAGAGAATCAGAAAACACCAGGGTGGGCAGGGTTTGGCACAGTGAGGACTGCCGGATGGAAACAAACAAGTCCACCAGTGTAAGCAAACCACAAGACAATTTTAAACTAGCTTGCCTGCCCAGATGTGCCTGGGCTAGTCATTTCTGGTACACTGATAACCTGAAGGGCTCAGGTTCAGTCTCTGGCATCTCCTGATAGGGCAAGGAAAGACTTTTGTGCCAACTGTATCAAGCTAGCTTGACCAATGAGAGTCAGAGACTCAGTAAGAGGCTGCTGTATATGACCTCCTAAAGCCTATTCATTCTTGTCACAGAGATTTCAGGTCAATGACTGTTTACAAACCTAGATTTGAATGTTTAAAACATGAGCAACTACTGAGGCCCAAATTAGATGTAACACACAGCTGTGTGCATCTATAGGGCCAGTCCATCTGTGAGGCTGACTGAGAAAGCTGCCTCCAGCAGCCAACTGGCAGAGGGCACCTACCTCCAGTGGTGGGAATCAGGGGGTTTGCCCAGGTTCTATAGAACCGGTTGTTAAATGGCCGGGCCCCACCCACTCGCTTACCTCAGCTGGCTTTGGTTTTTTTTCTTTTGGCTCCGGCTATGACATCATAGAACAAGTTGTTATTTATTTGAATCCCACCACTGCCTACCTCTGTCACCCCACTCGCCTCCACTGCTCCTCTTCTTCACCACTTTGGATTGCAAAAGGCAGAGGGGGACAGAGCAGAAGAGAACCTGTGAAAAAGGAAGGAAAATGCAGAGAAGAGTGGTGTGCTAGAGTGCCTCAACTGTAGCTTGCCATTCTCCTCTCCTCCACATGTTTCCCTTCTTCCTTTTCCACTCCAAGGAGTGGGAAGAGCAGAGGCTGGTACATCAATAGGTAAAGGAAGGCAGCATTTGACATAATGCCAGGTGCCAGGTGGTCTTGAGCTGGTCCTTTTATCTTAATGGGAGAACTCTCTCTCTCTCTCTCTCTCAATCTCAATCTCTCTCTCAATCTCAATGTTTAGCAGGCACAGATCCGAGGAGCGCATCGGGGAGGCTGGAGCCTCCCCTATGGTAAGGGCGCGAATGTGCCCTTGCCGTGTGGAGGCTCCAGCCTCCCCGAGCAGTGCTACAATTTGGCACAGGCTGGTCAGCCTTGCCAATCCAGCACTGTTTAGGATTGCGCCCTCAATCTCTCAGCTGCTGCTGTTGTTGTTGTGTGTGTGTGTGTGTTTTTTTTTGGGGGGGGGAGAGAGTTGGATACCCAGATCTCTTCCTACACAGAGAGGAAAGCGATTGGGAAATAATTCTGAATGAAATGGGTTTTAAGGAGCAACTTCCTTCCATTCACAGCCTTCTGATGATGCTGTGAGGATGGGGAAAGAAACACATACCAGAGCTCCATCTCGCATTTACTTTGGACCAGTTCAGCATTGGCTCACCAGCCAAATGGCAGTCACTTCCGCATTCTGCAAGTTGCATTCCATCCAACGTTTGAAAGGGAACTTGTGCAGGGAACCTACTGCCAGATCCTACCAGTGTGCACAATATGACAAATACTGTACCAGCAGCTGAAAGCATGTGCATTCCCCATGGAACTGGGAATGGCTATTTCTCCCCATTGTGTTTACACATGGGGGGTGTCGAACAATTTTTGAGAGTGGTCTTGAAATAAGGATCAACTTTCAGATAAGGTATAAAAACATCCCTTATAGACTGAAATGTGGTGCCTGGGAATAAGGAGGACAATTCTAATCACAGCTCTTGGAGTAAATACATTTTCTCCCAACACTATTCTGACCTATTTCCAGCCTACAGCTGTTGATAGCCAAACTCTGAAATGCAATGGAGCTATTTTGGAGGATCAGCCAGTGAAATGAATTAAATAGAAATGGTTTCTATTCCCAGTTAGGAATAGCTCAGACTCTTTCTTTACTCCTGAATGCGTCAGCACGGAAAAGTTCATCTCCTCATAATTTCCCCATCTCTGCAGTAGAAAAGAACTACAGTGGTGGAAAGAGACAGGGAGGAAACCTTGTCAAAAAAATCTCTGGAAAAGCAGAAACCACATTAACCACATCAAAAGGGGCCTTATCTTCATGGACACAAGGCTGCCATTCTGAGAACCCCCCGTTTTGGGGAGTCAGACCCTCGGCACGTGCCTGGGAAGAAAACCTGCTGGTGGGGGAGATTGGAGAGGGGACAGTGTACAGTGTTACACAGATGCCCTACGTCAGGCCCACATAGGGACTACAGACAGAACATAGCAGGATATACATGAGAGAGAGCACAATATCCACCCAAGTGTAGATGCTTGATTGAAATTTTGGATGAAGCCCAAAATGGAAACACTAAGACCTCCCAGAGCGGAAGCACCCCTGTCTTGGACAGTGCCAATGGAAATGGCCTTTTCCTTAGGTTGCCAACTGGCCAGGGAATAATAGTCCGCTCCTGTCCCTTTTGTAGGGGTGTTAAATTCAGAAATCAGCAGAAGCATGGAGCTGAAAATGACCTTAAAGGAGCAATTGCAAAATTGGCAAACCTATAATGAATGACTGATCTCAAGTTTGCCTTGTATTCCTTCAGGGCTGTAGCTCAAGGCTGATCAAAGCTAATGTTGTCTGCCTGTTGTCTAAAATCAACAGGACATTAACAATTGACAATGAAATTGCCGAACGGGTTCAGTCTTCTATATTTAGACCAAACACGCCAAATCAAATTCTTTTGACTATTAGGCAGGGTCCTGCGGTCCTGGGAATCTAAGGCCCGCTTACTTGGATGTTGGCTTTGGTGGGTCTTAATTCTGCGAAGTATTCACCGGCTTGGGGTTTACAGTGCTCCTTGTGTTGGCTGCTGCCATGCAGGGAGTTTTTTGGTGTAGTGGTGTTCCAGGCAGCGAAGGAGATGTTCACCACATCACCACCAATTGTCATAATAAAGGAAGGTTTGGTTTGGAGTACAGTGAAAATCATCCAGTTCTAATGAAAACCATCATATTCTTCCATATGAGACTAACTTGCCACAGAGCATGACTTACTGTACCATAGGTCAGCCACAAGGGGCAAACCCATCTGCCAGTTTCATTTCTTCAAATAAAGTTTAAAGCTATTGTGTTTTGGGGAGAGCTTCAAAAACATGGATGCGGTATATGACCTAAAAATGTCCTCTGGAACAGCTTCTTACACCAGGAGGAAAAGAAGAAACTGCCTCCCCACATCAGAATGTAGGGGGCTTGTCCATTCCCACACAGATTCACTCACTCACTCATTCATGGGCCCAGTTTATCGCCGCTCTTGCCAGAGGCGTTTCTACAGGGAGCGCAAAACTCTAAGTTTTGCAAGAAGCCTTACCCTGTCATGTAAATCCCGCCTCTCCCTTGCTGCTGTAGCCAGTAAGCAATGCCAAGATGTTGCTGTTCCCTGTGAGGATTGGCTAAAACGGTGCAGGGGAGGAGTGATTTCCACTGCAAGGTAAGGCTTCTTGCAAAACTTAGAGCTTTGCCCTCCCTGTAGAAACGCCACTGGCTCTTGCCACCATGTCTGGAGCTGCTTCACTCAAACAGCTTCTGACTGGGAAGCTGCAGACACGCAATTGTCTATATGAATTGGGCCATCAGATGATCATTCTGGAAGGAGCCAAACTGTCTGGCTCTGTCTTGATTAATGTGGAACACATGTCCGTAATTGGGCCTATAGTCAACCCATTCACCCCCACAAAGTCACTGCCCACCTCTTCCTCCTGGTGCACCACCAGTTCACGCGTCACCATCTTCGTTGTTCTGCTCCAGCTCCATTGTCACTTTTTGCCTGGCTCAGCAGGTTCAGGCTTTTGCAGGGCTCAGCAAGGAGAACCCTGAACAGAGTCTCCCTGTTCCCTGTCTTCTCCTCACAGGCCATTTCCCAGGAAGCAGCAGCTGTGGAGGTGCAGGAGGAGGAGGTGGTGGAGGAGAGCCCTCCCTGACCTGCAAGCACAAGCTACCTGAGTGTGCAAGAAGAGAGTGAGGCAGCTCGGTGGAGACCTGGGGCAAACTATGAACCAGGAGAGGAGGTGGGTGGGTGGTATGGGGCACTCTCTGAAAGCTTGCCACCTCCCCCCCGCCCCCCGTCCACTGCAGGAAGTAAGAGTTCCATTGGCCTTGTGGGTGGGCCGCTCCTGTCCTGTCCTCAAACAGGACAGGACAATAATTTTTTTTCTGTTTTAGCAATTATTACAATTATTAATTTTTTAGCAATCCATTTTGGCAATAATTACAAAGCAAGAACTATAGCCATAATGCAGCAAGAATTACAAACACAGAGAGGGAACACAGTGTCAATGGGACAAGGTAGACCAGTGGTGTCCAACCTTTAGGAGCCACAGACTACAAAGGCAAAAATTGGAATTGTCACGGACCACATGCAACACCCCCCCCCACTCCCTGCACAGAAAAAAAAGTACAAGTACATCTGTAACAGTTAGAGAAGATGTATTAGAGATTTATTAGATTTATTATTAATGGAGAAGGTTTGTGGGTTGCTGCTTTTGTTGCCAGCTGCGGCTGTAGGTAGCCCATTCTCGGTCCTCTCTGGCAGTTCATGGGGAAGCATCTCCCAAGTGAGCGCCCCCCCCCCGACTACCAGAGAGGGCGAAGAGCGGACTGCCCACAGCTGCGGCCAACACTTCCAGTGCCAGTGCGACTGCGGGTGCTCTGTTCTCCGCCCTCTCTGGTAGTCCACAGGGGAGCGCTTGTTTGGCAAGATGCTGGGAGTGATCAAAAGCAATCTTCGTTTTTTTGAGACCGGGTGGACAACTTCTCAGGGGGCCCATGGACCACCAGGCTGAGGACCACAGATATACCCTGCTGGATTCAGGGTAGCTGCTCCTGCTCTCTTTGACAGAAGTACCAGCCAAAGCCTTGCTCGCAACACGTTTACATTCATGCCACTTTTCCCTCCGGCCTGCTTTGGATGCCTAATGGTCCTGTACTCGTTTGGGGAATTTCCTGCTTAGCAGGGGAAGGTGAGAGCAGCATTAGAATGTTGTGGCCATTGCAACTGGGGTGGTGGTGGAGTGGGGGGGAGGACGAGGGTTATCTGCGGTCCTACGAAGTACAGCGCATATATTTAGAACAGAAAGTGCTTGTGCTCACTGACCTGTCCCAAATTTGATGCTGAAGGTACAATGAAACCTGATTGCATATCCGTAGAACATTCTGACTTCAGAGTCCAATAACCTTTACCTACAGGGCTGCTGATGCCAGTGGCGTGCTGTCTCAGACCCACAAGATGGGATTTTGTCAGGCCTGCGCCAGTACTGTTGCTATCAATCATGTCACATTATTGTTACGCAATGGTGGGCAGGCACACTGTGAACATGACGTTACCATTTCCCTGGGCAGACGCTGAGGGCTGCTTCAAACTGCCTCTTTGTGCTCACATATGACTCCCCAGAGCAAAAAATGCTTCCACGGAGTACTTGAACTGTGCACATGTGTATTTATAGCTGCCGTCCCTTTAAAATACAAGCAACAGGAATCCTGATCCTTTCCTGATCAGGACTGGCCCAATGTCTCCCAGTGCCAGAGGGAACATGCCAAATGCTGCCTCCTTTACCTGGCACCGCACCAGCCAAACCACCACCTCTCCTCCTCTGGTGCCACTTCCTGGATTTGAAAAGAAAGTGGGCAAATGGCATGGAGACTCCAGTCTGTTTTACCCCCACACAGGCCTGCTCAGCACTTGCAGGTGCAAGAGTGGTGGTGGGTGGAATGGAGCGGGGAGGGGGAATGATTGCAGTCCCAGGCAGTGGGATAGGACAGGGCGGGAAGCAGAGGGGGCAGTATCGGTGGCACAGGCATGCGCCAATACCTTATCCCCATCCATCTCCCTTACAGCGCCATTATGCATCTCAGACGTACGCCTGCTAAACAATAGGTGTTGATCCAAGGAGTCCCACGGTGGCGGAGGTGGCTTTCCCTAGGGTAAGTGAACAAAAGTGGACTTGCTCCTAGGAGACCTCCATGAATACAGTGTGTGCTCCATTGGTGGTGCTGCATCAGCAGGGGGGGGTAGATTTCAGTAGGACTGGAGCATCAGATACGGCCACAGCCAGCGCACCATCCTATGTTGTACAAATGTCCTCTGGTCTCTGCCACTACCTGGGCATCCAGGAGCAGCAGAAAGTCCAGGTTGACCCTCTAGCTGTAGACCTGCTCCCACAGAAGGAATGCATCCCTGTTCAGATCAATAGTCCTACACCTGCACTGTGGATTTCTGGACCAAGAGGACCTCTGACTCAGCTTATCAGCTGTCTTCAGACAATGCATTAGATGACAAAGAAAGATAGGGATGGGTAATATCGGCATACTGATGACACCCAACTCCAAGCCTTTGGGTGACCTCTGCCAATGATTTCATATGGATATTAAACAAGATGGGGGCAAGATGGAACCCGGCCGCACACCATGAGCTAAAGGCCAGGATGCTGATTGGGAGTCCCCTACAACACCTTTTAGGACACATTGGCAGCAAGGACTGGAACCACTGAAAAACAATGACCCCCAACCCAGCTTGGCCAAATGTCCCAGAAGGACACCATGGCTGGTGGTGGCAAATGCTGCTGAGAGATCCAGCAGGAGCAACAGGGACACACTCCTCTGTCAAGCCCCTGGTACAGAGCATAGTACATGGCTGAGCACCCCAAGATCCAGTCAGATTTAGAGTCCATTCTCTGTTATGTGTCATTTCATCTTCCTGCACTTCTGCAATAATTTTCCTGCAATAGTTTTCCCATTCAAAAGCATCCTCCATCCTGGAGGGGGCAATGATGTTCTGCGGAGGCACGGGTCATCTGCTCCATTGCCATGATGAAAGCATTAGCCCTGAACCTGCTTCACTGTACCTTTATAATCATAATAGCTTTAGGCAACTTGTTCATTTCTTTTAAACACACACACACACACACACACACACACACACACACACACACACACA
>JAJKFI010000192.1:649608-686252 GCA_029204185.1 Lerista edwardsae | reverse complement strand
CACACACACACACACACACACACACACACACACACACACACACACACGGCTTACAATACCACCCACATCCCTGAACAGCTATAAACCCTGTCTGATCCATTGCTGGGAGTTCACATGTGAAGGTCAGGTGGATGCAAGTGAGCATCTAGGCACGTATTTGCATCCATATGGCAACATGCACCTGAACCAGCTGGATGCATCTCTTATTAACAGGGATGGGGATGAGATAGCCCCTCATCTGCAGCTATTAATCTTTGCATACAACTAGATTGAGACCTCATACACTGCCCTAAGCTATAGCCCGAAGCTTATCCCTGAAAGCACACTGAACTCAAATGGACCTTTTTGCATGTTAATGCACTTATAACAGAGGTGTAAGACCAACAGGAGAGGAGCAATACACAGCCACCAACACCAAGAGATCCTGATTAGGGGGACCCCTCATTGAACTGTTGTAGCTATGTTGTATTACTCCACGTATTCCCAAACCAAACTGGTGGCCTGTCCTTTGGCCTCATGAGACTTCCATTCCCTATGCTCAGAGTTTTGTAGGGCATACCTGTGGAGGCGTGACGTAATCGGCTGTGTCCATGACCTGGTTGCTGTACATGCCAAAGCCCTTTACCTTTGTTACCACAGAGGACTCGATGGAGGTGTCCCTCATCTGATAGGCCTTCTCATGCAGGAACACCCACCTAGGGAACAAGAGGCCTATTAGCAAGCTCTGGCGTGTGGAAGGAGGCAAAGTCTGTATGAAATGGCAAGGTACACCAAGAAAACAGGACAAAGAGCTTCCCTTAGGTATTGGTACAGTTTTATTGGTGCACTCAGAATGGCCCACAGAAACACCCAGAAGCGACTTGAAGTTTTTGCAAGCAAGCCAAAAGTTGCCTTTAATAACTGGAAGTTGCTTCCAAGAGCCTCTGGGGGCCATTCTGAGGTCTGCGGAGGTCAATAGAGTAGGGTGCTGGCCTCCTGTGATCCAAAGGAGGCTGCCAGGGGCTCCAAGTAAGGCTTTATAGCTGGTAGTGTTGCTGGGCTGGCATCCCCCTTCCGAAATGGCTCCAATTTAGAGCTGAACAGTCCCAGGGGCAGGCAGGAGGGCCCAACCCACAACCCACTACACATAGGTTCATGACCCACACTTTGGGAAACCCTGCAGTAGGTGTCAAAACTGGAAAAAAAACCCTTGCCTTTTTCCTTCCATGCAGTACAAATATACAGTATTATGTGATTCACTGAATCCTCAGTCCCGGATGTAGCCTTCACAATGTGGTTCTCTCCTATTTGATACAATTATTACAAGTACGGGAGTCCCAACCTCCTTTGGGTCTGATTCTAGGGCTATGGAGATTACGAACAGTCCTGTCACTTACACACCACCAGTGTATATAATGCTTTATAATTTCATAAGCCTAAGACAATAATAATACTTGATCCTGAGCACTTATACCATAATACTGCATTGGAAGGCTGAAAGAGCTTGCTACGCTTTATTTTAAACCACCCAAGAAGTTTAAACCACCTCAGGTTTGGCCAAGAATTTTTTCTCATATTGCAGATGAGAGCATAGACTGAGGGTGAGAGGTTGTGGATGCCTAAGGCCATCTGGTGAGTTAATGTAAGAGTGGACTGAAGATTTTCCAGCTCACAGCTCAGCCACTACACAACACCAGACAGGTTGCTGCTCCAAAGCAGTGCTGAGATAGGTTATTGTTGCTGCTACAAAAGAGCTACTCCATACACAGCATGCCTCTCTACTAGGGAATCAATAAGAGTCCATGTTTGTGCTCCTGACAAAAGATGTAAAAAAAAAAAAAAGTTGGTCTCCTAACTAAATAAAGATAATGCCTGGTTTTTGGTCTCATTTCTTGTTAAGTGCTGCCCTCTAGTGCTCAGATTTATCTTGGTCTATTGTAACCCAGAGAGCCACTTCCAGTCACTGCAGAGTGACAATACTAAGCAAGATGGATCAGTGATTTGATTTAATAAATGGCGGCAGCTTCATATGTTCCGAAGAGAGGAGCCTTTCATGCAATTTGGTCTTCAGTGAATCACAGATGAAGGGCCTTTCTCATCATTAGCCTGATTTCCAGCATATCGCTGAGTACGTGTGCCATCTCCCCACTTCTCCTTAGGCAGCAGTACCTATTATAAAGTCAGGGACGTCTAGTCTAGTCCTGAATCAGTCGTGTCCTTTGGTAAACTGTTCCGGCTGCCAATTATATTTCCTGCTAATGTTTGCACCGAATCCCCAGTCTGCGAGCTTCAGCCTCGCTGCTGGATCTCACTCTGTTTGCCTAGATTAAAAACACGATCCATTATAAGCCATCACTTCCCTGTTCAGATGCAGGCTCTGGAAGAATGTGTGACCCCGGTGGCTGCCGTGCAGTCTGTACTGTAAGTAACCCTTTGAACATCACAAGGGAGAAACACTGACAGTCTTGTGAAGGATCGGATGCCATCACTGAAGGCTGGAAGCCGCTAATGGATGAAATTAAATTACACTTCTTTTTTTCCTTTCCCCAAACCCACTTAGAAGTTGGTAAAATGCTAACAAGATTAAACACAGGCATGTTGAAGTGAAGCTTTTGGCTAAATGATTCCGCTGCTTCCCTCCATACAGAAGTAGAAATGGCTACTTCAGCTTAGGGGCTCCTCCACTAGGGCCTAGGAAGGTGTTTAGAAGACCTTTGTGTGTACGTAAGAAAGGCAGTGTGGTGGCGCAGTGGGTTAAACCGCTGCTGCTGGGCTTTCCGACCGGAAGGTCGGGAGTTCAAGACTGCGCGACGGAGTGAGCTCCTGTTGCTTGTCCCAGCTCCTGCCAACCTAGCAGTTCCAAAGCACCTAAATGCAAGTAGATAAATAGGGACCACTTCGGTGGGGAGGGAATGGTGTTCCTTGCGCTACGGCGTATAGTCATGCCGGCCACTTGTCCTCGGACAAAACGCCGGCTCTACAGGCTTTGAAACAGAGATGAGCACTGCCCCCTACAGTCGGTCACAACTAGACCAGTCATGGGGAAACCTTTACCTTTAAGAAAGGTACAATAGTTGTTATTCACTTATTACACAGGATGCAGGGGAAGGAAGAGCTCAAGGAAGAACACTGGTTACGGGATACTGTGTTTTCCCAGCATGCAAAACATAGGGCCAGCTCCAGGAGCGGCAATGCCCCATGTGGGGCATTCCCACTGGCCCCCCTCCCCTCTACTTACAAAGAGCACCTGTGGCACTGCACACAAAGCCAGAGGCATATTGTACCCTCCTGCCATGGGTGCCGCTCGTGGAGTGGGCACTAGCGTGTGCTCACCAATTGTTTCCCCAACTGGGGAAGCAATTGGCATGTGCACACCCTCTCCCATGGCTTCCCAAGCTGCAACATGAAGGGGGCGCCTGGGTGTTCAGTGCCTCTGCACAGGTATGCCTCTGCATAAAGTGTGGCACCTGGAAATGGCGGTGACATGATGGTGTCAATGCCAACTGCTTCCAGGAGGCCCATTTTGGGCCACTTAGAGGCAGGGACAGGTGGGAGAGCCTAAGGCAAAGCTGTTCTGCTCACCCCACTGACTTACAGCCCACAGAGATCCTGGAAGGAGCAGCAGGTGATAGCTTTGCTACACTGATGCAGAACCCCCCAAAGTGTGAGGCTCACTGTGACGACATTGTTCACATTGGCTTCAGACCGGCCCTGGCAAAATGCTTCCGTTTTCTCATGGGAAGGGCCTTTCTTACCTGTAGAATGTTTGTTACCAGGACTTCCGATGCTGTGGAGAAGGTGCCTGCAGGCACCAGGATCACTAGCGCAGCCCCATGAAGGCCAGGGCCATTTTCCAACCTTTCCTACTTTGGTTATAACTTGGGGTTCTTTTACTCATTTGGAAACAACAAGAACGATAAGATCACCAGTGATTCACTCCAGGAAGGCTTCTGCTTCTCCCTCCAAGTATGCCCTGATCGTTTATGAACCTTTAGTCTCTTTAATGAGTTTTTTGGTTTTATTTTTGGGAAGGGAATGCACTCCCCGTCTCGGGTGCTGGAATGCACATCAATTCTGATTCCCCCCACCCCCAAAGAGACTGTCCGCTGCAGGAATACCTCCTCTCCATTACATGGTGTTGGGAAATGGTGTTACTAGTGTGAGACGGGGGCTTGCATGAGCATAGTGGTTTTAACCGATTTCCCTGTTTGGGTCTCCTGATTTACATATTTTACTTAGGGTCCAAGATTTTGCTTTCTTGTCTTTGGTAGGAATATGTCTGTCTACGTAACCCCCAATCCCAGTGTGTTCACTGAAAGGCTCTGAAAGGGATTAAGGCAGTGATGTCATTCAAATGATTTAGGAACAGGAACTCACTTTTGATTGGCACTTGTCAGGAACCTGGAACCAGCCACGGAGCCCGTTAGGATCCGGAACGCCCGTTCTGGTCCATTCCCCCTGAATGACATCACTGCTTTTGCCCCCCTAGGAATCTGGAGTCGCTCCCTTTAACCCTCTGAGTGCCAGCCAACCAAGTAGAAAAGCTCTTTGCAGAGGAATTGGGAGGGGGGAGGAGGGAGAGTGAAGTGGGCAGAGTCAGCCCTAATTTTAACCAGTGGAACTGAGTTCCCCCGCGTTCCCCCTGCATGACATCACTGGATTAAGGGCCCAATCCTATCGCCAGACAGTGCCACTCTTGTGCATGTTGCCCTGGCAATAGCTGTCACAAAAGCACTGGGCTTCTGCACCAGTCAGACTGACCAGTGGGACCCACCAACTGTATGTTCTTCACCAAATGGCAGGGAGGTGCTTCTGGGCAGGGGGAGGGTGGGAGGAGGGGGGAGGGACTGAAACTGGGCAGGGAGAGGGTGGACCAGGGGGTGGTTGAGGCCCAGGAGGGAGGCAGGGATGGCAGCAAAGACTGCCACCACATCCTACTCCCCGCATGCTTGAAAGCCCTACATAGGCTACTTGAATCTGTGCCAGCTATTGAGCTGGGGCAAATCTGAATAGACCCATAGGGCCTGCCTGGACCCGACTCGGGGTAAGGGAACTGAACTAATTATGTGCTATGTAGGAATATGATGGTAAGCATCACAGGGGCCTCATGATGAGTTATATGTCACCTAGAAGCATGCATCCTCCGTCAGCAGATGTCTTTCCAAAAACACTGTGCTCTTATGCACAGTGTTGCAGAAATGTTGGTGAAAGTTTCATTGAATTCAAACATGCATGTAAACATGCATAGGGTTATGTAAACATGCATAGGGTTGTGTAAACATGCATAGGGTTGGGTTGGACAAGAAATTCCCTCTCCCATGTGTGAGACCACAAACATATGTATTGTATGGAATGCAACAGAATTCTAAAGTGGTGTTAGATCAATGAATTATAAACTGCACTTTTGTAGTCAAGGGGATGCCTGTTCTGTACGATAATTAGCCACAGCAGTGGTAACCAGAGTTTGTGCTGCTGGTGCATTTTATTTCCAGTAAAGAAAGAATGCTCTCAGGGTTTCTGGCTCAGGTAGCAGAATGATGTGAAAACACAAGCAAGAAAACGCCAAACTAAAAATGCAATGAGAACTATCAAAAACAGTCGAGGGAAGCCGGATCAAAGTTTTAAAAACAAGTGACACAGCAATACAAAATCAAACCCGCCAAACTGTGTTAACAGGATGAGAAAATGGGACAAGCATGATAGCAGTGATCTACCTTCAAATCAGCTTAAACTCTCTGGAAAAAACAAGCCCTCTCATGAGCCGGGCAGCACAATCCTATACTGCGCTGGGATGGCGAGGCTGATGGGCCTCCACCATTTTCAGAGCAGGACAGGTGAGGCTGGAGCCTCTCCACAGCAAGGGCAGGTCCGAGGAAATCGTGCAGCCCAAATCGGGGCCTCGCAAACGGATCTAGGATTCGCCTTATGGTCGAAACCTGGACCCACCTCCCTCCCGGGCCAGCACACCTGCCGGCACGCCCACTCCCCACTCCCCACTGCCCACCCAGAAACGCCCTCCCCCCGCTCACTCCCGCCCTCCTTCCTGGCTTGTAACACCCCTGCGCCAGCCGGGCCCGGAGTGCCTGCAGCGCTGGTTTTGGAGTGAGAGCGCCGATGCCGGGATGCCGCTCGGCACCCCTGCATCAGCACTCTGTGCATAGCATTGACGCTACCATGTATCATCGACGCTACAGGGCGCCTAGGAGGTGCGCTACAGGAGCCAGTTTGTGAGCTACAGGCCCTGAAGCTCACAAACTGGCTTAGACATGGGGCAAGAGAGACGTCGGGAATTCTCCAAGACTGGCCCAAATCATTTCTCCAAACTGGGAGGTGGTGAATCACATTTAACAGTGACAAAATATTGCCATCGAGGTACGGGACAACTGCACTACCTTGTTGTGAGTAGGACCGACTGAAACGAATAATCGTAACTGTATTGCTTTCAGAGAGACAGGCAGCACTTTCTTTTTCTTGGGCATGTTTGTTTGGGCATGTTAGTTCCACTAAATTAATAAAAAGGCTAATTCCCAATTAGGCAAGCATAGGTCCAGCCACTGACATAATTAGATGGTAATTTGAAGTACATGTCAGTGGGCTCCACTGAAAACAACGGGACTTGCTTCTGAGTAAACATGCCTAGGATTGCTCTGTTATTATGGCCCAATTGTACACAGTGCACTAGGACAACATGTGTTCCACTGGCATACACAGTTGCACACTTTGCGACAGTGTTCTTAGCCCGCCAGAGTGGGGGAGTCAGGTGTGGGGACGGAGGGGGGTGGGTGGAGAGGATATGGTCTGGGGTGGAGGGAGGGTGGCGGCAGGATGTGTGTGGGCAGATTGGGCCTCGAAGGGGCCGGGATTGGCAGTGCCAGAGTGTGCCATATATCCTATGCCCCTTTCCGGACCTGATCCGACTGCACAGATCAACTCAGCCCTGTGCTGGAAATATAGCTTGCAAAGAGACCTCCAGCAGCCAAAATTCTCCCACAGGATACAGCATAGCTGGCACCAGTGCCGCTGTATTGCCATGCGGGGATTCAGTTAGGATTGGGCTGTGAGTCATGGATAACGTCAGTGGCACTGGGGGTGTGTGCGTGTCTGTGCATTTATTGCTCTTTAAAGCAATTTGCCTGGAAAAGGCAACACAACACGCATCCCTCTGTTAGGCCCCTAGAATACAGGATTTACAGGCTAGTTTCCCTCAGCAACACTTCATCTGAGAAAACATTGTGTTTCCCCGGAAGGAGGAAGGATGCGGAGGGGGGTGGGCAAAGAAAATGGCTGGCAAGGCCAAAGTGCTGTTCACGCTAATGGAACTCTGGTTAACATCCAGGGGGGAGGGGAAACTCCGTCCAAGCACTCAAGCAGAGCTGGGGGAAGGCAGTGGGGGCTAGGCCAGGGCAGCCGCCATTTCCTGTCATCAGCCCCTCCACCCATTTTCCCCTGGAATGGTGCCCAGGAAGCAAGTCTGTGCCAGACTGAACAAACTCTCACACTTGTTTGGATCTTGTTGCAGCTCCCACATAACACCACCCCAGCTATACTGCCGAACTCCCCCCCCCCAGAAAAATATTGTGTCGCCTGTTATATTGCTGCCACTCTCAACATATCACCCTCTCTCAGCACATAATACTACTGTGTCAAATAGCGATTCTTATTTATATACAGCAGCACTTTTATAACCTCATCCCAGTCATGCTTACTGAAAGCCCCACTGATCTCAGTGAGATTTCCTGGTGATTTTGCAACACTCATAAACTCTTGCAGTCTTGTGTGATTCTCCTCATAGCAGCCTTTAGAATCCCATTTTATGGATGAGGAACTGAGGAAGAAGTCATTCATCAGGGGCTGCACAATCAACAATGGCACCAGTGGAAGCTCACTCATTTTCAGCATACATGCAAGAAACCTTGAGAAAAGGGCACTATAGTAAATATACTATATTTTCCCCAATAACAGAGCATTCAGCTTCCAGCACAACACTTCTGACTAGACTATGCAGTTGCTTTGACCCAGACCCTTATTTCACAGGGCTGCTGACTCCAGCGCTTGTAGTCAAGTGGAAAGGTTAAAGAGAGCAACACTGGGCTATCCTAAAAAAATGAAGAACCTTCTGAGCACAATCCTAACCTGGAGTTAGGCTGGCACAGTTAGGCCAACAAAGTTTAGCCGGCACAAGGGCCACTGTAAAGCACATTAGGACTGCTCTCGGAGTCAGGAAGGATGGCGCACGTCTGTGTGCTGGCCTCTCTGACTCCAAGAGTGGTCCAAACATACTTTACAGTGTCCCTTGTGCCAGCCAAACTTTGCTGGCCTAACTGTGCCAGCTTAACTCCAGGTTAGGATTGCACCCTCAAAGACATTGGCTGCCTGGCCACACAATCCGGCACTGCGGCAGCTGCTTCCACACTGTGGCCCTATCACTGATGGCTTTCACAGCCACTATTACTTACTTAACAAATGACATGTGTCTTGCTCCCAGGCCCCAACCCTATACCCTGCCACGTTATCGCATGCAGCCACAACAACAGAGGCTGCATTGCATGCTGTGGGGAGGGAGAAATGGGATAGGCTGCAGGAGGTGACTTGTCACTTGTCTCTTGGTAAGCTGCCTGCGGATCTCCTTGTACATATCTCCAAGGACATTGTGGCATGTGTTCAAGGAGAGAAAAGGGGCAGGGAGGTTTTTGAAAAGAGGGGTAACATCCAACATGTGCCGCCGCCATCGGATCCAACCACTCCCTCCCCCAGCTTGGCTCCTGGTTCCCCCGGCCCATGAACTACTTCCCATGCCAGCTTACCTGCTCTATTGCAGGTTGCTGGCTGCTGCAGTGGGCCTCCAATGCTGCCACTGCTTTGCGGTGGCAGCTTGGAAATGGCCACCGGCAGCATGCTCTGAGCATTATTGGCAGCCAGTTTAAGACAGTGGAACAATGTCCTGCTGCCATAAATTCAATGACAGGATTAGTCAGTCTTGCTGGGTTCCATACGGTACCCCACCACCCACAAGTGCACTGCAGTTACCTCCCCACTGCAGTTCATTCTATCACCGTCGTTATCCTCACCCCTCACCCTCCCTCTCCATTTCATGTTGATCTAATTAAAGCTGGTCAAGTTCCTCACAGTGTAGGACTCCTGTGCCATCTCCTCACAGAGCCATCATCCCACACAGTCACCCCTAGATGGTGTTCTTGTCCTCAAACGTCAACTCTGAACAGCCTTGTCAGTCACAAGCTATCATCTTGAAACCATTTTATCTGTTCTGTCAGAAATCAATTGACTACTCCAGAACAAGTGAACAATTGAGGATCCAAAACTGCCATTGCCATTCTAACAGCCAACAGGCTTTCATTGCTTCCTTACCACTTTCTCTACAGCTCCCATAGAGACCCTTGCGCTGTTCTGTGCACTAACAACTCCTTCCTCAATGAAATAATCCTCCATGCTTTTTCCATGAGGCACAGTTATCTGCTGCCTCTGTTATTTTTCCAGGCACGACACACAGCCACCCATTTCTGCATCGTCCCATGTTCCAACCTGCTCATGTACTTCGCTTGCACCCAAACACCCATTCCATACAGTCACACACAGTGTGGATTTCAGACACTGTGATTCAGACCTTGGAACACCCAGCCATGGGGTGTAGCCAATTTTACCTGATCTCCACAAACTGGGATAAAATTTGCCTCTCCATGTGAAATTTGCCTCTCCACATGGATGCTATAAGTTTTCAGTTTTCCACATGGGTACAGCTGTCCCATGGCAGTGAATTCAGAATCAGAATCAGAATCACACACTGCAGTGCGAAATGTGGTCTGAATCCATCCAAAGTCCCACCTCCTCTTTGAAGAGAGTATTACTGTGTAAGAACAATCTTGCCTACATAACCACATTCCCCAACAAAGTCTCCTGTGGGACCAATATGCCTTCAGTTACCTAGAGTCCCTGCTGGCCACATGGCACAATCACTGCTAATCATTACCATACACTACAAAAATGACAATTCTCCTCCGCCTGTTAAAATGATTTCCTCTGGGGCAGCTGTGAGCAGAAGTCCAAGAACTAAATTCCTAGAATGTCCTTAGAGACTACTTAGATGAGGAAACAGGCGCTTTGAATAAGAGCTCACCCAATGTCTCTCCAACCCAGCATCCTGCAACCCAAAGCGGTTCACCAGATATCTTCAAGAAGCCCACCAGCAGGGCTTGAATATTCTCTCCTGCAGTGGCTCCCCACCATCTGATATTTGCAGGTATACTACTGCTGAACCTGGAGGTTTTATATCACCATCATGGTTGATAACTGAACAGATCTACGCCACATGAATTTGTTTAACACCTTCTTGTGAGTAGAGATGGCCACATCTTGTTCCAGAGGGTGTTGTGGCACTAGTTCCAATTATCCTGCCTCTCCCAACTTCAGCCCAGCAAAAGAACCATATTCTACCTGTTACCTAAACACAGCCAGCAGCAGGAAGCCTTCCTGCCACTTTAATAATAAGGCAAATGCAAAAACAGTCTCACTCTTTCCCACCACTTTCCTAATTCCATCCTCTATACCACACCTTTCTGCAAAGACCTGAAGGAAAGGTGATTTGTGGGCTTTCCACCCTTATCGAGCCTCCCCATTCCCACTGTAAGGATAGATTGCCCCCATTCACCTGCCGTCCCTCACCCAATGAAGTAGGAAATGATGAGCAACTGGACAGCCCGGTTGATCACGCCGACGGTCCAACTCTTTACCACCACTGATTTGGTGGTTTCATAGGTGAAGAATTCCGCCACCCACTTCATGCTGGAGGAAAGACAGGGCATAAGGAACAAAGCCTTGCAAGGATGCTCTGCAAGCCGCAGGAGAATGGCAAGGTGTTGTGGGGCGTCTCAGTGCAGACACAAAGGTGCAGTCTGTCCCAGCAGCAAATTCAGAAGCTGTCCTCTCAAGACATCCAGCTGGCTCCCTCTTGCGCTTCTCTGCTGCCTACTCTAGGCAGGCTTGAACTGCTGGGACCCCTTTAGTAAGATCTCTCCCCACCCCACACCACAGTGATGCTCTCAGATGAAGGTGGGGCTTCCCAGCTCATCAATTACAAATTGGATTCTAGCAAGCATGTGGATGAAAGAGATCTGAGCATTAAATAATGAATCCGCAATTGCTGCATTTTCCCTGAGTGGTGTTCCGGCCTTACAGATGGCTTATGCAGTGTTAGATCTTCATACTATCAGAAGGTGGGGGTAGGGAGAACCTGAAAGGAAGAACGAAGGCTGAATCACATTTACTTTAGCACAAAATTGAAGACAGGGATGACTGGGGAATGATACCCAGTTCCCATTAGCTTCCCAACAGCCTGAAATCAGGACAGGGTGTGAGCCGCAATTCAGGGAAACTCCTACATATCCCTTTGGAGTCTGGCTCTAGGGACACCAAGGCACATTCCGCTCTCAAAGGCAGCGCCTGCAATCAGCCATGTGCAAGAGTTCATCGCACCCATCAGCTACCATCTCTCAGGACAAGTCCTGGCAAAGATTGAAGAGAGGCATGGATCAGACCCCAGGTCCACACAGATAGTGACAGTAGCATGAATAAACTATAGCCAACCTTGGCAAGATAAAAAGTAAGTGGTCAGCCAAGCAGAATCAAAGGAATTGGTTCTGTTCGTTGTGCCAAGGGTGCAGCCATGTTTGTGTGGGGAAGGGCAGACAGAGGAGCTCTTTATTGCTTGCCAGTCACTGAACTGGAGAGTGTAGCAAATACGAGAAGGATGTGTGAGGGGCTGTCCCTTATGCCTTTGCATGTCTCTCCCAAGCAAAAGGCTTGGGTGGGTTTTACCAGCCCTGGTTCATGATGGGCAGAAAGAGATCAGGGAGTGCAGCTGTGGAGAACCCCAACTGCACCAAACAAGTTCAGCTGTTTCTTACCCAATCGGGTGAAAAATGGAGCTTTTTTTTTAAAAAAAGTTTCTATTATCTGTTCTCCTTCACAGCTAGTCATTCTTCTAGAGCAGCGTTTCCTAAATTTCGCAAAGTACATATCACATGTATACCTATGAAGATTAATGCTGAAAGCATGAAAAAGTAAGCATTAATCATCCTCATCCATGTCTGTGTTTCTGTATGTTCTGACTTGCCCGCCTTTGACATGAGTGACATTCGCAAAGGCCAGAGCAAAGATTCATGCAGAGATACTGCCAGCAGCCTCTTCTGTGGGTGGGCATTTTGGGCTCACAGGAGGTTAATTATTATTAATTATTATTTAATTATTTATTTCTAGTAGCGTTTCCAGAGGGGGCAAAGCACTATGTTTTGCAGCTGCTTCAATGCGCAGTGTAAGCAGCCCCTCTCCTTCGCCTTCTGAGCCATTCCGAGTGGAGAAGATGCCTCCTCATTGCTTTCACTGCCCAGAATGGCTCTGAAGGTGGGAGAAGGGGCCACTTATGCGGCGCATTGAGGCTTCTGCAAAACATAGCTCTTTGTGCCCTTTCTGCTCTCTATTGATTTCTCATGGAGCAAGATTTGGGAATCATTACCAGAGAGAGAGAGAGAGAGAGAGAGAGAGAGAGACTTTCTAAAAACCAGGCCCCAAATTGAATGTTGGGATTAAAAGTGAGTCTTGAATCTGAAAAGGTTAAAGACAGGCTCCAGAATGACTCTGCGTGGACCAATACCTAGAAGAAGCCCTGCGAACTTTCACTTCTACCATAGAGAACTACATTATTTCAGGAACAGTCTAGATTCAGAAAATAACAGAGAAAATAGCAGAGAAGTACGACTGTGTTCGTAATGCAACGTAAGACTGAAAGATGCACTTTTTGAATCAATTCCAAAAATACAAAGAACTGGGAGTAGAGTATTGCCTCAATTTATTAGTGAGATTTCTTAAAATCCAATGGGAGAAATTGCCTTGTCCCTCACAACATGTGTGGCAAGATATTTTGTGAACTTTTGTGTTCTCAGATTTCTTATTACAGGTATTCTCCCCCAGGAGGACTCCACACCCAAACACCCAACTGCAATCTCTACCTCACGACCCCAACATGGGAAGCAAGCACAATGCACCCCATGCAGGTAAAGTAAAGCAAGGGATCCCGGGCCAATACAATTTAATGCTGCATCTCTAGAGTTCCAGTGCAGCCCCCTTGCCAGGAGAGCGAAAGGTAACATTCCAAGCTGCCAATAGGGCACAACTGCATGACCACCCTGGTGGCACCACTCTTCTCTCACAAATGCTGAGAGCCCAATGCAGCTGTAATGCAGCCCCAAGGTGTGTTCCTTTACATTGAGGAGTCTCCATTGTCCCCACCACCACAGGATGCCATGTGAACCCCACTGGCATGGCTGCATCAGTGCTGGAAAGTTAGTTAGGATTGGGCTATAAGTATGCTTCTTGGTCCAGAGGGCAGGTGTGTCTGGTGTTGTTGTAGAGTTCTTCTTCCTCTGTCTGTGTTGTTGTCCCACAGGTAAAAACACTGTGCAGACCCCCAAGGGAAGTCTCTCGCCTGCCTCCCTGCAATGATCAATATGTGCACAACTGCTGTTCAGTGAAGTTGCTGACCTATTTGTTTCAGTCAAGTTCCTATGTCCTCTTCCAAGGGCCTTATCTTTTGACTTCTGCTCTCTGAACTCCTGATGTGGTACCCTTGTATGTTTGTTTCTGTGTGTGGTGTCCTTGGGGCATTTCCTGCTGGTTGCTGGTTCGTGACACTGATGCTGTGTTGCCAGGGAGACCAGACTGAGATGACAGGGTACTTAGCATGGAGCTTATACCTCTCTGGCCTCATTTTGGGTATGCACACGTGCATAGGGAACTATAGAGTATAGAGTGCATAGAGTGATGAGAACTATAGAGACAGGGCACTTTGCACACAAAGGGGCACAAACAATCTGCTGCTCCCTTTTTGATAACAGTTCTTAGAATTTCCACTGCAGGGAACCTGCTCCAAGAGGAGTCCACAGAAACACCCAGTGGAACCTCCACTCCACCACCCCAACAGGGGGAGCAAGGACAATGCAACACACAAGAAAGTAATGGGAGAGAATCGCATCTGCCATTTTGCTGCCCATTCCCCCATGTTTCCGTAACGCCCACTATATCAATGTTTTCCCTAGCCACCAAACATTCCAGTCCTCCCATCTTTGCTCGGAGATTTCAGGCATCTGCATAATACCACCTATACAGGGGTTCCCTAAGGAGGGACTTTTATTTGATCCATTTACTCTGCCTCTCTTTCTACTGGAGCAACTGTCACTTACCACTTACACTCTCACTTGCAGGCCTTTCCTACTCCGAGATTACTCTGTGGTACTCCTCCACCCTCCTCCTCCCACAGGGATGAGGAGTTCCAAACCAGACACCGCTCGGCTCCTGTCGGCTTTCCCCCAGGGGTCAGTTTAAAAGCTGCTCTGCCACCTTATGCCACCTTTTTAATGTTATGCCTCAGTGATGATAAGCACGGACGGGGTGGGGGCAAAACCAAGCCCAGCAAGCCTATTCTACGTCAGAGGAAATTACAGCAGCATTTAGGAATTTGGAGTGTATGGATCCTAAAGTCAATACTTTTTGGCTTTTAAACAAAAAAACAAGAAAACTGAGAGCGCATATATGAGAGAGAGAGAGACTCTAGCAGCTTAAGCCTATAACTGCTTCCTCCCACTTAAGGCTCAGTGGGTTCAATGAGACTTACACCCAGGTGGGTGTAGAATCGGGACTTTACAGTGCAATCCTCTGCATGTTTACTCAGAAGTAAATATATGTAACTAAGCCGCCTTGGGTGCCCATGGGGCAGAAGGACCGGATAAAAATTAAATAAATAATAATATTCAGAATTGCAGCCCCAGACACCATAGTCATCTTTCTACGAACTTGAGGTTTGCAATCGAACTGGCTTTCCATACCAATTCCGAAGCAAAGGACAAAAGCACAGAACACTTTCACCATAGAGGCGCCACGGCATAGAGAGACAACCTCACAAAGTAACCTTTCGAACGGCTTTTCGTTCTCGGAAGTTGAACGTTCTACCCCCGGAAGGCGGAAGTGAGGGTTCGTTTCCGGTGAAGGGGGTTTGCTGCTCGTGTTGCGCAGGCGGGAAAGTGCGTGGGGCGAGAGGGGAGCAAGTGGGTAACGGCGGCGCGTACAGTGGGAGTGGGGAGAAATTCCTTCTGGTGGCACGGTCGGTCCGTCCGGCGCTTTACGGAGCAGCAAGGCAACGTGTGCGTTCGCTGGAGCAGCACCGGTACTGCGCGCGCTCTTGCGGCGTGCCTTGGGCGCTTGTAGCGCGCTAAGTGCCCTCCTCTGAGAATCCCCTCGGGCTTGGGGTTGCTGCAGGCCTGGTGGTTGTGTCGGCTGAGCAGCCGGTGTTTGCCCTGCAGCTGTGAAGGCGGCCTGTCAATGATGTTTTTTCTTCCCTTCCCAGGTTCCTCACGACTGCTCAAGCGTCCCCTGGTCCTCAGGACTTCCTTTGCTGTGTTACGACTCGAATATGCCAAGTTCAGGAAGGGGTTGAGGAGGCTTCTTTTCTTCCACTCCTCCATCTGTCAAGCCTTATCCAGGACAGCAAGCTCTGTTTGTGCGGCTCCGACCCTTGCCATAGGGGGCAAGGGATTGGGAGGAAGCTGCCAGCATGGGGGATACACTGGAATTCAATGAAATATACCAGGAGGTGAAGGGATCCATGGTGAGTGAAGAGGGAAGGAGGAGGTAACCAAAGATGTAAAGCATATGTAGGAAATGACGAGAATCACCTGTATGACTGAAGGGAGACTGGCTTAGTAGGTAGGATGCTAGTTTGATATGTGAGATCCTTGGGTGAGATCCCAGTGCATTGCTGCAGATTGTTTAAACTGTACACTGTTTGGTGTTCTTTTGGTGCCCCAGTAAGAAACAGATACAGTACTTGTTTCTGAAAGGTTTAGCAACTGGAGAACTGTGAAGCCTATGTTAGTATTCATGAGCAGTGCACTAAAGGATGCTTAGTGCTAGCTGAGGGAATTAGCACAGCTAGTTATGTATCACTTAGAATTTTTTTCCTGTGCAAATGTGACACTATTTATTTCTAGGTATAAATATTTGCCTAGTTTGTAACTGGATGTGAATTTCCTCAAATGTTACAACAGATTTTTTAGAAATCTAAGTACTCAAGATGTAGTTGATTTGCTTGTGCTGTAGCATTGTCTTTCTGCCAGTGTTTCATTGTCGATACTATTGTTAAATTCTTTGCTTTCTGTTTGTATCAGCCTTGTTAGTGAACCTTAGATTATTTTTTCCCATTGTCACCATAGTATTTATATTCCTTGACGTCTAGAGTATATTTGTTAGTGGAGATTTGAACAGAAGCACAGGAACATTTTCAAAAAGTTATGTACTGAATTTTTGCTATCGTAAGGGATATTGTTATTTATATAATCTTTTCTAGGATAGCAAGGTTTGTTTGAGAGGTTTCTGAATCCTGCCGTAAAGGGTGAGGAATTGGGAGAAAGCTGTCAGTAGATGTTGATGTTTTACAAAGTAGTACAGGTAGGCCCCCATATTCACGGATCCTGTATCCGCAGTTTCAATCATCCCCTTGAATATCCCTTTGATAATAATGAATTATCCCCTTGATCAGGGCCCCTTATTTTCCTTTATTCTTACTTTGGCACAAAGAACTACACTATGAAACTTTCTTGCTGGAGGGGGCAGGAAAGAACCCTATACTTAACAAAGGGTTCCCTTTTATCCTCAGTTTCAAGTATCCATGGGGTAAAGGCAGGAACCTATCCCCTGTAGGTACCAGGGCAGGCCTGTATTAAGGTAGTTTGTTCTTGTTATGAAATTAAGCTCCTGTTATGAAATTTCCATATTCAGGACAGACAGTCTACCTCTTGATATCAGTTGCTGGGAGCAGATGATGTCAGGGTACAGCAATTGTTCTCATGTGCTACTTGTGGGCTTCTTGTGAGCATCTGATTGGCCCACTTGTAGGGTTCTTGGTATTTTCATATTTTGTATACCAAAATCCAAGTTGGCTCTCCTTCTGGCCAGTAACACTTTTGTCTAGATTCACATCCAGTCCACCACTGAATCCACACCTAGTGTTTCACTGTATACTTGGGCAGAAGATTTAGTTGAGAGGGTTAATGCCTCCGTTTGCCTGAAGATAAGAGCTGAAGTTCTGAAGGTCGCCAGTTCGAGACTACCGGAAGTCTCTGTGAGCAGCAGACCTGTAAATTGCGACTGATTAACAGCTGAGCTGACTCCGGCTGCCTTGTGAGAGGGGGAGTTGTGCCGAGACAGCCGCTTCTCTGGTGGGAGCAGGGAAGCTGCTTATCAGCCAGCAAGAAGACAAGTGGGTGGCCAGAAAGAAGGACTAAATCCAGAAAGATCCATCTGTATGTGTGTAGTTCTTGCAAGATAGAACGTTTCTGTAAAAATTGTAAAAACCTTTGGGTTTCTGAATAAAGTCTGCCTATGTAAACCGCCTTGAGTTATAGTCATTAGAGAAATCTGGTGACCTAAGAAAGGCGGTATATAAATACAAGTATTATTATTATTATTATTTTGTTGCCTTGAGGAGCTTACACTCCTCTGCAAATCAGGTTCTGAGGTAGAGCTGGCTATCCATTTATAGTGGTGCTGAAAGACAGTGGATTTGATGACATCTTCCAGAGACAGCATAGAGAGAGATTAGAAGAGTGACAACAGATCTCTGAGGAGCTCCAGTGGAGATGGGGGGGGGGGGGAGCAAATTTCTGTTAGGAAGGAAGATCTGCTAGGGATAGAGTTGCAAACACTTAGAACAGGAAGTGGGTCAAGCAAAAGTGGGTGATCAACAATATCAAAAACAAGAGAGGTCAAGCAGGATGAGTAGAGTTGAACCTTTGGATATGATAGTGAGCAGATTTGGTGATGTTATTGACTGCCTTTTCACTGGAAAACAATGGATTGTGAAAATACTATTTTAGGAATATTAATATATTATTTTTCAACAAAAGGTTTTTCACAAAGTGATTTACATAACTAAACAAATAGTTTCCTCTCCCTAAAGGGCTCACAAAAAAATGCAGAAGAGACACTAGCAGCAACCATTGGAAAAATACCATGCTAGGATGAAGAGGGACAGTTGCTGTCCTTAAAAAGCTGCCTATTTGTCTAGTTAACAGGATTTAATAGCACACGTTTTTTAAAAAAGATAATAAGAATGATTTTGTAGAATCAGATTGAAGTTCCACTTAGTTTGCCTTTCCCATTCTGATGTTTCTGGGAAATTAGCAGGCAGGGGATGACTTATTTGACGCCAATTTCCTGTTCTGGAGTCATTGGTATGTTAGAGATTTCCTAAACTATCACAAAACCACACAGTTTTCCCAGTAGTGCTACATCTATAGCCTGTGTTTCAATGTCTCTCTGATGAGGTACTAAATGTTGAGTGACCAGTCTAGGTGAGATCCTGAGCATAAAACTAGGTATGAAATGTATTTCAGTTCTTTGCCTGCCCTATCCCAAACAATTGGGTAGGAAGTAATAACTTCTAGGAGAAGGCATGGTTGTAGAACAGCTGTGAAAAGTGCCACTGTCCAGGTATACTTACTGTTCAGGTGCTTTTGATGATGTTTTGAAGAAAGGCATTTGGTTGATGTTCAAGGAATGAAATTATATAAGGAGTGCCAATTTGTGGGGTCTTGGCCTTTTCTCCCTTTTTGTGGTAATTGGAGAGAATCCTTGGATCTATCGCCTCTTGATAGATTACATGTCATTCCCTTCAAGTGTATAGATAATCCTAGTTTTACTGCTAGCACTCTTTGTCTCTCTTGAATGGTTAGAATGATGGTCGTCTGCGACTGAGCCGTCAAGGTGTAATTTTCAAGAACAGCAAGACAGGCAAAGTGGACAACATCCCAGCCTCAGAATTGGCAGAAGGTATCTGGCGACGAGTGGCGTTGGGCCATGGTCTCAAGCTACTTACTAAGAATGGCCACGTCTACAAATATGATGGATTCAGAGAGACGGTAAGGTCCCTTTTAATATGATTTTGCTACTGAGCTTGATATGCTAGATCCTTCTGCAGGAGTTCAGGACTTAGGAGGGCAGTTTTTGGTATTAAATATCAAGACAGACAGAAACTTTTTGAAATTTGCCAGTTAATATAGTAGACAAATCATTCAAATGCATCTCCAGTTTGATCATGTGGGTTTGCCTTTCCTCTTCTTGCCGTGTGCTTCTATCCATAGCTCATATTAGTTTCAGACCCTTGCTGAGGATATGCCAGCAGCATTGGGTTGTGTCTATAGCGGTGCTTCCCAAACTCCTACAAGGGAGTTGGGAGCATTGTAAGTGTGTATGTGTGTGGCTATGGCAGCAGCGTAATCCCCAGGATCACACTCATACTGAAGACAGAAGGAGTTTCTCCAACTTACCTCTGCCAGTGCTGGTCTCCGGGGGATGCAGGGAGCCCTGCAGATGTCTCTGCAGAGTTCCCCAAGCCTCAGCAACAGGAAAAAATGCTATTAAAAACCATTTCTAGTTTTTGATCATGAAACAGGAAGTGGTTTCTGATCATTTTTTTTTTTTTTTTTTGCTGTTGCTGAAGATTGAAGAGCCCTGCAGAGGCATCCCTGAACCCTCTGAAGGCTGGCACTGACAGAAATAAGTTAGAAAAATTCCCTCTGTCTTTGGCAGCAGTGTGATCCTGGGAATTGGGTTGCTTCCTTCCCCCCTACCCACCTCTTAAAGGGACAGGGACAAGTACTTCCCTGGTTGGTGGGTTGCAACACACCGGTTTGGGAACCATTGCTCTAGAGAATTTCCAGCATGGTGCACCTTTATGGGAGGTGTTGCTGGCATCATGTAGAGTTCGTAGCTTTAGTTTTATGGCTCCTGTATTTTGAAGGATGTTTGTATTTAGTTCCCTCTAGTATGAGATATGTAACTTTTTTGATGTCAAGCCATGCTGGGAATTTTCCTTCTGGTGCAGAGAATATACTTTCATAGTAAGTGACTGTTCTGTGGGTGATTATCTTACTAGTGTGATAACAGGCTATTCTCTGACGGAGTTTTTTCCTCCCTAAGGAGTTTGACAAACTCTCCGATTTCTTCAAGACTCACTATCACTTGGATGTGGCCGAAAAAGATCTCTGTGTAAAGGGATGGAACTGGGGGACAGTGAAGTTTGGAGGTAAGTTTGTGAGTGTCAGGTGATACTCCATGGGAAATGGGTGCATAGAACTGAATAGAAGTAGCCAATAGAAAAAAGAAAGGTGTGTTCTATCTACCTCAGGGAGGGATTGGCTTTGTGGTGTTTTGTCTGAAAAGATGATCCTGTTGCTCCTTTGCAGGGCAGCTCCTCTCTTTTGACATCGGGGAGCAGCCAGTTTTTGAGATCCCACTCAGCAATGTGTCCCAGTGCACAACTGGCAAGAATGAGGTGACACTGGAGTTCCATCAGAATGATGATGCTGAGGTATCGCTTATGGAGGTGCGCTTTTATGTGCCACCCACTCAGGAGGATGGTGTTGACCCTGTGGAGGTGAGTGCAATCTGAGTAGGGAAGCTGGCGGAGAGGGGAGGAAGAGTCATGACACCCTCTCATTCCAATCTCTCTCTCAGGCATTTGCACAGAATGTGTTGTCAAAGGCAGATGTAATTCAAGCCACTGGAGATGCCATCTGCATCTTCCGAGAACTTCAGTGCTTGACTCCTCGTGGACGCTATGACATTCGCATCTATCCCACCTTCCTACATCTCCATGGGAAGACCTTTGACTACAAGATCCCCTATACCACTGTTCTTCGCCTTTTCCTGCTGCCTCATAAAGACCAACGCCAGATGTTTTTTGTGGTGAGGAGCTAAGAAGTTGTGGACAGTGGGCGACCAGAGTAGTAACTTTTGCTATATTTTCTATTCTGATGTCCCAGAAGTTCTTCATGTGGAGCCGGTTGCTCTAATTTTTAGGTTACTAATGTGAACATCAGAAATAGTGATTTGTCTATAGCACCCCAGTAGCTGAATATAATAATATATTATTTTGTATAATATATTATATAAATATAATATATACTATTAATATCACAGAAAAGGAAGGTGTTCGGAGGGGTTTTGAAGATTGTAAATGGGAGAGCTTCCATTGTGTGTACTAGGAGGCAGTTCCAGGCATAAGGAATAGTAAGGAAGAAGGGGCAGAATTGTTTGAGGGATTGGGAGGCTTTCAGGCAGTTAGTAGAGCTGGAAGAGTAAAGATCAGGAGCATTGTGGGATATGAGAGCAGAGAGGTAGGGATGGCTGTAAAATCAGTAAATGGGGGAGCAGGGTGGAGGGAGTCACGTATGAAAATCCTCAATATATTATGTGAGAGAGGATGCTTGGGATATTAAAGTGGTCAAGTTGGGCCCTTTGAGAGTAGCCCAAATCTAATATGATTGTTGTCTGCTTCCTTCCAGATCAGCCTAGACCCTCCTATAAAGCAAGGGCAAACACGCTACCACTTTCTTATCCTGCTTTTCTCAAAGGATGAGGATATCTCCTTGACCCTCAACATGAATGAGTAAGTACTTGTTATTGTCATAACCTGTTCCTTGGAAATAGCAGGAGCATCTGCATTCTGACACTACCCAAGTGCATTCCAGCAACCGTTTCTTCCAGAGCAGAGGAAAGGGATTTTTAGTACCAAAAAGGTACAATAGCAAACTACAAAAAAATAATACAATCTACAAAAAAGATTGTACAATAGTACAATCTACAAAAAAAGAAGAAAATAGCAAACTCCTCCTTGTCACGCATCATGCCGGATAGATCCCCTACAGCTAAATTTCTGAGTCCTAAAGATCTCTTCTATTCACCCTTGTGGGAGTTCATGGTTCCTGCATTTGTCTTGACATGCATTCTCTTTGCTTATAGAGATGAGGTAGAGAAGCGTTTTGAGGGGCGGCTCACCAAGAATATGTCAGGCTCCCTGTATGAGATGGTCAGTCGTGTCATGAAAGCCCTCGTCAACCGCAAGATCACCGTGCCAGGCAACTTCCAGGGGTAAGGAGAACTTGGCTGCAGGAAAGAGAAACGTGAACCATCTGCTTTTGTTATCTGAGTGGGATCAATGTGAAGAAAGGATGGGGTTTAAATTGTTCCTAGTTTTTAGACTGAAAATAAAGATGGCTGGTAGTGTGGTCTATAAAGATATTCATACACTTGGGCTGTGCTTGTTTTTCAGCTAGTAGAACTAGAGAGGCTTATGTAAATCTAGCACGCTAGGGTTGCATATGCTTTTCAGCTTCTAGAACACTTGACACGCTAGCCATCTTTCCTTTGAGCTTAAAGTTAGTAAATGTGGCAGCCTTCATGCATAATGTTACCATTTGCCTTGTTCTGAGGAAACATACATAAGAACATACATAAGAAGAGCCCTGCTGGATCAGGCCAGAGGCCCATCTAGTCCAGCTTCCTGTATCTCACAGTGGCCCACCAAGTGCCCCAGGGAGGCATGAGACAACAAGATGCTTGCATCCTGTTGCCACTCCCTTGCACCCGGTACTCTGAAGTAGCCCTCCACCTTTGTAAGGAGGTTGCACAATCCATCATTGCCTATAGCCCACGATGGACCTTTCAACTGGATGCAGCCATTTTTATGGAAAGTATTGGAGGAGGGATTGTTGAACTTGGACAAAAGGGACCATCTATTCTTAAGATTTTAAAAGCATTTTACAGAATAATTTTGAGGTAACTTTAGCAACTATAAGTCAATGTTTTAACATTGTGAAAACTTCCTGAAGTAAGTTCAACACCATTTTTGTTGCCAATAGTCCCAATTAAAAATATCCAATTTTTTGTTGCTGCTTGTTTTTTAGCTGAGCTATAGGCAGGCCAGTGACATCACTTCCTGCTATTTTCTCGTTGAAAAACAAACATGGCCTTCGTTTGTTAGCTCCAGGTCTTGGCAACTGAGATGCAATCTGATAACCTCTCAGTCATGAGATATTGTTACTGTGTTATTAAGGTAGTCTGTCGAATAGTTGCCTCTCTGTGACTGAATGAGACATGTGTTGGTTCTTTTCCTGTATAGGCATTCTGGGGCACAATGTATCACCTGTTCCTACAAGGCTAGTTCAGGTCTCCTGTACCCTTTGGAACGTGGTTTCATCTATGTGCACAAGCCACCAGTTCACATCCGCTTTGACGAAATTGCTTTTGTAAACTTTGCCCGTGGAACCACAACCACGCGCTCCTTCGACTTTGAGATTGAAACGAAGCAGGGGACGCAGTACACTTTTAGCAGCATAGAGAGGTGAGTGAATGTAACTCAACAGAACTGTGCAAGTGCTTGTGGACAGACTAACCAAACCTTGCAGGCACCACTTTGTTGGAGACAGGATAGAATTCTGATGAGTACAAATGGATGGAAGCTTGTGCATACCAAATTTTGTACCCCCCTCCTCAGCACTGCGGCCCCATGCACTGCCTGAAAATCTGCTCCAAAAGATAATTGTAACAAAGTGCAAAAATCTCCCTACCACCCTTGTGCAAACAGAAGTGCCTCCTTTTCATGGGAGTTAGGGTAGAACCCAGAATGTTTTCTGTCATGGAAAAACAGGATACAATTGTGACCATCATTGAGCCTCTTCCATTCCAAAAGCCTGTGCAAAGCACTGCCTGTGACTCATGACTTCCAGATGTTTTTCACAAAATGTTTCCACCTTGCTTTGCCCCTGCTGAAACACTAGAACTGTTAAGTCACTTTTGTTTAGCTCTGCTATTCTTAAAACTAGTAACTACAATTTTTGGAACTTGTCTGGGGCAGGTAGACACCAGTCCTACACTAGATGTCCCCATCTATTGTTTCTCTTTCCTGCAGAGAGGAATATGGCAAACTGTTTGACTTTGTGAATGCCAAGAAGTTAAATATCAAGAACCGAGGACTCAAGGAGGTACCTGTTATGAGAGGGGTGGGCAAGAGAGAGGGCAGGGGAAAGGCAGTTTCTGTCTGTTCCTGCTCCTGTTCCTGATCTGCTGGGGTGGGATGGGGGTTTCTCTCTCTCTCCAGAGCTTTCTCCCTTCTCAATTTCTGTTCTCTCCTTATAGAAGAAAAAGGTCTGTGCGATTGTCCCCTCCTCTTCCTCCTCCTCTTGGTTCAGGTCTCCTCTGCATGACTGTGGTGAACATTCCTAATCACCATAGTATAACCTTGCATGAACCACAGGGAAAGGGCAATAGCCTGCTTGACTCAAGGAGTGGCTTCCAGCTAATCCACCTTAAAAGTCACTAGCATGGTTCCTCCCTTCCCCTTGGGAGGTGAAGTGTGACCTAGCAGACCTGGGAGGCAGCATGTTCTCAGTTGTGGAGGAATCTGCTCTGTGTGTATGCGTGCGTGTGTGTGCAGCAAACCTTTCCTAAGCAGTATGTGTGCCCAGGAGCATGCTGGGGGTTGTAGTTTTAGAATTGCATGCTTTGATTGTGGAAAGTATTGAAAGATTTTATCTGCTCAAAGAATGGAGTAGGGAGATCCTGTGCCAGCTCCCATGACATCCCTCATATGTGTTTTTTAGGGCATGAAACAGAATTATGATGAATATGCTGGGTCAGATGAAGACTCGCATGATGCTTATTTGGAGCGTATGAAGGAGGAGGGCAAGATCCGTGAGGAGCATGCAAATGACAGTAGTGAGGACTCTGGGGAGGAGACAGGTAAGCTGCATTCTCTATTCTGCAAAGATGCAGACTAGCCTATTTCCAGCCTCTGCTTGAAGACTTCATCTTCTTGGTGCTTCCCTCCTCTTTTCTGTGGTTTAAAAAGGATTATATTCTTTTTTTAGATGAATCATTCAATCCTGTGGAAGAGGAAGAGGATGTGGCAGAAGAGTAAGTATATGTGTTTTGGTCTGCCTAGTCTTGCTCTGGAATGAAAACGTGATGGCTGTGAATGAGATAGTGTCACTTGCTCTTCTGGCAGGACAGGAGATTGGAAGGGACAATCTTATAGACAGGGCTTGATGCTGAAGCCACAACCTTTTGCAGTGAAGTTTGGTGCACTGTGGCTCCATCATCTGGAGCTTTTAAATGAGCCTGGCTAAGGAATCTGGAAGACAGCAGATCATATGATTAGGCTATCCAGGAGGGGACAGTTGCATGCTTTGCCCAGTTAAATGTCGGTTTTGTAATGACTCCTGTAATATGATGAAAGGGATAAGTCATGTTTAAATCCAATAATGCCATGAGGTCTAATAAGCTGAAACTAGGACCTCATTGGGAAAGAGCTGATGTTACAGTTTGTGTTACCCTGCGTTATCTCTTCTTGTATGTGTCAATGTCATCTTGCAAATATAGAGTCCTTCTGTCAGTCTAATATTTATATGCTAAGGTTTAAATTTTCAGAAAATAATGGGAGTTAGTAAATTGGGACTGATTTCAATTAAGCTGATAGAGAAGAATTTGGAAGGGAGCCATCACGACAGTGGATGCTTTGTATCTATGTGGCCTTTGACCGCTTATTTGTTGGTATCCATTGTACAAACATTGGGATGGGAAAAAATGAAAATAAATTTCTTTTTCATGTAATGATTAGCAGGGCTTGAGATACTGTACTTGTTGCCTCTGTGCATTCTTTTGGAACAGATCTCTGCAATAGAGAGATCTGCAATGAAAAGATCTCTGCAATAGTTAATAGCATGCTCTCTTAAGCATAAGTTTAGGAGTTAGACATAGGGCTTCTAGTGCTTTAGGAGTAAGGCTTCTAGTGCTGGTAAGTTCATAATATCTAATAATAGATACCTAATCTATTTTTGAATATGAAATTGGGCGAACTCTGGAAGCTAGTGGAGGACAGGGAGGCCTTGCTTGCTGTGGTCCATGAGGTTGCAAAGAGTTACACGACTTAGCGACTAAACAACAACAATCTGTTCTTGCCTAAGAGGTGAAGGTTTATGCATTTTGTTCTTGATTTTAAAAAATGTGGCATAAAATTTTTATCCAGGAACATATGGAGTTAGGAAAATCATACACTGAAATTTCAGCTTTTTTGTGGGGGAAGAGTGGCTATGTGTACAAATTATTAGAATTTGGAACAGGTTTGTGGGGGTATGAACCTACCTCACTTGAGTGACTTTTTCTTGAGACAGGTTTGACAGCAAAGCCTCAGCAAGTTCATCTAGCAGTGAAGGAGACAGTGATGAGAAGAAGAAGCCTGCCAAAAAAGCCAAAATTGTTAAAGAACGCAGGCCTCGTAAGAAGGCGTCTGAGGTAAGAATAATCAAGTCATGGTACTTACTGAATCTGAATTCAGTACCACTCTTTTCCTGGCTTATTCTGAGCAGCACAGGAGAGAGCATTCCTGGAGCTGGCCTGTAGAATTGGGGGAGCCTATCTGAAGGCAAGGAGAATAAAGTGTTAAATATATTTTATAGCTAATTGCATTATGACATTCAAGAAACTCTTTACAACTGGAAATGCAACATCATCCCTGTGTCTACTGCGAATAGAACTAGTTCAGTATTCTACTGGGGAAATCTCTGAACAATGAAAGATTGTTCCAAGAGTCACATAAGATTGTTACAAGAGAGCTAATGTCATCCATAGTTTGGATCCCATTGTTTTTAAATGTTTCATGTGTGGCTCTCTTTGTCAGCTGATTGGATTCAATGTGCAATTATATGTGGCTTCAGCAGCTGATTTCAGCATTGTCTTCCTACGTTGTTGAAGATAATTATTGGGCTTAGATAGGATCAGTAAGACTAGATAGATCAGAAGAGAAGCTTCATGATCAAAGGTAATGGCTGGAAATTATAACTAGGCTAATTCCAGAAAGCAGCAAGGTACTTTCCTTTTGCAAGGGTAACTAACCTTTGGAGCAGACTGCCACAAGATAGGGTGTGTATTGAACCCATGGAGCTTTCAGAATCGTATAGGAGATATTTTGGCACAGAGATGGGCAACTTTTTCATTGTGAGCTATGTTGCCAATTCGGCATTGGCCAGCTGCTACACCTGCATGTGTCATGTACATTCCCCCTCTGCTCCCTGCAGAAGCTGGAACAGCCATAGACTTAGCCCACAACTTCAGAGGTGATCTCTGTACACTTAAAATAAAAATCTGCACCATCTCCTCCCGTCTTTTTCCAGAAACAGACTCTGCCTGGAACTGGGTAAGGTATCCCAAAAGCAGCTTCTATAAAACAGTGGAAGGAGTTAGTTCTGAAGGACAGTGAAACCCCATTACTCTTGCCCATGCCTAGTTTGCATCTTGACCATAACGTCCTGTACACAAAGACTTGGGTATGCAGACATGTTAACATGCGTGCTCTCAAGCTGGAGTTCCTCCATTTATGCATGGGCACCAGTTTAATTAGAATCTGTGTAGAATGCTGATCAGCAATTTATTTTTTGTTAAAAATGAGAATGGGGCTATATTTTGAGTTGGAGAGGGAGAGGGGGGGAGAGAGAGAAAGAGGCAAAGTTGCTGAGGGAACTCAGGAAGAATTTTGTCAAGCTTCTGCTGTTCACATGGTGGTATTGGAGAGGTGTTAAAGATCATTTTGCCTGTGACTTGGCTTATACAAGAGAAGCTGCTGGGAGATGGGTTTTAAAATTGGAGTATACTGTGGACCAGGCTGGGCTCTCGTTTCTTAGTTTGGACATCCCTTATCCAAAATGGCTGGGACTAGAAGCATTTTGGATATCGGATTTTTCTGTATTTTGAAATGCTTGCATACCCCTAATGAGATATTATGAGGATGGGGCACAAGTCTAAATACAAAATTTATTTATACAAATATCCTTGAAGGTAATTTTATACAGTATTTTTCATTTTTGTTTTTATTTTGGGTGACTGGTCAAACGAGGTCATGTGTGGAATTTTCCAGTGGCATCATATTGGTGCTCAAAAATATTATGGATTTTTAGATACTTTGGATTTTAGAATTCTAGATAAGGGATGCCCAATCTGTAGTGTAGTTTCCAAAGTGAAATCTAATCAGGAATGTCAGGGAAATGGGACACTCCTAAATGCCCAGTGATGATTTTGCTTTTCCTATGTCTAGTCCGCAGTGCACCCCTTAGGAGCTTCTATAATTTAGTTGACACAGTCAGTGGAAATGGACCTGACTCAAAAATAAAAGCATTGTGAAGCAAATGGGGAGTGGTGGGTTGCCGGAAATGAAAGATTTTTAGTTGGATTACTAGCTTGAAATTTGCTCTGCTGTAGTCAAAAATCAACTTAATAGTCTTTAACATCGGCAGTTTGTATACCCAGGACAGGATTGATCCTTTTGGTTGAATCTGTGGAGTGTTTTTGGAGGAAGTCTTGTCCTTACAATGCGTCTGATAGTTGTGAGCTCTTTCCCCATTCTTTCACTTATAGGGTAAGAAAGGGAAAGACCCCAATGCCCCAAAGAGACCTTTGTCTGCCTACATGCTCTGGCTCAATGCCAACCGTGACAAGATCAGATCAGATAGTCCTGGCATGAGTGTCACTGACGTCTCCAAGAAGGCTGGAGAACTCTGGAAAGGGATGTCCAAAGAGAAGAAAGAGGTGGGTGTCAAGCTGATGATGGTGGAACTCTTATTTTATCATGTTAAGAAAGGAAGGTTATGTACCTGATCAGGGTCACTGCAGATTGTGAAATGTAGTGAAATTAATATATAAATATGATCGTGAAATATACATATAATACAGTAATATAAATGGGTGATAATTTAATCAAACGTGTGTGTGCGCGCATGTGTGACTTTCAAAGCTTGTTTAGGAAAAAAGGCTTCTAAGGGACAGTGGGGAGGAAACATGATAGAGGTTCATAAAGTTATGCACAGTGTGGAGAAAGTAGACAGAATTTTTTCCTCACTCAACGTTTGAACTTGCGGCCTTCCCATGAAATTGATTGGCAGCATATTCACAACTGCTTCACAAAGCACACATTAAATTTTTTTTTAAATTTGCTGCTCCAATAATGATGACGGGCAGCCCAAACTAAAGCTGTCCGGAAGAGCAGCTGTAGTCAGGCGGCTACTGCTACATCCACAAACACAGGAGTACGATTTGTGGTATAAAAACATCTGGATTCTATTTTGAGTCTTAAGATGTTTATTATTATTTACCTATAAACTGCTTCGTGAACTTATTGTTGAAAAGCGGTATATAAATACTGATTGTAAAGTTAATTTCCATGGTATTTGTATAGGGTATAATTTGTCCTAGCTTTGGTGTTGCTGGGTATGTTAATCTTTCGTAGGGTACATGAATGTGCAGCTTACGTGATTGGTGAGTGGGGCTTACTATATGTGATTGTAGGAATGGGATCGCAAAGCTGAAGATGCCAAGAGGGAATATGAAAAAGCCATGAAGGACTACAGTGAGGGAGGCAAATCGGACAGTCTTAGGAGGTGAGTAATGGCCTTTTCCCCATAAATGGAGAAGCAAAAGCATCAAAGTTTGCTTCTCTAGGAGAAGCATCACATCCATATAGTTCTACAATGACTTTATTGCTGCAGAATGGTCTTGTCAACTCTGCAGTTGTAGAATCTTGTTTATTTTCTCACATGTACAGGGAAAAACCCAAAAAGAAAAAAAAGCCAGAGAAACCAGGGAAAGGAAAACCAGAGAAAAAGGCTACTCCTGCAAAATTTTCTTCTGCCAGCAAGAGCCCCTCTAAGCAGCTAGGCGAGAGCTTTAAGAGCAAAGAATTTGTGTCCAGTGATGAGAGCTCCTCTGGCGGGGACAGGAAGGACGTAAGTGACCATGGAGGAATAGGACATTCTGGAGAGAGCAGAGATTTCTAAAATCTGGAGAAGGCCTACTGGACTATCCTTTTGGCTTTCTAAGCCTTCAAAATTATGCATACATACCCTTGCATCTGCTGTGTTCCACAACCATGAAGGAACTTGGTATTTTAAAAATTAAAGCTGAGATTGTTCCTGCTTTTGTGTATGTTACTACATAAGAATTTGTCTTGGAATAATCTTGGCTATAATCACACACTATGTTAATGGTTCCATTCCTTTTTAGTTTTTCTAAGCTCATATGTTGGTTCTTCTTTCCTTCTTGCTGATCCATTGCAGCTGCATTGTGCATGTTCCTGTGTTCCTTGTATATTCAAAGTTTAGGTGTGCAAATGTTGCAATGTCTTCTGGATCTTCCATTCTTCATGCAGCTTAAACATTCTGTTTGTTCCTTTTATTAAACTTGGTTGCTGAACCAAGGCTTAATGGATCTGGTTCTAGTGGTACCCTGAGTTGAGTGTGTTAGCCTAGTTTTCGAGCATGTTATTTTTTCCCCCTAACAATTCCTGTGTTCCTTTCTTCTTCAGGACTCTGATGAGGAGGAGATCGCCAGCACCCCACCAAGCTCAGCAGAATCTGCTTCTGGTTCAGATTAGCAAGAAACCTCTTGCTCACAGTAATCCACACTCTCTCTCACACAGACACCAATCCTCTTACCCCTCTTGCAGGTGGTGTGGTTTGCTGTATACAGGTGAGGTTGAGTGGACAAATAGGCTGGAAGCTGGCATCTTATAGGAGAACACACCATGCTTCATTGTCCTAGTCAGCCGGCTCCCCTCCAGAATTGCAGGACCAATTATTCCATCCAGAGAGAAGGGATGGCACTAAAAGAGGATGGAGAAAGCCAATTATCCCTTTTCTTGCCTCCATGTTGTTGTAGATGCACTGTATCCTGTTAGACAACAGGGGCACATGGTATGCTGCTGGAAGCTGGGACACTATGCAGACTTCCTAGTCAGATTCAATGGATTTTTTTCTTTTTCCTTTTTTTGACAGGTTATCTTCTGTTCTGTTTTGTTGTGGCTAACAGATTTAATAAAAATCAAGTGACTTTGGATGGGTTTTGTTATTGTGTGACCCAAAGTAGGAAATTGACAAATGAGCAAGCATCTTCCGAGAGAGAGAGAGAGAGAGAGAGAGAGAAACAAACAAAGGCTTCTGCACCAGCAGGAGAAGGCCCCCTCCCACCCTGGCCTGAGCTAGTGATTTTCCTGTGGCGTTTGTTTGGGAGCTGCATCTTGTGTTTTGGACCTTGGAGCTTAACTGTTCTACCTTCCATTAGCAGTTGCACTAATTGTGTTTAAAGGACCACTGAGTGCTGCTGGGACTTGGATAATGCAAGCAAGCAGTCAGTAGAGATGAGGTCTGGCAGTGCAGGAGACTCCTTCAGCAATAATTTATTTGAGCATCACCAAAATTGACACTTGGGACAGAGTTTGAATCCTGAGCTTGCCCAAAGCAGCTACTGGTATCCTAAAAATTGTGGGGATCTTCCTTTGTGTTTTGCCACTCCAGTTGCATACAGGAAACTTCCTTTTCTCCCTCCTAGTATACCCCCCTGCAATTAATAAATATAATTAAGTATATTTATATACTTTTCAACAAAAAAGTTCACACAGTGATTTACAGAGAAAACCAAATAAGTAAATTGCTCCCTGTCCCCTAAGAGCTAAATCTTGAAAAAAATGCAGAACAAACACCAGCACTAGAAAAGATACCATGCTGGAGTGAAGAACAGTTAATCTCCTTGCTAAATATAAGAGGAGCACAATTTGAAAAAGTGCCCAGTTAGCAGGATTTATGGCGCATGCATCTATTTGAATACGGCTCTTCAGCGAGAACTCTGGTGGGCTTGGGCTGACCTTTAAGTAAACGCTTTCAGTAAATGCTGACAGAAATGCTGCTCTGTAAATGGCTATCTGGGGATTTGTGAGTACTTTTAAAGTCAGGAGGGTCTAATACTAATCTAGTTGGACCTCACAGTCTGTGGAATTCACAGCCTCTTCATAAAAAATATAATTGCCATTCTGAGCCAAAACACAAGTCTGTCTTTCTCAGGATTCTGCTTTCTAAACAATCCAGCCATTGAAAAACCTCCAAGCAAGGTATAATAGCGATATCGCTGCCATGTTTACTTTCCCCATTCTGTATTGTCATTTAATTATAGTCTTCTCTTTTAGCTAACATTTCATAATTGTTTCCTTCTTCAAAATCAATTTGAATTATGCTACTGACTATTGCATCATCCTCTGACATTAGATTCCATTTGCTAATTATGCTTTTCTGTCAAGTACTTCCTCTTATTTGTCTTAGAACTTGCTACGTATGAATGGCCATGAGTAGATATTTTTAAGTCAATAGCTTTCCAAATTCTCTTATGAGAGAATCATGATTTTATATAACTGTCTCAGTTGTCTGCCTTTTCCCCCTAAACAAAAAATCCCTTTGTTTGTTTGTTTGAAAAATTTTCTACCCCACCTTTCCCATGCCAAAGCAAATGTCCAAGGCGGCTTACAGAGAACAAAGTACAATGTGACCACAATAAGTAAAACAAGATTAAAACATCAACAGTATTAAGCATTAACGGGAATAATGAAAGTGAACAAGAATGAAGCCAGACCCAATTCTCCAAATCAGGGCGTTTGGAGGGTGGGAAAACAATTGACCACAGGAATGAACAGACTATTACAATATACCAGAGGGATAGAGAGCAGACGGTCAACCATCACCCAAAAGCCAGACAAAATAGATATGATTTGAGCCTTCTCCGAACGGCCATGAGGGAGTGTGTAGTTCTTAATTCTTCTGGTAGGGAATTCCATATTTGTGGAGCCGTTACAGAGAAGGCTCGGCCCCGAGCTGCCGTTCTTT
Source organism: Lerista edwardsae (assembly GCA_029204185.1). Lineage (NCBI taxonomy): Eukaryota > Metazoa > Chordata > Lepidosauria > Squamata > Scincidae > Lerista > Lerista edwardsae. The sequence continues at coordinate 653,679 of JAJKFI010000192.1, read as the reverse complement.
TAACTTGGGACAGAGGGGGCACTTGAAGGAGAGCCCCTTTAGATGATCTAAGTGGGCAAACTGGTATGTATGGGAGAAGGTCTTTTAGGTAGGCTGGGCCTACGTCATGAAGGGCCTTAAAGGTCAGTACCATCATCTTAAGTTGAGATTGGAAGTGGATGGGCAGCCACTGTTGCTGCTGAAGGAGTGGTCCTACTACTGAGTCAACCCGACTAGCCCCTGTAACCATGCGGGCTGCTGCATTTTGTACTAATTGTAGCCTTTGAATTGTTCTCGAGGGAAGCCCTACATACAGCAAGTTCAATTGGTACACCAACTACGACCATACTTGAGCCATTCTGACCTGGCCATGGTAATCCATGTGTTAAGTGATTTCTAGGCAGCCTAGAAATCACTTAATGCATGGACTACCGTGGCCAGGTCAGAACGGCTCAAGTATGGTTGTAGTTGGTGTACCAATCAAAGCTGAGCAAATTAAATGTACTCCTAGCCACAGCCGCTACCTGGTTCTCCAGAGACAGCTGAGAGTCCAGAAGCATTCCCAGATTGTGCACCTGTTCTTGCAGGGAAAGTGTCACTCCATTCAGAGTGGGTAAAAGACTGTGTCTGCATTTCCTGACCAGGAGGACTTCTGTCTTTTCTGGATCCAGTCTTAACCTATTGGCTTTCATCCATACCCCAACTGCCTCCAGGCAGCGTCCCAGGACTTTCACAGCCTCTTCAGTATAAGCCTCTTCCTTATTCATAAGGAAAGTCATCCACCTTCTTGATAACATTTTCTTTAGTTCTATAGCTCTACTACATCCAGTCTGAATTGGGGTGCCAGAACTGCACATATAATACTAAATGCACCACAGATTGTCGTAATGATGCTTGTTGTTTCTACATTCCATCTGTCTTACTAATTTTTAACAACATTGGTCAGTGCTACTTCGTACTCCATCCCAAGGATGTCTTAAGAGTAGTTGTGGCCAATTCACCCATGAATCTGGATTTATACATCAGTTAACATGGGGGAAAATAATGTTTTTATAAAGTATTTCAATAACTTACAGAAGCCCTCTAAAGTTAAAGCCAGTATGTTGCTGTTACAAGGTGGAGATAATGGGGTTGAGAGTAGGTAGCCATGGTCAAGCTAACAGGTATATGGCTGAGCTGAGATTTGAATCGGGGGACCAAGTTGATCTTCTTAACCTTACATTAACGTACACATTCCACTGAGACTCATTTGTGATTATCCTGCCCAGTTCTCTGATTTGGATAAATCCTGCAATTTTTCAGTCTATATTGGTTGTTACTATCTATTCTAGAGTTTTCTAGCCTGTTTTTCAGTCTCCGAAGAGGCCCCCAAGATGCTCATGTCAGATTTTAAAGAAATAAAACACAATTGCTCACCAACCCAACCCAAATCCAACAACTAAAATACTTAGAGAAATACACTTGGGGAAACTACGGAACACAAAAAAAATTCAAAGTAATAAACTCCAGCAAATGCCTACGTGAAAGAAAACTCTTTAGTGGTGTTGAAAACAAACTGAGAGGTTTGGATAGGCATTCAGTGGGAGGGAGTTCCAGAGTCTGGGCATCATAACTGAGAAGACCCTCTTGGAGGAAGTGTAAGAATTTTAGGAGTGTAATAAAAGCTGCCCCTAAAAAGGAAATCATTTTAAATATTGTATTCCCCTATTATTGGCACAATATGCCAGGATCCAAAAAGCCCAAATAAACAAGCATGCATTTCACTTTTTTAACCTTGCTGATTAAAAATTTTCCTCACTGTTTAATCAATTACAACTTATAAGAAACGTTATTCGTAAACCAATTACAGCTTACAGCTAGGCTTTCACTATCGTTGAAAACCGAGGGTCAATATATTATTTCATGTGTTTTTACCTATAATTAGTGGTGTTTGTTTTTGTTAAAAACACAAAAACACTGCATTTTGATATTTAAGATATTTTCCAGAAATTAAAATAGTACTTTTTCAGTTAGAAATAATGTAGTTGCATCTTCTGACACTACATCACTTACTTAGTACACTGTTAAAGTGTTTAAAATTAATAAAAATGCGAACTTGGAATAAAAATACACACCACCACTAGCTGCTTTTTCATTTTTTCAAATCATGAAATCGGCCAAAAAAAAAAAAAGACTATTTTTAAACACACCTACCTATGTTCCAAGTTCTTGTATATGGTGTAGGCATGCTGAAGAAACTGAAGCACAAATACTAACGTTGAGGATAGATTACTTCTATCTGTAGAAGTATAGATCTATACATATAGCACCACTATACATCTGCAGGATACCACTATAATGCAAATTCCTGCATTTTTCCACAGTATCCAAACCTAAAATGGTTCAGGCATCTTTTTCTTTATGTGAAACCAAACTTAAATAACTAATCACTGCTTGAACCTACAGGTTCCCTTAATTCTCTGCTAGTATTTAACATTTACTTAACAGTAACAATGAACTATTACTAAATGTCTCTCTTTGTGATTCTTGTTTTGCACTGGCCTTCTGTAGACCATCACCTTTGGTGTACTTAACCAGCTATTGGGTACTTAATAGGTAGCGATTGGTATGAAGGTAGATTTTCTATCTAATTCCATTACTGTTAAAACCACCTGAAGTTCTTTTCTGTCTGTGCAGCTAATTTGACCTAGGGACTGAGCCATTATCCAATTAGTGTGGATTATCAGTCCTCTGCCATCCATTAAAGTGGCTGAGGGAATCTTTGGAGACCCTGTTCTAATCACCTGTGAGTCAGACACCATTTTCTTCCTTGGGGTAATTTAATCAGCACTGTATTTTACTGAGACTTGGCAGGGAAGAATTCATCTCCTGTTATGCTGCACAGTAAAGCTAGGACTTGAGTGCTGGAGTGCTCCAAAGAGCCTGTGAAGAAGTGTGCTGGTGCTATCAGCAGCAAGCTCCTGTTTGCACATTTGGAAGCAACACAAAGTGTAAAATTCCCAAGGCTCCCATCTTTCCTCCGGCCAAGCTCCTGCAAGGCATTTACTGGAAATGTGTATCGCAATTGCCAAGAATAAATACACATTTGTTTTATTTACCTGTACAATAGCTTACACATCCTTAGCTACTCTTACTCCAAGTTGCTGCTTTGAGTGAGGTGCTAATACTACCAAGTGCACTTGGTAATATTAGCACCTCACTCAAGGCAGCAACTATTGGCCTCTCAGTTGGTGATCTCAGCAAAATGAAACCTGATGAGGGCTTCACCTTGTTGTGTTGGGAAGGGCAGCAGGCCTGGTGTAAGGTATTAACCAATTCAGCTCGTGAGTTATTACATAACTGTACTGTAATAAAGTGATTTTGGGAATAGGGGCTGGCTGTGGCATAGGACAGTCCTTTTGTCCTTTTAATAGTACTCAAGATATTTGTGAGTATGATTTTTGAGAGGGGGTATACAGTATAGTAATGAAGACTGGGAATAGCCACCCTATTAGGTAATTTCTTTTTCATGCTGAATTTGAAGGATGAGTTTGGTAGCTAATTTTTTCCCATTGGCTACAGCTTCCATTCTAGCACATGTGAAGCTATTACAGCTCTTTCTCGTCTTCCTCCATGCCCCTTCTCTTGTTCAGAGGAAAAGTGAGAGAGGCCTTAATTCAGTGGAAGAGTACCTGCTTTGCATGCAGAGTATCTCAAGTCTTGTCCCTGGCATTTTAGACAGGGCAGAGACCTGAAACCTGGGAGTGCCACTACCAGTCAGCATGGATAATACTAAATTAGATGGGCTAATGGTCTGGCTCAGCGGTGTCATTTAAATGATTTAGGAACTAAACAGGAACTCTTGATTGGCACTTGTCGGGAACCCGGAACCAGCCACGGAGCCTGTTAGGATCCGGAACGCCTGTTCTGGTCCGTTCTCCCTGAATGACATCAATGCCTTTGCCCCCCTAGGAATCCAGAGTCGCTCCCTTTAACCCTCTGAGTGCCAGCCAACCAAGAAGAAAAGCTCTTTGCAGAGGAATTGGGAGGGGGGAGGAGGGAGAGTGAAGTGGGCGGAGTCAGCCCTAATTTTAACTAGTGGAACTGAGTTCC
>JAJKFI010000192.1:615064-647783 GCA_029204185.1 Lerista edwardsae | reverse complement strand
GGTCTCCAAGCCCCCAACTCTGCTACTATTTACACAAATACACAACAAAGTCCCCATCTAGTGGCCAAACAAAAAATTAAAATTGCTAATAATAGCAATATTTGAACTATCCCCAGTAGTGCTCTTCAAGGCCTTCTTGCTATAACACTGGGTAGGGCAATGTAATTTCCCACTGATATTTCTCCCACTATGTTTTCAGACAGATTTACCATAAGTAACTGCCATTAACAGTGATATGTGTATGGGAATGCATGTGTAGGCCTTCTTCAGACAGTGGCAGAGTTACTGAAAGTTACAGTGGGGACATAACTGTAAAAAGTCTGCTTGAGTAGAAAACATACCCTGCAGTGTACTCCTATAGCTGCTAGTACACAGCATGTGCAGGAGTTTCAAGCAGCCAACATGTAGTATCATGCCAATCTCTAATATGTAATGTCATTCAATGTCTAATATCTCCCTTAGGAAACCTGAAGGCTAAAACCAGTTCAAAAATGAACTGAAGATGAATCTGAAGAGTATGACACTTTTTAGGACAGAGCAGGAAGCAGAAAATACAACACTGAAGTGTAAATGGTGGAGATGGCAGTTCAGGCAAAAAAAAAAGGAAAGACAAGGCAGTTCATGATTACCAGCTCCAGGGAAGAGGGAGGCGAGGCTCCTCAGTAAAATAAATGAGAGGTGGTTTGACTGCCTGGTTATTTGTTTATAGATGTCTTTATGCCATGGGTGTTTGTGGCCAGTCATGCACAAACCCCTGCTAACTGGGCAAGAGGCACTTTTTCAAGTGGTGTCCTCTTATATTTAGCAGGGGGAGAGCAATTGTCCCTCTTCACCCCAGCACAGTGTCTTTCTTGTGGCTGTTGCTGGTGGTGTTCTCCATTCTTCTAGATTGTGAGCCCTTTTGGGACAGGGAGCCATTTAACTTTAATGTTATTATTTGCCTGTCAACCGCTTTGTGAACTTTGTGTTGAAAAGCGGTATATAAATACTAGTGATTGATTGATTGATTGATGCTGGGTTTTCATTTTTGCAGGGGGTATAGAAATAAGTTAGGAACATTATGATGTTACAATTTTTTTTTAAAGGAACAACAGTAACACTACAGTGGCTTGACGTTTTTTTTCATTGTGAGACACAGGACTGAACCCTGTAACATGTGAAATGTTAATAAAATGACTGTGCCTCACTTGCAAGAGCCTGATGTCATGGACTAAGGGCTAGCAGTAATGCAGCACCCTGTTTTGGTGTTGGCTTGTCAGGGGCTTCTGAAAAGCCCCCAAGCAGGCTGGAAAGACAGTAAACCTTTGCCACTGTTTGTGGCCGACACCATTTTTCAGAAGTCTTGTTGCCTTTACCCATGGAGATTCCATTTATTTTGTATTATGTTATGTCTAATGGCTGTTAAAGACTTTTCCATCCTCCATGAATTTGGTTAGTTACCTTTTAAAGGCCTCTTGTGCTAGTGGCTGTCTCAACAATCGGTGGAAAGCTGGGGCACGTCGGTTTGACTCTGTCAAGCCGTTGCTTCGGCGACTACACTGGCTGCCGGTTCTGTTCCGGGCCAAATTCAAAGTGCTGGTGTTGACCTTTAAAGCCCTTTACGGCTCGGGCCCAGGGTATTTGAGGGACCGCCTCCTCCCATATAATCCGACCCGTACTCTGAGGTCATCTGGGGGGGCTCTTTTGACGGTGCCGCCACCAGGAGAGGTGAGAGGGGTGGCGGCCAGTAGGAGAGCCTTCTTGGCGGTGGCACCCCAACTTTGGAATACCCTCCCCTTGGAGTTAAGAACTGCTCCCTCTTTGGCGGGGGCGGGGGCTGAAGACCTTTTTATTTCAGCAGGCTTTTAGTTGCTGACAGGCTGGCTGGCTGGCTTTTTTGCATTCTTTTTATATATTTTATGATCCTAGGGATTAATTTGTTGTATGTTGTATTTTTAATACTGTTTTTATTGTCTTTTAATACTGTTTTTAATTGTTTTTTACTGTGTTTTAACCTTGTAAATGCCGCCTTGAGGGCCTTTGTGGCGGAAAGGCGGGGTACAAATCAAATAAATAAATAAATAAAGACGACCCACATACAGTGATTATGAAGTACTTCCTTTTGTTTAGTCTGAAGCTGCTTACTAGTTACTTTCACTGGGAGGTCTCTAATTTTATGAGCGGGAGAAGAAAGTTTTCCTACATTGCACAATTTTATTAACTCTAGCCTTCCTGGTAGGAGAGATGCTCCAGTTCCTTGATAATGTTCTACGGTACCCTTTTTAGGTGGCGTATATAACCCATTTAAAGTACAGTAAAACTCTGTATGCGGTATTCGAAATACAACTGTACTGCATACAATAAAGGTCGCACGAGCCTGGATGTTTTAATGGAAAAGAACATTACTGTAGAAACAGACTACGGGTCTCTTCCCCCAAATTTGGGACTTTCAATAGCGGGAGTGGACTATTCAATTCAATAGTGGATCATCAATAGCGGGAGACGGCGCTTTCGGACAGCAAGGATTTGGGGGATGGTGGGTAAAGTTCGGAATTAGCCAGTGACTTGTAAATACGATGGCCGCAAAGAAAGGGGGTGGAGCGTGCAACTAGAGAGATTGTTCAAGGCTTTTTTTTTTTTAACCAAAGGGGGGGGAACCTCATCAAACATGAAGATCAATTAATTATTGTGCGTCACAAAATCACACGCAGCGTCTGGGAGAAGATTTGTTTCAAGCGGGGGAGAAGAGGAGAGGCCTCTTCCTAGGGCCGCCCCTCTTGCTGTGATTTTCTCTAGCTTTTTTCTTAATAAGGTGGAGGGAGCGGATCGTCGTAAAACAAACGCTTACGCTTCGCTTCTAAGCCCGGCCTCTCAGGAGCGGGGCGGGGCGCCAGGGGCTCGTGGATGTGACACGTGGGGTTGGGTGGCCACATATTTGCATTCCTTCATGAATATGCATCGGAGTGGGTGTGGCAAGCCTCGCCTTGATTTGAGCGTAATGAATATGCACAGTGCGAGGCTCGGAAGCGCCTCCGTAGGGGTCTAGATCGCCAAGTCGGGTAAGGAGCTTTCGCGCAGCCCCCGGGGGTAGAACGAGCTGGAGATCTCCCCCCACCTCGACCCAGCTCTGGGGCTGCCAGGGGCGTTGGGCGGGAGCAAGACGAGGAGGGGGGAGGTGTCGAGGAGAGGGCCGGAAGGTAGCTGCGCGCGGGTGTTAGGAGGCGCTTGAGGCCCCCTGGGAAAGGTGCCTCGGGTGGGAGAGGGCGGCTGAGCACCCGCCAGTCGCTAGTGCTTTGAGGGAAAGAAAGCGGGGAGGGGCATACTGGGGAGGTCATTTTGTATAGAGCGGACTCGATCACCGCGACGGGGCGGGGGCATCGACTGTGTTTTATAGCCCCAGAATGCTGCAGAGATTGCAGCAGGCCTCGTTTGGCGATCCCGCTGTGGTCGGTATAGGCGCTGGAGTGGGGGAATGGTTCCCGTGGGAAGGCCAATTAGTACCATATGGTATGCGCATATGCCGCTAAGAATCGTGAGCCTTCTGCACTTCGCGGGGCTGTCACTCGCGACTAACCCTTGCTGAAATCTGGCGTTTCCTCAGACTGGCTTTGTGGTTTCCTCGAACTGGCATCCGTGCCCCCTTCTTTGTAACCTCTGCACTTAATGCTTTCTGAATTTGGTCTCCACCCCCTTCTGGCTGGAGTTCTCCTCTGCATTACTGCCTTGTACCGCTCCCTCCCTTTGGCTCTGTGCAGCCAAGTTAGAAATACTTCCCTCCCTTTTAAATCTTGCTAAACACCAATTACTTCAGTCAGTCTCTGTGACCCTGAAATAGTCTTTTTGACCTACGCTTGTACCTGGCTGCCTCCTTTGCAGCCCCAAACAGCATCTCCATTACCACCTGTCTGCTGTCACAATATTTGTCTCGCTTGTGAAAACTGTGTTCTGTGTTGAACTGTAAGAAAAACGCCAAGTGGCATCTTTCCAAGATTCTGGGAGGGGTGTGTGGGGGTTGTCCCTTGTTTTCTGTGAGCTTTTTTTTCTCTAAAAGGAAAAATTAACTTCTCCATGCTCTTGAGTCACATGTCTGTTCTACACAGCTCCCAAGTCTTGCAGCCATATACATACAGTGTTCTCTGCCTAATAGACTAACTGATGGCTTTGACCTTTGGCTCCTAACCTGCCTCTAATATTCTTCTAAAATGTAGATGTTTTTCTATCTCTACCCTAATATCTGTTTGGGATTTTTTTTTAGCCTTCCTATATGGATAATTAATTTGAACTAGAAGAAGGTGTGTGTGTGTGTGGGGGGATCCATCACTGGGATTAAGCCATATTTTTGAGTTTGTAGTAAGGCTGTGTTGGCTCATTTGGGTTATGCCCCCATTATTGCAAGCTTATTTGAGTTCATCTGTCCTTAGGTCTGTTTTTCTTACTCTGCCTTTTCTTGAAGGTGGCCTCTATTTTTTAATCATTCAATGAGACTTTCTTGATCCTTTCTTTGTACAAATGTTGGTCTATATGTGGACTGTACAGAGTTATAGTGGGAGATTACTGCTCTAGGAGCTGACAGAATAGAGATCACATGGGAAACAAAATCCCAAAACTGGCCGAAGACCTGCCTGGATTTGTCTAGTGTGGGCTGGTATCGCAGCTCGAGTTCCTTGAACTGAATAGATACCTTGCCTACTAAAGACTAAGCTATGTTTCTGTTGTCTTCCTAGTTTCCTTATATTAGTCATTCAAATCCACAAAGCACCTCTTTCCCACCTGCTCCCATGTCTTGTGTCCATTAACCAAGAAACAGATTGTCAGGGCGTGGGTATTTTTAGGTGGCAAAAAGGTTAGCTTTTATTTAGCTGAAGTTAAATGCTAGTTGTGCAATATGTAGTCCTTGTGCAATGAATCAACCTTGTTCGGAATGGATACTTGTAATGTAATGCTTGGGTAACCATGTGCCACTTCCTTAAGGAGAGCTGCTGCTCATCAGAGGAACTGGCTGTTATAAGAGGTCTGTACCACCCTGGCTGGTGATGCTCTGTGGAGGAAGAAATCAGTTGTGATTTATGCAAAGGCGTTTGTAAATTTCACTGTATTTTTTTTTTTTATTGGAAGGATTAGCTGAAAAGGTAGAGGGAGGAAATCTCTATCTTCTCCATCATAATTTGTTTGTGCAAGTCCTGGAAGACCAGTGCAGATTAGCTACTGTATTGTTTAAAGTGCAATTGAAAAGTACCACCTTCATTATAGCAGTATTGTTTCAGTTTTAGGGCAAAATGAAAGTTGACAGGAGGCTGTCAATTTTGCCTCCAAACTACAATGTCCTTCCTGAAGTTCCAATTCCAGTAACACTGTAGAAGAGGGTGGCATTATAGGACAATTAATGGTGATTGGATGATGGAAAAAAGTCATCTCATATAAGTACTACTTACTACTATAAGCTGTATCTCTAAACCAGGTGAGATGGTAGTGCTTTTTCACAAGTGTGAAAGAAGGTTCAAAAACTGCTACAAATCAAATTTATCTTTTAAAATACCCATTATGACACCTGGTGAAAAAGACGGTCATATAATTGTTTGAGACAAACATTTTGAATCAGTGAATAAGCAAATGATACTGGAGAAAAAGGCTGGTGCAGATGCACCCTTGGCTTTCTGGTGCATGGCAATGGTGGCTCAATCAATCAATCAATCAACCAACAGGTACTTATATACCGCTGTTCAACACGAAGTTCACAAAGCGGTTTACAGGCAAATAGTAATAATAAAGTTAAATGGCTCCCTATCCCAAAAGGGCTCACAATCTAAAAAAAGGCAGACCGCCAGCAACAACCACTAGAAAGACTGCGCAGGGGTGAAGAGGGACAGTTACTCTCCCCCTGCTAAATATAAGAGGAACACCACTGGAAAAAGTGCCTCTTGTCCAGTTAGCTCTTTTTTGTCCAGGTAGCTCTTACCTGTGACTTTATAAGTAGCATGTTATATATATGTGTTGGAAGAGTGGTCATGGGTGTCAGACAAGGCCTAAGTGACATGTATCTTCAGTTATTCTCTCTGTATAAAATGCATTGAGTGTTTAGAGGTATAAATGCCTAGCAAGAGGAACCTCTGCATATAGCCACAAATGTCCTTGGGCATTTTTTCATCTCCACTGTCTTTGACCAAGCTTTTTGCACTTCCTGCCCTGTACATGCATCTTTTGGTGTCTTAAAGACTGAAGTGTCTTCCATCCATGTATCTTTGCCATCTGTTCATAACTTAATCTTTCTTCAGCCAGACCACCATTAATAGTATCTGAGTTTCTCTGGTGACTTTCTGAATTACAACTCTCCAAGTTCCAGTGGGAATGCATTCTTCTAGGAGTTGTTTTGCATACATCTTGAAGTCCACGTGGAACAAATAGTAGTGAGGTGGACTTGGTTTGAATATCTGTTCAGCAATGAACTTGCTAAGTAGCCTTAGATAAATCTCCATTCTGCAGCCTTAGCTAACCATCTGCAGTGTGAGAATATTGTCCTACCGGGCAGTGGTTTCCAAACTGTGAGCCATGGCTCTCCGGAGAGCCACAGAAACCAACTAAGGGAGCCACAGAATCTTCATGAAAAACCAGCCACCCTATACAATGTACAAGATGGTAACCCTAATAGGGAGCCACAGCCAATGGCCCAGTAAATCAAGGGAACTGCCTGCCAGTCAAAAAGGTTCAGGAACCACTGGGTTAGGGGGAAGGCTGAGCATTGTGATGTAATGTGTGTTTTGAACCTGCCTGACTTCTCTGTCCTCCATTGTTCACTTGTTCTTTAAGAACTGCTTTCCTGCATTTATCTGTTTCATCACTATAGCCCAAGGCGCATTTGGGAAAAAATATATACTTCCTTGTATAACAATTTCTACTTCAGCTCCTTATTTGTTGCTTCCTTGAATATCATTTATTAATATGTTGTTAAACTGTAGATATGCACAGTTCATCCTTTTCTGTTGCGACAGCATGATTTTTATAGAAAGGGTCTGGTGTTGGTGACCTTCATAACAGGGACGCGGTTGGGTCTTGTATCTGAGAAAAGGATGCAGGCCATGAAGGAATGTCAGCTTCAATTTTTAGTTTGTAAGGTTTATCAAGTATGAAAGAATGCTCCCCTTGAGGGCTTCTTACAAAATAATCATAGAAGTTCCACTATGAAGTGGAGTTTCATACCACGTTCATACTATGAAGTGGAGTTTCATACCGAAAACTTGGTGAATTCTGACTACATGGCAGCTTTTATTATAAAATAAAGCCTCTATCCTTACTGTCCAGAAATCAAGCATAGATTTTTTAACCGATTGTGTTTTTTTCCAAGTCGTGTACTCAACTTCCTTTCTTCATGTTAGTTCACATTCTTCATGTTGCTTTATACTTGACAACTTATATAATACCACTTCAGTAGAGGAAAAAGCATACATGACAAGTGACATGCATTTTTTTAAATGTCACAAATGCACATTGGTCTCTTCACATGCATACACAACAAAATGGACATGAATGGGTTTTCCTACAGGAAAGTAATATCTGTGTTGGATAATAAATCATATGTGTAGTTGTCCTAGTTGATGAAATAAAGTTTGTATACTGTACTTCTTTGTGTTTGTGATGTAAGAGTTGAAAGGACTTGTCCATCTCAGAGTTTCCTCTTCTCTACAAGTTACACACCATACTCTATCTGTGGGAGAACAATCTTATACTCGGAAGGAAGTCCCATTCTCTTCAATAGGGCTTTCTCTCAGGTGAGTAGTCATAGGATTACAGCCCGGGTTTGGTATTTTGTGCTTCCCAAGTCTCTTCCTTGAGTCTGTTTCCAAATGTAGAGCTAGCGACAGTCTCTCAAATTTTGGGCTCAATCTCTACTAGATTAATAAATGTTCTGTTGGACTAATATGCTGCTGCTGTTTGTGTTCAGTCATTTCCCCTTCAGCTGTCCTCTGCTCTTCACTGCATTCCTCTCTGCAGTAGCGCCTACAGATCTGGAATTCTGAGATAATTTGCATCAGGAGATTCTTTGCATCAGGGAATGTGTCCTTGCCTATGAAACCCCTTGAAGGCTGAAACACTGAGTAACTAGCATGTTACCTCATTGTGGTGGAAGATAAACAGTTAGGACAAGGATTAAGACAAGTTAATATGAGGGGAGTCACCAGTGTAGGGGCAAGTAGGTTAAGCAAAAATCAGTGCTGGTATATGTAGTTGAAGCTGGTTTAGACATAGTAGTCTTGGAGCAGGAGATAGATCGGTGGTGATATTTGAGTTTTAGAAGTAAACTAATAAAACGAAGGGTGTGAGGAACAAAAGCAGGGATGACTGTTACTGCCATTACTTTCAGAAGCTCTCTATCTAACTTGAACCTCCTTCATGGAGGGAGAAACTTGCTGGTTCCAGCTACTTCAGCTTGCTGTATAGCTGCAGACTGGGTGTGTGTGTGTGTGTGTGTGTGTGTGTGTGTGACTGTTTACAGGCTGGGCCTCAGTCTCAGCCTATTGTGCCTGCTCTTTCTGTCATGCTGAGGGGAAGGTATTGGGGGCCCTTCTGCCTTATCTTAGAGCTCTCTTGTGTTCCTCAGCATTCCAACTGGCTATTGCCCTGCTAGCAATCTTGAGGACACGCATTCCCTGTAACAAAGATGCTGGCTGACTGTCTCTCATCTTAGCCAGGGTTTGGCCCTCTCCTGAAATCTAGAGGGAGGCCGTTGCCATAGTGATGGGAGCAGGCCCCAGCTTTACCTCATTGAATTCCAGCGGCTGAGCCAAGTGATTGAGAAATCGGGGGGAGGTACTCCAGATGTTTACGGCCTGCATATCCGGGTCGGGAGCATATTCAGCTGGGATGGGATTGAGCAAAAACTCTCGGATGGCTCTGAGGGGAGGGAGCAGGGAGGAACATGGAGAGCGAAGAGAGATTCTGCCTGGAAAAGCAGCCAAACAAGAGTATTGTGGTGAAGTGACAGGAACGGACACAAGACATGAGGCAGCAACGGAGCGAAAGAGGTAGATGTGGTGTGATAAGAAAAGATGAGTTGTCGGGGAAGGCAGGGTGTGACTGAGGTGGAGCAGAGGCCGGAGTGTGCAGAGTAGAGCAAAAGCATTGGTGAGAAAGCCAAAGCTTTATGGGTTTGAGTTTCTCATCGTTCAGTGAGTCATAGCACTCAGTGCTTGTGGGAGACCTGCTCCCTTCATCCTTGTCCCAGCCTGCCTTGGGAGTGGCTTAACATGAGAAGTGTGTGTGTGTGTGTGTGTGTGTGAGGGAGAGAGAGAAATGACTCCTAATGTTCAGGCTCTTCCTTTGGTAAAGATCCAGCTTAAAAAAGCAAGGTCAGCTATTTGGAGGTATTGGGAAACTTGCATTCTCTGGGCTTAGCACCACTGCTCTGACCATGGATAGGAAGTTCTGGTTCTCTCTGTAGGCTTCTGCAAACTCATTAAACTCTTTTTTCCCCCCCCTATGCTCCAGAGGCTGGCATATATGTTGAGTGCAAAGTTCCAGCCTTGTGATGTGATGGATTCGAAGCATCAATCCTTGTGCCCCCCATTTCCCTGTACCACTGCCAATGGGAGTAGAGGACTCAACCAACCATCAAGCAGCCCTGAGACAGGTATGTTTTGGGATGTTGACCTTTAACTGATGAGACTTGCAGAGTGTTGCAGTTAGCATGCTTGAATGCTCCCTTATGTGGTGGTAGTGGTATGTTTTGTTTTGTTAAACCCTCGGCACATATAAAGCTAGTAGATTGAGAAGAAGATTAGGAAATAATTCTTCCTTCTGGTATGCCAGAGTCCCCCTCCCCTCAAGCAGTATTCTTTTTGACCTAGGGAGATTTGAACTTGCAAGATACCTACCTACAGGTTGAGTTGGTATAGTCCAGCAAGAGCTGTACTGTGCGATTCTGCTAATCGCGTACGCTGAGAACCTACTGCATGTCCCAAAAACATTTCAGTATAAATTCAAGCCAAACTTGTCTTCACAAATTGTATTGGTGTTAATTTATCACTTACTGAAATTATGGCTTTGAGGAACTAAAAAATCATCCAGCTTTACCTGTGCAATTGTAGTGGTTTCTCTACATTGCATATTACAATTTGTTGCAGTGTTTGTTTTTAGCTTTGGAGATGTTCATATGTTCTAGAGCTATAAATAAATGTTCTTAAGGAGTGACTTCTAGCAAAGTTTACTATTGAAGAGTACAAAATGCTATTGGGGGAACCTGAGGGTGGTTGGTTTATATTGTTTTTTGTCTATGCCTGTTTGCTCCCTGATATCCTGCTGCTTTGACATCATTTATAGGGCTTCTGTCTTTTTCATTGCATGATCTCAGCCAATCTGAATCATACAATGAAAATGATGTCAGAGCATCATAATAAATAGATGTTTTATAGTACTTCGTGTGCAAAGTGTTTGGTCTCTTGTCTTGGTGTAGTCCTTACAAACAGCATATAAGGCAAGTTTTTAGTATCTCCATATTATACTTGGGGATCCTAGCCTAAGAGGGGTCACTTTCTGAAGGCTACTGATTGAGTTTATGGCACTGCTGAGATCTGAACCAGGAAAGTCCTGATCTGCAGGTTGGTCGCTTAGCCATTACCCTATCCTACACCAGTTTACTCATGTAGCCACTGGGCACATAACACCCTTGCTATGAATAGAAGGGGAAGAAGGAGTGCATCTCCATTGCTCAGCAAGGCTACATTATTGTTATGCTGTGTTGCTGATTTTATTGCTTTCCAGCACAGCGAGACAGGAAACCTTTACTGTGATCCAGCTCTAGTTTTGCATGACTTGCTGGAACAGAATGTGGATAGAGATGCCTGTTCAGATATGCATCCCATTGAAAAGAATGAGATACAGATGAATGATATCAAGATAGATTAGGAGAGAGAAATATTGACCTGATTAACTTGGCAATGTTCTCACAGCTAACTCACTTTTTAAAATGGTGGCTCTGTTATATTTGGCGGGGAGGGGGGGAGAACAACTGTTCCTGTGCATCCCTCACTGTGATGGTTGCCGGTGTCCTATTTTAGGTTGCAAACTCCTTTGGGACTAGGAATCATCTCCTCATTCATTTTGCTATGTAAACAGTTTTGAAAATACTTCGTTGAAAAGAGATATTCTCATTCTCTTCCCCCTCTCCCCATGAACAGTTTTGTACCCTTTCTGAAAGGTTCCAAAAAAAGCCGAAATGGAAGAGCATATGTTGGTGAAACATATGCCTTCCCATTTGTTTGGCAGTAGTTACACCCATTGAATGAACAGAAACTATTGATTGTTGGCATGTACACACCATGTTGTTTTTATACTGAGTGATGCCTAAACACAGATCTTGACCTATGAACAAGCCTTTGATATTGAATTGCTTTGTTGTTTTGGAACTAAAGTAAGCTGCACTCAGTGTGTAGCATGCACATTTCTCTGTAAGATGCTGATTACAATCTGTTCATAGAAAAATATTTTGGAGATGTTTTATTGTTATCAGCCCTTAAAGCTGATTTATTAGGCAGAGAATTCTCCTCTTGGATCTATATTATATTTGCTGTTGGGACTGAACTCTGTGTGAAAACTGCCTTTTCCTTTTTCTCAGGGGTTGCCCGTCCAAAGCCACCTGTGAAACCCAAGCCATGTGTGCTGCCAAAACCAGCCATGCCAGCAAAACCTGCCCCTGGACAGCGTCCTGCCCTCTCGGAGGTGCCCTCTGCTGAAAAGATCAATTTATTGGCAGGTCCTAAGCCATATAGCAGTGGGGCTGGCAATGCTGTTAAGCGCCTTTCTTTTGGTCTCAGGTGCCCCCCAAGAGATGCTACCAATGGGAAAGAGGCCTCATCTACTTTTCCCCTTGCAACCAAACCATCTGGAGGTAGTGAGGAGGGAACTGGGCCTGAAAAAAAATTCAGTGTTGTGGAAGACGCCTCTGGGGAGGAGTGTGGAGAATTGTCCAGTATCCGCAAAGGTACTGTCCCCTTCAAAGTGAAACCGGTGCCAGTAGCAGCCAAGCCAGAGCGTTTTCCTGGGACCACAGTGGAGGAGATCTTGGCCAAGATAGAGAAACCTAATAAGGAGGGGGTGAATAGTCCTGACAGGCCTCGGCTGGTACGGTCTTTCTTCAGCTTGGATGGTGGCACAGCTGTTCACTTGGGGCCAAAAGGCTATACTGCGTTCCGGAGATGTTCCAGTGGACGGGAAGGGGGAGAATCGGAGCTGGAGGGTCTTGCATGCCACAGCTCTCATGAAGTCGAAGAGAGCATGTTGGCAAGAAGCAAAGAAGATACTATAAGCTCAAACGGTCAACATATCCCTGAATCTGAGCAACTGAGAAGAACACCAGAGAGAGATTTAAATTTTCTCTCTAGGGACAGGTGAGGTTCATTTAATTACAATAGGATGATGTTCTCAGGGTAATTGTGAAATAGCTACATTGCAGTGTTTCACAGAGTGCATTCTAATGTCAGAAACTGAAATGGGATGAAGATTAGCAACTCTTTTAGTGCCTCAGTTCCAGGGAAGTGAAAGTTGCGCGTTTACCTATGTATCTTTACTTAGAAATAAGTCTTGCTGTGCTCAGTGGGGCTTGCTGCTAGCAAAGCATGCATAGGATTAGAGTTTTAGTATGTATACAGGATGACCTGCTAGCAATTATTTTAGTGTTGTTTTTTTTTCTGCCTTCAGATTTAATGGTACTCACATTATTCCTGTGATAAAGATTGATAACTGACAATCTAAGACTGATGCTAAGCAATCACTTACTTGGAAGTCAACTCGTTGGATTTACTTCTGATTCAGTGCAGTTAGAGTTTGATTGTTGTCTCTGAATTGACAGCTCTGCGGGTTTCCTCAAAATCTTAAATTGCCAGCACTAAGCATTGTGAGTGCCGGCAATTTTCAGAACGTCTTTGCAGACAAGCAGTTGATCAGGAAGAAGGAACAACCTTGGATAGCTCTGAACCTTACTACAGTCTTTCAGTGAGGCCTAAAAGTCTTGGTACCCTCTGTAGTTAGGGTAATAGGATTGGTCATGTGAATGAGTGTTGGGGAAAGAGTACCTTTTTTGGTAGCTTACATATGGTGTGACTGGGTCTTGTGACAGAAGTAGGACACAGTTCTTTGGAGGAATAGTGGATTGGGTAATTATCAATTGCATTTTCTGACAGCAATGTGTCTTTTTGTCAGCAGCTCCGGTCAACGTAGCATGAGCTGTGATGGAGGCCAACCTGGACGTAGCAGTCCACAGTCTCCTCCTGGCGTGAGTTATCTGCAGCACGGCAATTGCTCCACTGGGCTCTCTCCTTCCTGGCTTTCCTCTGTCTCAGGGGTATCTGCCACTTCTGTCCTTCCGGGCTCCCTTTCTATAGGGTGCGTGTCTCCTTTTTCTTTCTCTGCTGATTCTTCTCTTCAAGAAGAGATTGATAATCCAAGGAAACCGTAGGGCTTTGCTACTGGATTTCCCAAGCCAAGCTTGTTGATGGTTGCTTTTCAGCCACTGGGTATGGCTTCAGGACTAAAAATCTCAGGCAGTGGCTTATCCAAGTGCTTTGATGCTGGTCATTGTGGCTTCAAATATGTACTTCTATGCAAGGGGGTTAGCTAATGACATCTTGACACTAGATCTTGAGACATATTTTCCCCACCATATTGAAAAATATTGTCCCAGTATTTTATTGGGGGGGAGTGCGGGGGACTAAAAATCTCAGAGATGCATCTATGCCCCTTCAGACATTTAAAGAACAAAACCTGGCCTGGGCTTAACTAGCTAGTGAGAGCCAAGTCTAGGCATGACTGACTAATATGGAGTCCTGGGCCCTTAGCTGGAGGGGTGGGAGCAGCTGTGACTCAACACATACAGTGCAGTTCCCTAAAGGTATGTGTGAGGCAGTTCCCAATTGTGCTGGGCTTGTGGCCAAATCCACTGGCAGGGAAAGCACAGCACCCTCTTGCTACTTGGAGCTGAATTCGGGTTTGTGATGGTAATGATTAACTTGCTTTGCTGCTCTGGAGGGAGTATGGGAGGCCAGTGGCCTGCTGGGTGTGACCCAGCCACATTGGCTTTGTCTCCCCTTCCTGGTAGTTGGAAAATGGGCAAAATTTGGGGTGGGGCACAAAACTGCCTGCAGTATGTTGACTGATTTCTTCAGCTTCTCTTGTTTCCTTTCTCCTCCTCCTTTGTGTTTCATTTCTTTCTTACTTTAATGATAGGGGTGATGGTTGGGGGTGTACTTTACAAGACGAAGGAGACTCGGTGGAAGAAGCAGAACTTTAAGGGCAGATGAATGAGGTTGTTGTAGGTGAGCTGTAGAAATGGAACGTTTCCTCTTGCAGGAGACTTCAGGGGAAAAGAACAGGAGATACCTTTTATTCAAGGAACAGCTTTGGAACGAGAAGGGTTAGAGTGCAGGTTCAAGAACTAGTTGGAATGCTTAGGAAGGTTCTAACAAATTGGTTTTTTTTAATGTGTTCATCCTTTCTCTCTGCAGGCCTCTTTCCCCCAGATCTATCAACCCCTTGCTGAGCTATCTTCAGAAATTGCACCTGGGTCCCCTGATGCCCCTGCTCAACCAGTCCAGCTCCCAGGTTCCCCATATCATTCAGCAACCAACTTTAATCTTCCACCAGGTTCTCCTGATGCACCCACACAACCCCTCGGGTCTCCTGTGCAAATATCCTGTGACCTTGCCCAAGCTCCAGGTTCCCCTGTGGCTCTTGCAGACCAATGGCCTCCAGGATCCCCCACTACATCTATTAAGACTTTCCTGGGACACACTCCAGGTCTTTCCAGCCCTTCTGCAAGGTGCCCTGAAGCCTTTCCTCTTCCTGAGCCATCTTTCAGTGTCGCCCCAGCTTCTCCTATTGAGCACAGCCTGGAACGTCCCAGTTGTCTCCTGGGAGTCTTTGAGTCCCCTGGTTCCCCAAGTACTCGCTCTGAGTATTGTCTTGGTTCTGATCAACCTCCTGGCTCTCCTTCTCACATACAAGATCCTTTACTCTTTAGGGTCCAAGACCCCCACCAGAACCATGCGCAGACATTCCCTTCTGAGGACAAGGGCCCCCAGCACTCACAGTTGGTCCTACGACGTGCCTCTGAAGGAGTGGTGCAGCCACAAAGCAAAGGAATGACCAGAGAAGAGCTGGGAGGATCCTTGGCAGTTCTGCCAAAAGGAGGGGGCCATCCAATAGAGCAGACTGCAGGGGGAGAGTCCAATTGGAGTCTGTCACAGTCTTTTGAATGGTCATTCCCTAACCGGCCTTATGACTGGGGTGGGAAGAGACTAGGGTCTCCACCCAGGTCTCCCATTAAGGAGGCTGAGGATACTGGCTCATTGGAGACAGAGTTGGGTGAAGACAGTCCCAGTTCAAAAGTGTCTTATGAGGAGAGAAATTCAGATGGGCTGGATAGGAGAAGTGAGGAGGTTGAGTTTAATGAGAAGTCTGCCTTCCCTGAGAAATCCAATGATTCCCTGAGGAGTGGGATGGAGGCTGAGGAGCAACCAGAGTCTCCTTCAGCCATTGGGATGCCTGCACCTGGAGGTCCCTCTGCACAGATGAAGCCTACTAACCTCAAGCTAAAGGGCTTTTCAGAGGGTAGTTTTGAAGAGGAGCGTGATGATTTACTACCCTTTGCCCCAATCCACAAAGAGGGAGCTTTAGGAGCAATGGAGCCACTGCCAAGCCTAGGGCAGACTGCCCCTCCCACACAGCCTTGCATCTTATTCTTGAAGGATGCCCAGATGAAGACAGAAGCTTCTTGTCAGGATGATGATAGTACTCTGGGCCTGGCACAGGAAGGCAAGACAGGAGACTCTGATCCCTTGAGGGGGATTGAGCGTGATCCTGGTTCACATTGGCTGGATGAACTACTGGCTTCTCCTCCACCCAGTGCTGATGATGCTAAGAGGAAGAGCACACCCAAGTCAGAAGACCCAGCAGGACCTGAGGTAACATGCATAGCCACAGTCAGTAAAATGTGTTCAAGTAAGGCTGACAAGAGGCATTGTGGGTAGAAGAGGCTTCTGCACTCCCCTTTCTAGCACTTTTAGGACCTGGTATGGAAGGAGTTAAACGGACACAAATATGGCTAGGTGGATGTGCATTCCTGCCCAGTTGGATAACAGAGACTGGGCTTGTCTTGAGAGGGGTGGGTCTTGGTTTTTAAGTAAGCTGCAAAGTGGTTAAACAGGTTGGATGGCTGCAAAGCATGCAAGAGAGAAGGCTGAGCCAAAAGGCGCTGCCACATACGATAATTCTCTTGTTCTTTCCAAGATTATCTTTCCCTTTCCAAATCCAGCCTGCATGTGTTTTTCAAAGGTACTCTTGCCTTTTCTTACTGAAACCCTTGGCCAGGTAAAGTCATGGTGTAAGTTCAGCGGACTCAGAGTGAAAATGAAAAGTTTAGGCCTTCATAGCTATTTGTATCAGTTAGCGTACTTGGCTTTATACAGTAACTGATGTATGTGCCTGGGGAGGCTTTATTCTACTGGGAACCCAGAATTAAGTATTCACAAGGTAATTATATACGCAGTGCTGCTGAGGGCTCAGCTGCTTGGGATTTCTGAGTACTGCACAGTTAACTGGCCATTTTCAGTAGCTGCTATTTCCTTTCGCTAGTATCAGGATACTTTTTTTACCCTTTTCCCATCTGTTTTGCCAACATTTCTAGGTTATTGTCAGACTTGAATTTTTAGCACATTTTATAATAGTTTTCTTATATAACCAATGCTTTCATATAGGAAAATGCATGTAATCCACATATCATTTATTCTGTCCTAAATGCATGCACTTGTTGCATCTATGCTCAGTTGGATACATGTGTAGGATGGTCACACGTGATCAGCACATACATTGACACATTTTTGTGCATGGAAGTGCTTTCTGTATAGGGAATTATCATTTGAAAAGTAGACATTAAAAGAAGAGTATTCATTTTATTTATTTTTACATTTTTGTACTGCCTGTCCTACAAGGAGCTCAGGGTGGTGCACTTGGTTCCTCCTTTTGTCCTCACAACAACGCTGTGAGGTAGGTCAGGCTGAGAAAGAGTGAGTGGCCCAAGTTCAGTTCCAGAACCACCACACCATGTTATGCAGGTTAAGTGACAGCATTCAGCCTGGGGGGGGGGAAAACTGATTTTTTTTTTATCTTTTTTGTTTTGGGAAAATGGGAGCCCTTGATGATGTATTTTCAGTCTTCTGAATTTTAGTTTCCTTCATGTGTGTCTCGTTTTGGGGGGTGAGTAGGAAGGATGTAGTCACCTCTAAACTTTTCTGTTTTCCATCCTCTTCCCCCGCCCCATGGCTTTCCTTTTTACTAGGGTCTTCTTGGATGGTCACGGAAAGACCTTTCCAGCGAGTTTGGCATTGTAGAAGCTAGTCAGCCTGAAACCTTCGGCATGGGTTGGTCTGATGCGCCTGACATTGGCAAGGTGGAGTGGCCTGTTGAGACGGAACAAGATCGAGAGTTTGGCACTGGCAAGCGGGACTGGCTCAGTTCATATGGCATTGATGACACCAATGAGCAGGAGATGGAATTTGGTACCAACCAGCAAAACTGGACTGGAGGGACACCATTGCTGGGCAATTCCAACATAAGGCAAGAAGACTGGCTCACTGCCTATGGCAGCAGCTGTGCTGGTCAGCAGATTGGGGAGTTGGATTGGAGCAGCGGTTATGGCATTGATGCTGCTGAGAGTCAAGACAGGGAGCCCTATGTGAGGAAACCAGGCTGGCCCAGACTCTGTAATGCTGACACTACTGATCTGGAGAACAGTGAATTTGCAGCTGAGAAGACAGATTGGAGCAGCCAGTATCCTGTTGGCCCTGTTGAAAAGGCTGACTGGTCCAGCAAATGCAGTCCTGAAAATGCCAACTGTCCAGAAACTGAGATCACCACTACATTGTCAGATGAGTCTGGCAAATACAGTACTGCCAGTCACCAGGATACACAGCTTGGTGTCATGCGTTCTGAGGGGCCCGATGATTGCAGAATTGTTGAAGTAACCTCTCAGGATACTGCATTCAGTGCCAGACCATCAGATTGTCCTAGTGAATCCGATCCTGACAGCAGTGCCAACAAAGGGCAAATCGAGTTTAATGCCCAGAAGGTGGAGCAACCTAGTGAATATAATGCCAACCTTCAAGAATCTCAGGATAGCACCAAGCAACAACCCCGGCCAAACACATATGGCTTTGGTGATGTCAGCAGTCAGGAATCTGAATTGAGCTTCAAACAGCCTGACTGGCCCAGTAAATATGACTTGGAGGTTGCCCACTGTCAGGGTAGTGAGTTCAGTGCTGAAAAGCCAGATGAAACCAGTGAACATAATGATAGCCGAAAAAGCTGGGCGAGTGAATTAGGTATTGGAAATCGAGACAGCACCACTGAGTGTGAGGCCAGCAATCTTGAGTTCTGTGCTCAGAAGCCAGTCTGGACTGATGAATACAGGCTTAGTGGTCCACACAGTAGTGACTTCCCTGCTAGCACAAGAGACTGGGCCAAAGACACTGATGTCTTTGGAACTAAACGGGAAAACCCATATGGTGCCACAGGGAATGATCAAGCTGGTACTTTTGGCCCTTTGGATTTGCCAGGTCTAAAGGTGACAATAGATTTGGGGGAGACAGCTGACAAGACTGGAGACTTAAGAATTGTGGCCATGGATGAACCCAGAGGAATTGGAGAGGGGCAACCTGATGTGGCTCAAGATCTTGGTCTTGGAGGTATGGATCTATCCAGTGACTTGAAATTTGAGAGCCCAGATACATCTAAAAAACCTACAGAAAAGCAACCTGATTGGTTCCCTGCCCTTGGCTTAGAAAGTTTGCCTGTCTCATCAGCTGCAAGATCTCTGAATCCTGAGGAATTTCGACAACCTGGTGTGGGACAAGCAGATTTTCCCTACAGATCTGGCATTGAAGGCATGAATGTATCTGATTTGCAATCCAAGGATTTGGATGCATTTGAGGAATTGGATCCAATGCAAATGGATTGGACTGGCAAAACTGGGATGGTGCATAAGGATTTCAGCTATCACAATGAGGCCACTGGCTTGAATGCTAATAAAATTCAACATCCAGAAGCAAGTGAATATTCAGGAAAGAGGTAATCTTTTTATAATAAATATAGCTAGGAAGGGCTGAATGAATATAACATATTTCGTTTCCTCTGTCAAGTTGATGTTGCTCCTCCATCTTTGCTCCTGGTAATCAACCCTGGTAAATGAGTAGTAATGGGGAAGTTGCCTATTAGTCATCTTAATCTTAGGGTGCAACCCTAACCAACTTTTCAGCACCCGGGTAAGGGCAGTGCAGCTCTGAGATAAGGTGACAAACATTCCCTTACCCTGAAGAGATCTTACCTTGAGCAGGATTCAGCACATGCCCCGTTGGCACCACTATGCCAGTGCTTTAAAGTTGGTTAGGATTGCACCCTTAGTCATCTTAAAAGAATCAAGATAGCCGGTAGCCACAGTGCTATACTGCAGGAATACAATTCAGGGCTAAGGCAGCTGCTCTTTTCTTCTTAAGTCAAAAGCAGCAAGGAAGCCAGGATTACCTGCATTTCCCCCAATCTTGGGCAGAGATAATATTTTTTATGTGTTCTGCCTCTCATTCTTTTGTCAAAGGTGTGTGTGTGTGAGAGACACAGGTGGGAGCACAGAAGCAGTAGTGGCAGAGTGCTGTTGTGTTTGGAGAGCAGGAATCTAGCAGCAATGTCTACCTCCCTCCCCAATTAGAGAGAGAGCGTGCAGAAACTGGCTGCACAGTGTGTTTTGGGCTGGACAAAGAGCATTGCCATGGGGCTGCTGCAAAATGAGTTTGTGAGTAACCGTAGTGAGACTGCCCGATTGCCTGGAAGTATATTTTTACTTGACTGTAGGTGACCAGGCAAATGCCTAATTGCAAAGCTGTTGTTCATCTTTGTTCTGCAAGAGATGCCCCCCTTTCCTCCTGTCTGGTCAGTTAAAACATCTACTCATGTCTTGTCTTGAGCAGCTGCCAGAACAAGGATACTGATTCTCTTAGGAATCACCATTTAGTGTTTGGATTTCAGTTGTCTTGCTTCAGTAATGTCTTATACCCAGAAGGTCCCATGTCTTATGTACTATATCAGCACATTTGTTTAGTTTGCTCTGACGTTGTTGCTCCTGTCATGCTGTTAGCTCTTTTCTGATGTGGGCAGGGTGAATGACAAAATTCTAGTATCTTATTCTGTAGATTTTTGGAGGTTTCACATCCCAATACCCTTTCCTACTATGATGAATATACAGTGGGCCCTCCTTATCCATGGGTTCAGCACCAGTGGATTTGACTCGATGGTACTGAGCCTGTGTCTGGAGGTTCTCAAGGACCTCCTGGCAATGAATGGAAGTGCCTTCTGATCATATCTGGGTGGTGTTCTGAGGCATCAGGAGGTTGTTCACAGTCTCCCCACACCTCATTTGGGAAGTCTTCTGCTTTGGAAAGGCACTTCTGATTTGCCTGCAGATTTGATTATCTGCAGAAATGGGCAGGGCATGGGGTGGAGGTTCTACAATGGATTACCTGTGGCTACTGAGGGCCGATTGTCGTTCTTCTCAGTCTTGGCTCTGATAACTAGCATTGCTTTTTAGTTAATGGTATTCTAGGCTTGAGATTCAAAATTCAGTTCTGTGGAGAAATGTGTGCTAAGATAGATCTATTGAAGATAGATACCACTTAGACTTATACAGCTCTTTTTCACAATCCATTCACCAGAACTGCAAGTTTGAGCATTGCTTCCTGAACTATTTCTTATTAGTAGATATATTTGATTCCTGCATGCTATAGACTTTTGAATTTTTCTAACCTTAAGTACATTTTTTTATTAACTGTTACTTAGTAATCCAGTTTGGTTCACCAACACATTTCTGCCTTATTTTCTTCCCCTCCTACAAAACTTAGCCCCCATTTCATTATCATACTGAGCATCAGTCATAATTTCCAGCAACATAAAATCTTAACATTATAGGGCTGCCATCAGCATTGAATGGAGAGTTCTGCTAGGGCTGAGGGACAAATAGGAGGGCTCACCAAGCCCCAAGTTGACATGCCTCTACTCTACTTTCTCTGTGGGCCCCTGAGCATAGTAAATGGGAGGGTTTCCTCTGCATGGACACAACACAATCTTATACACTTGACAGGAGAATCATCTTTCTGCAGAATAGTATTGCACTGAAACAGCAGGCTCTTCTTGGAGAGTGTGCTGGTCTTATTTGTCTTGTGGGAAGACATTATCCAGTCTCCCAACTGCTTTTTAAGAATTTATGAGACCAGTGGTAGGCGGGGGTGGATGGGTGGGTGGGTGGAGCAATGAATTAATCATGAGGCTGATGTGGAAAGTGCCAAAACGCTTGCAGAGAGAGGTACAAGTCCCCTAACCCTGGTGGGGTGGGGAAGCACAGGACAATGCTGCAGCCATTTCGGAGTGAAATTGGGGCTAAAGTACCTTGCCAGGAAGCCCTCAAACCTGGAATCATGTTTCTGCTGGGAAAATAATTTTTTGAGCAGTTTTATTTACTTCTCAATAAAAGTAGAGTAAGCACAGTTGGCTTCACATGTGCCTGTTTCCTTCTCTCTCCCAAACTGAAACCTGCTTGATATTTATATACAGTACTTCATTCCCCACCCATTCTTGCATCACTTCCCATGGGCAACCAGGGGTTCACCAACCTGGGCTGGCCTTGGTAGCCAACCAAAAATGTGTTTGCCATGACCCTGCCCATTCCAGAAGAGATCTTGACCCTGTACCTATAGCTTTGACCTCTGGAAGAGAGATGGTGTGACTCTGCCATACTGCACTTCTGAGGTGCTAAGCACTACAAATGTATGGTACAGCACAGATGATCCTGAGACTGCCCTCCCTCCTTCTATGGGCAGCTGGGGAATTATCTCCATTGCCCTACAGGGCACCTCAGACCTTTCTAGGGCTTCTGAAGTGCAGTGTGGCTATTGGAAAGGTATATCTCCCTCTGTGCAGCTCCATTCTCTTGGAATAGCATGGCACAGTGCTGCACTTCTGAGGTGCTCTTTGTGTCTTATGAACTGTATAATATTTCCTCCTCTTCTCCAGGATCGGGGGAAGTCTAGCGTTCATCATGATTGCCAAAGGCACTCATTGTAGGACAATTGCCATGGCAGACCCCTGGTTATAACCTGCTTCTCCCCTTTTTTAGTACAGTATAGGAGAATCTCATACATCATTGCTTGGAGTAAGGCTCCCAGGTGCTTGGGTCTCAGAGAGCCCACATAGGTGGATTACTGTCCTTGGAGAGGAATGTGAAAAATAGTTGACCCTGGTGCACTTCAGCAGGCTATTTTTTAAACTGAGTAGGCCCTCTTCAGATCTTTTCATAACTAAAAATTGGGAAGAATCAGATAAATTTTAACTGAATTTTCAGGTTGTGGTCCTAATATGAACTTCCTATTTTTCAGAATGCCAATTTTGAAGAACAATCTCTTTTTTTCCAGAGTTTGAGCATTCAGTCTTTAGTGTCTGTCTGAAACCTTGATCTCTGGGAAAGTGCCTGAATAGGATGCCTGTTGCATGAATGTATCACCATGTGGCTTATAAGGCAAATTATTATTTTTTGTGTAAAAGTTTTTATCTTGCCTTTTAGCCTCCAAAGGATTCCCCCCACCCCAAAATCACAAACTCTTCCTTTCTGCTTGTCTTCATCCTCCTAAGTTGCACTGTGCTTCTCACATAGCCACTGTGAATGGGGGAGAGGCACAGGCTAAGAGCTTTCATGAAAGGCAGCAGCAAGTGGAGGTGGTTAGGGTGGTTCTTCAGTTGCTCACAAGGCAGTGGCTTCTCATTGTAGGAGATCACCTGGCCAAGAATCTTTTTCACAATTGAGATTGTCATCACACAGTCCCTTGAATCCTAGTAAAGTTGGATGATGGGTTTGGCTTACTTTAGAGAGAGGACAAGGAACACATAGGACCTCTAAGCAAGATGGGAACACATAGGACCTCTAACCTCTATGTACAGCCAGTTTGAATTTTCACCTAAGGAGACTTGAACATTCAGAAGATGTGCGTTTTCATTGCAAATCTTAGTCTCATTGACTCTAAGATTTCCCCTTTAATAGACAGGGAGAGGGAAAATGCAGCACTGCGATCCCCAGGATTGCGCTGCTCTTGTGGCCAGAGGAGTTTTTTAACACATACACCTTGCAGCACTGGCCTCTGGGGATTCTGGAGAACCCTGGGGACTCCCATCCCCTCAGGGCTCACCACGAATGGGGGTAAAATGCTATTGTGACCCACTTCTGGTTTTGCAGTCACAACCTAGATGTGGATTGCAACCACATTTTACACCCACTTTAAGGCTTGGACAACACTGCGGGGGGGGGGATTCCCAGGGCTTTGACAAC
Source organism: Lerista edwardsae (assembly GCA_029204185.1). Lineage (NCBI taxonomy): Eukaryota > Metazoa > Chordata > Lepidosauria > Squamata > Scincidae > Lerista > Lerista edwardsae. Next base: position 624,403 of record JAJKFI010000192.1, on the reverse strand, counting down.
TCCCAGAGGCCAGTGCTGCAAGAGGTACATGTTAAACAAGCCCCTCTGGGCACAGCAACAGTACGATCCTGGGGATTGTGTTGCTGCGTTTTCTCTGCCCCCGCCACGACTTACTTGGCTCCCTCCCAACTTCCTCAGAGGAGTTTGGTATAATGGCTTAAAAAAAAGCTATGTATGTAAATGCATGTGGCACAATTGTGACAGTCACTTCTGTTTCAGAAAAGCATATTTGGCAGGAAGTCCATTTTAGGGCTCACTCAGAATTGTACCCCTATTGCTGCCCCAGCTGCAGGCAGTGGATTGAGTGTTTTGGTGATGTTGCAGGGGAGAATGGGGGGAGCGCGGTGTTGTGAACGTTGATGGTGGCTGTGCTCTTCCCAGCAGGCACCAGGTAGCTGCCATCAACTTCCTTCCAGAACTCACCTCCAAATCACTACTGCATGTATTATCATTCTGAAGGGACCGGGGGGGGGGGGGAATGGGCAGCCACTGAGTGAATTGTTGCTGCTGGGAGAGATGCTGTGACTGTGAAACAGGTAGCAACCAGATAGGATGGAAAAGGGATTTGTTAGTTTTCCTTATGCTGTCCATGCTGCAGTGTGTATTTTTCCTCAGAGCCTCAGGTAGTTGAGTCAGGAGTAGCAGGATTGACAAAAGGTTACAAAATTGACTATCTTGGGGTGCATTCGACATATTATGAAGAAAATGATCTCCAGTTATGGGCTGCGTCTATTTTATGCTTTCAGGCATGTGTTCCTCCAGCATTTTAGTCACTGAGAAGACATGTGATGAATGTAAAAATATGCAAAACAGCATTCAAAGTGGCCTTTGGTTATCCTTTGGACTTCTTGAAGTGTAGTTGCAGAAGTGGAAGAAGATTCTGCTATGGGGCTGCATGTGAGGGCGGAGTGGGGTAAGAAGGGGGCGAACGCTATTGATGAAATTAAGTAGGAGCTCATGCTGGCTTTTTAATTCTTCAGCTCAAGCGGAGACTTCCATAGTCAGAGACTGTCCAGCCCTAGTCATCTGCTGGACGAGATGATTGCCAATAGTGCTGGCAAAGAGCTGCCACAAGAAGATAGGCCTCTCTCTTTTCAAAGCTGCCTTTCAGAAGAAGAGAAGGGACTGAACAGCTTGGCTGATGACCAGGTGTCTTCAACTGAAAAGACTGGGGTCTCCCCTTTGGAGGAACATGAAAAGGTTTGGCCCAATGGAGATGGTGGGCTCAGTCAGTTGGATGGTGCAACTGAAAGTCAACCGCTTATGGAAGCAAGAGTGCTGAGTCATTCAGAGCAAAATGGAAGCCAAGCTGCACGACCCATGTCCCAGGAGAGCACTGCAGAGTGCGCTGGAGTACCACCAGGGGAAAACTTCATCTTCTTAGAGGTATGCATGTTTCCAAGGTCTCCATCTGCATCTAAAAGCATGCGTACCTCATATACAGGGTTATATCTGCATGGCAGTGCAGAGACTGGTAATGTCTGTGTAACATTTTCAAAGCATCATTGTCTTGATGTAGAAATGGGGGTTCCTAATGCTTTCTCATTCTGATACAAGCTCCGTTTCAGAATCTTGATTAAAATCATTTTGTCATATACAGAGCAAAGCTTAGCCTTGCTTTTGTGGCCCTGGTATAGCTGAATTTTGAATATTATTTATGGGTGCTATTATTTATGGGTGCTATTATTTATGGGAGCTATTATTTATGGGTGTCTCTTGATTGCTCTAATGAATAATAGAACCAGTTCCCTTTATTGTTGGAGGAGGAGGACTAAGATGGATATTTAGGGATTAGAGAGAGAGAGAGAAAGAAAATAGATCTTTCTAATCTTTCAATTTCAAGCAGTTAATCTGAACCATCATCTTCGTTTTGTTTTGTTTTGTTTTGCTCTCCCTCTTGATTCATACATCAGTTGTAGGGGATACTTTCAGCCAGACAACACATACCAAGTTGGAGGCCCACCTGCACATACATCCCTGTGAAACTATTGTCCTGCTACATGGGAAGAGCTGGCTAGCATGTCCAGACAACTGGCCAAAAGCCCATTACATCCCACACTTCAGGCTTTGGTGACATCACAGGGCAATGCCAACAGGCTAATACGGTGCAATCTGGCTGAAAAGTGCCAAAGCACTTCCCTGCTGTTATCAGACATCCTCAATGACATGGGAACAGCATGTATGTAGGAATTGTGACTGAAAACTGATGTCACACCCTTGTGGAAACTGGCATTTAAACATGGATAAGAAAAACAGAAAGATGAGATCAAACACAGTAGTACTATTCTTACTGCTAATAATAATTCTCAGTACTTATTGTGTGGATAACTACAATAAGAAGGAGGAGAAATTAAGAGTAAAATGCAATGACAAAAATTAGCAGTGATTTGAAAGGCCATAGATAGGGGTGATTTTTTTGGTGAAAGCACTAAGTAATGAGAATTTCTACTCAAAATGCTATATAAAATGATATTTAGATCAAAATACAAAAGTCCCATTTCATGAAATTACACCACTTTTGCTTACTTTTGACGCAGTTTTGAGGAATCCACAAATAGTTTTCATTAAGGGATCAGAAGTAGGAGGGGCAGGAACAGGAGGAATCTTGCATAAACTATGAATATGTGCAGGCTCTTTCTGCACAGTGCATGCTCTTTCTGTACAGTGCATGCTGGGTCTATATCCCCTCCCCCCCAGTGGGCTGTTCACGCATTTTTTAATAGTGCAGTCACTGGTTTCCCTCCGGAACTGACTGTGAGTGCCATTGGTGGCATTTACCTTTGATCTAGAGACTGGAATTCTCCGATCTGCTAGCAATTGTTCGGGCCATGCCCTTTTGCAGTTTGCACCTCTCCAGGCAGCAATTGTAATGCAAAAACTTCCAGGGGAATGCTTGTGCTGTGAACAGGCTGAAGAGAAAGCAGGGTGCAGGACACTTCCTCAGAAGTAAGCTCTATTGAAATTTGGAAAAGTTCCAAAGGCAGCTGGCACTGAGATACTATGGAAGTTATACTGGATAATGAGACATTTTTACCTGACCTTGGGAGTGAGTGTGAATGGAAATTTACTGTTAATTCACTGTGAGATAAATGTGATCAATTTCTTAAGATACTTAAGACACAATACTTAAGATGTAGTGAAGAGCTATACGTACTCACTCTCACTGTGCTTTATTGCACTGTTTGTACAATTTAAAATAAAAATTTGTATAAAAACACATAACACCATGATTTGCTATTTTAATCAAAATATTCCCCCCCACACACATACACACATACAAGAAGCACACAGACGCTAGGAATGCAAAGGGAATTTATCAGGGAATACAGAATTAAGGGAATAATCATTAAACGTATGGATTTTGGTGAGGAGACGGGGTGGGGGAGAAGAAAGTCAAGAGTGCACTCTCGTGGAATGTTCACAGGAAGTTGGCAACTCATTGGTCACTGAGCTACAGTTAGCCCAGTTCAAGTACTTGCCTAAGTACAATGCCAGACTGGCACTTGCTCTGGGTCAGAAACAGATGTTGAGGCACTCCAAAGTAATGGAGTGTTTGCCCTCAAAAAGCTGCTTCCTTCTGTATACTCAGCATTCAAAATTCTCTCTAATTTTGATGAGTTTTTTCAATACAGGTGGGCCCCATTACCACGGTTTCACTTATCCACGGAACAGAGGGCTCCCCTTCCTTTAGTCTTACTTTGGGTTGCTAAAAAACAGGGAACCCTGTACTTAATATAGGTTCCCTCTTATCCACAGCCAGGTATCCACAGGAGGAGGGGGAGGAATCTTTTCCCTGTGGATACCGGAGCATGCCTACACTCTTTCAGAAAGTTAAATTTAAAGAGCGAGAACAATATTTGGAGAAGGAAAGAATCAAATGAGAATTGTCAAATACTAACCCAATTTTTGTGTCTTATTAATGGACAAGATGTCAGCTGGCTGTGCTCACTCATTGGGGGTGTGGAATGCGCTAATGTTAATTCCAGATGGTGCTGCAGGCTAAGCTTGTTCTCTATAATAAATAAATAAATAAATAAATACTGTATATTACACAGAAATCACCTTCATTTCTGCTGTTTGAATGATCTGAAGCTGAGAGGAAAGTATTGCAACTGTGTGATGTTGCTGTGCATTCATGATGGAAGAAGCCGGTTTCTCTGACCTTTTATTTGCATTTAGGATACAGAGGTTCTTGACAGCGCTATGTTTCGTGACCGGGCTAATGTGGGCCGTAAACGAGGTCATCGGGCACCAGTAACCCGATCTGGAGGTGCCCTTTCTGAAAGTGATAGAGACAGCTGGATATTCAAAGATTCCACAGGTAGGATGTAATGCTGTGAAGTTGACAAGGCATCCAGTGTATATGTGGCATTCTTTGTATTACTGACATCTCTTGCCTAAATTGCTTCAGATGTGTTGTGTCTGTGTGTTCCACTTGACATTTGTATGTTGCATTTCCTTGAGGCCTTATTTCTACCCTGCCTTCACAAGAAGTGCTGAGCAGCTTAAAATATTGTTCCTGTAGTCTGCTACCCAGGAAATACTAGGAATCAGGCGTTCAATTTTAGCAGCTAGGCTAGATATAGCATTACTGGTCATGGTAAAACATTTGTGACAGGACTTCCCTAAGCTGTCTGTGTTTAGGCACTCTGTCTTAGGTAGCTTTGCTTGTTGTGATATGAACTGTGGCTGGGTAGCATTAGCATGAGTTTCCCTGGATTCTGATGTCACTTCTCTCTACCTTTAGAGCCTAGAGTAGCTTCTGCAGTCTCTGATGAAGAAACTCCTGAGGAGCCAAGGAGCAGGAAGTCACGAAACTCTCCATTGCCCAAGGGTGTAAAGGTGCCTCTCTTCCCAGGCCTCAACCCCTCAGCATTGAAGGTAGGACCTGATGGAGTCAGGAGAAAAGTGGGATAGGGCATGACAGTGGGAACAAAATATTAGGGTGGATTTCAAGTATGTTGATGACTACTCCGGATTGTTGCACTCGCTTCTCAACTCCATCTCCCTGGAACCAAAGTAGAGGGAGAGGGGCAGCATGGATGTTAATATCAGATCTCCTGACCATGGTGGTAAAAGGAATTACAGGGGACAGGTATAAGAGAACACAGAAGTTTATCAATAAAGAGCTGGGAGGAGGTGGTACAGGGGAGCAGTAAGCAAATGTTAAGTGCATTGCTAATCTTCTGCTTTGCAATTATGTCTTTGACGTCAGGCCAAGCTGAGAGGTCGAAACCGCTCTGCTGAGGAAGGAGATACACAGGGTGAGGTGAAGCAGACTTCTGCCAAGGAGACCCATGTACAGCGCTCTAAATCATGCAAGATCAATGTTGGTGGGAAGCCTCTCGTGCTTCCACCCAAGCCAGAGAAATCCTCAGGGTAGGTGTGTGTGTTGGTGGTGATTCAGGAGGCCCTAGAAAATGACTAACTTGTTGACTATTTATACTAGTTTGCTCCCACTCCAAATTCCTTTTGGCTGCTTGGGTCAATGTTTGGAAGGTTCCTTCTTTTCTGGAGGGAATTGAAAATACTGCATGGGGATGTCGGATGAAAACATGTATTTTGATTTTGTGTACACATTTTGCCTCTAGAATGTGGCAACTCTCCCCCCTTTTTTATACAGTGATAGTACTTTACTGCTTTAACCATTTCCTGAACTTCCCCAGGTCAGAAACATCCTCACCTAATTGGCTGCAAGTTCTGAAACTGAAAAAGAAGAAATCTTGAAATGAAACATTCAGGCAAGTGTCTCATCACAGATGTAGAGTTTGGCTCTTGTCCTCCTGCCGCCCTCACCCCCTGGGTAAAGGTCTAGGCACTGATATTTGTGCATAGAGAATTGTTGCTCGCCAGGTGCACTACACAGCACAATTGGCCTCGAAAGCAGCTGGAATTCCCATTGCTGGCTGAGAAATTCTGTAGACCATCAGCACCTTGTGTCTGGATTTAGTCTCAATTTGTTTGTGGTCAGCCCCACACCTGGTCCAGACACTGGTTCAGAACATCAACTGACTTGCTGGAATTAGATGACAGAGAGCACAATCCTAACTTGCAGTTAGGCCGGCACAGTTAGGCCAGCAAAGTCTGGCTGGCACAAGGGACACCATAAAGTATTTTGGACCACTCTCGGAGTCAGAGGCCAGCACACAGACACACACCATCCTCCCTGACTCCAAGAGTAGTCCAAACACACTTTATGGTGGCCCTTGTACTAGCCAAACTTTGCTGGCTTAACTGTGCCGGCCTAATTCCAGGTTAGGATTGTGCTCAGAGTGTCATAGATCTGGGCGTTGTCTGCATACTGATGATACCACAGCCCAAATTCCCTGACCCTTCCTAATGATTTCCCACAGGCATTAAACCCAGGGTTTCTGCAGCAAGGCCAGGCCTTGTTCAGGATAAAGCTGTGGTTAGTAGAACTGAATGAGCAAGAGGCTTTATTGGTTAGTAGTTTTTGTTCTCCCACTGCAGAACTATGTGTTGGTTTGCCCTCTGGCATCCTTTGTATGAAAGCCATCCTTTAGGTTGAAGATTACTCTTATCTGGTTTAAGTCCCTACAGGCAGCCTTTTGCTATAAGACAGAGGTCCTTTCATTAGAGCATGACACTTCAGTGGCTTCTTTCTGGATTCCTTTGTGAATTGTATAGGTGAGAGAACACATCTCCATCAATACATCTCCTGAAGAGAGGTGCCTGGTTCAGAGCCAGCAAGTGTGTCACTGATTTACATTGGAATAGTGGTAGGGAATCTTGTAAAGGAAAATAGATACAGTGTGAAATGTCCTAGAACTTAGCTGGATTATTGGAACCCTTTTTGCCACCTAGTGGATATGGTTGTGTATGACCAGCCATTTCTTTGAGAGGAGTGTACAGCTGAGAAGTACCCTTCTGTCACTAGGATTTTTGCTGACCACACAGTCCATCTGTTAAATTGTTTGCTTGAGGAAATCATACTTAAAAGCAAAAATGGTAGAAGATTTTGTGTAACAACTGAAACATTTACAAAAGTTGCTATAATACAATAATACCAATACCAATATTGCTGCAATGGAGAGGGCAACTCACCCTTAAAAACGAATACCCTGTGTTGTTGACCCTAAGTTAGGCTTTCATTCACAGTTTTGTAAGTGAATTCCCTGCAAGGTGGCATGCAAATGTGAAAACCTTTTGTAATTCCTCTTCTTGTTTTTTGTTGTTGTTGCAGATGTTGCTGTCTTACTATTGGGGCCTTGACATCAGATGTTCCAATGAGGGTGGGAGACAGCCTGGGGGTTCAGAGTCCCCATCTAACATCTTAAGGGATTTGGGGGGGGGAAGGTGGGGGGAGAGGGAGGATAAGGCACATTTATGCACTTTGTATCACATTCACTCACTCATGCATATGGCGGTCAGATTCTCTCTGTCGCTATCCTGTCCGTTTCCTCCTTTATTTTCCTCCTTATACCGCATACCATTTTATAAAGTCTTTATTTTTTTTGTAATCAGTTAAGGAGTTTAGCTCTGGCCCCATTTCTTTCACCCTAAGATAGGAAGGGGAAGTAAAGAAGTGAGGCCTCTGTGCTCTTTGCTGCCATATAATGCATTTCAGACAAGAGGAATGAATTTTTTTCTTTGACCACTTGAAACAAATAAAGGTTTTATGGTAACAGAAGTACCGTGGTTATCGTGTGTTTGTGTCTGATTCCATGATCTGTATCTGCAGCCTGACCTTGTTACTTGGCAACGGATTCCTAAGATGGGGAGACAGCAAGGTTTGTAATGAAATGCTGGTGAAGGAAAAATGTGTTTGCCTTTTAGTGGGCAAAACAGGAGGCTATTCTATATAAATTATTCTTAATACTGAATTTTAATTTTTCTCCATTTGTCTAAATCAGCTTACTGAAATATTGACTACTGAAATATTACAATGTATAATTTGGTTTCCTTGCTAGCTTTGAATATGTAGGAAGGAGGGGAAGAGATGGGTAGCTATTCCTCTTATGAGGACGAACACTGATGTACATAAAAAGATGGGTTCCTGTGTTCTAGAACTATGCTCATCACATTGTTGTCTCATGTGTTTAATGTTCTTCCAAAGAAGCCAGCTGTACACAGTTCTGATGTGCTGCTTTTTTGTGACAGCATGAATCCTTCCCCAGAGCACTTTTGTCCAAAGAGGAAGTGGCAAATGAACTCTTGATTTTATTTAGCACTGCTTGTGCATGCAAGCAAAAACAAAGGAATATAACCCACCTGAAAGATGGGATGGCTGGGTGGCAAGACAGGACTGGCAGTTGAGTTAGCAAGGGAATTGATGACCATGTGCACATGTCATATATTAGGAAGGCAGGAGAGGCTAGGCTTGTTTGACAGGAAGAGAAAACCTGCACTTTTTCCCTCAATCTTGTCAACTGAGTTTTTCTTCAAATTTTTATAACCAGTGCAGTGGTATTTAATGTAGTCTTTTTTTAAATCATAACCCATGATACCTAACAATTATAAGATGAAAACTGGTAAAGCTCTGGCCCAATGGGTTCCTTGCTGAATGGTATAAAACATTTTTGATTTTTGATCCCTAAATTATACCAAGTATATAATGAAATTTACAGAAAAATCTCTGCCCCCTCCCCAATGTGTGATGTATACATCAGTATTATTCAAACTGTGGGTCGGGACCCACTTGGTGGGTTGCAATCTGATGTCAGGTGGGTCATGGAAAGCTGGGAGCAGCCATCTTGGAAACTGCAGACCTTACTCTTGTTATATTCCTTTTGTGAGCATTAACAATTTGAATTTTCAAGTGAGGGTGGTCTTTTAAAAATTTGTTCAGTGCTTTTACATCATATTTTGTCCTAATCTTGCTTTCTGTCAGGGATATTTCATGGTTGTACAATTGCTGCAGTCCAAGAAAGCCAATTTGCATATCAGGAGTGTCAGTGTATTATGTTACAATGACAGCACTTCCTACTTGATGATGTCACTTCTTGTCATCACTTCCGAGTTAATGACATCACTTCTGGTGGGTCTCAACACGAGTGCTATTCTAAAAAGTGGATCCTGGTCTAAAAAGTTTGAATACCACTGGCATATATAACATTAATTACCAAACTGAATAAGAACCACACTAAATGTGCTAATTATAGGCTCATTTCCCTAATGAATGTTGATTCCAAAATATTGACCAATGTTTAGCTACACAACTCCAAAAGGTTATTAAGACACTGGACAAGGCAGATCAAGTGGTAGACAAGGTGGACGCTGAATCTGGCCCATGGTCCATAGTTTGGAGGCCCCTGCCCTATACCACCAGGCATATTTATTTATTTATTTGATTTGTATCCCGCCTTTCCGCCACAAGGC
>JAJKFI010000192.1:594557-614664 GCA_029204185.1 Lerista edwardsae | reverse complement strand
CCCCCGCCATTGCAGAGGTAGGAGGCTGCAGCAAGCCTAAATCCCAGCAAGCCTAAATAAGAAAGTATCTTATACTTTCTACTAATTATTGGGATTATTCTACAAATTTTGACATGCCTCCATGGGCTATATGGAAGCTTCATATTTGGCACCTCTTCTAGGTGGATGGTTTTAGGATCCCCATAGATCAATACTGAGGAAGCCCCACCTACAGTATTGTCAGCTAGATATTTATGCCCTATTATGACCAGGAAACATTTATTCAATGCTATGAGATGTTTATGGAATAATATTGTAGGCTTCCCTTTCTTACTCAATTCTGTTAACATTTCTAAGATTGAAGGTATTTGAGATGCTGACATTGCTGCTGGACCAAATTTAGTCCAAACTTAAATGTTGCAATGGTAAATATTGCCGTTCAGCAAAAGATGGCAATTCATGCTTACTGCTCAGTTTGACAAAAGGGAAGAACCCTTGATCATTGACCAGCTGATGTAGGGTAACAATTCCTCTGTTGTCCAGATTCTTTCCAAAGAAGGGCTTCCCACTGATTCTTAATTCAGGATTCGCCCAAAGTGTGGACTTGGCCTGTGTGTGTGGATAAAATATATAACCTTTTCAGAATACATGGAATGACGAGCTGGAACACCTAATTTTAGACAATGGAAAACAGCATTATCAAGTATTCCTGAAATATCCATGCACCTTAAGTTACAGTTTATCCAACAAAAAATCTTTTTCAGAGTTTACTGGATTCCCCAGTGTTTGCACAATAAGGAACTTATTAAGGATTTGAACTGTTGGCGTTGTAGTGGACATCATGCAACATTTCAACATCTGTTTTGATTCTGTGCTGTGTTACAATCCTTCTTGGATAGAGGTCATTAGTTGTACTAATCAGGTTCTAGAGCAGCAATTTTCAGCTTTTTTTCATCTCACGGCATGCTGACAAGGCGCTAAGCTTTTCAGGGCACATCTTTTTTTGACAATTGATGAGGCGCACTGCACTGGTGGCAGGAGGCTCACATCCTCAGTGGCTCTACCAATAAATTACCCTCCCCCAAACTCCTGCAGCACACCTGGAGACCGGTCACATCACACTAATGTGCCATGGCACACTAGTTGGAAATCACGGTTCCAGAGCAATCAATATTGTTTGTAGACATGTACAGCTTTTTGATTACCAATATTATGGAAGCTTTCCAGACAACCAAGGTGGACAGGGGACCCTTACAGTTGCAAAAATACTTCTGTTTAAATCTTGGAAGGGCAAATACCCACCCACTATTTCACAATGGAAGGAGGATCTCCTGGCTCTATCAATATTTGAGTCCATTTCATACAAAAGACAATTTCATATTGATAAATTTATTGACATTTGGAAGACTCTTAATACTGGTGCATAGATTTATTTATTTTTTGCTTTTCCATTCTCTTATAGGTAAGGTATTGAATTATATTTTCAGCTTAGATACTGGTGCATGGTGGCTTTGTATATGTTACCTATGACTGGCCAGTTCCCAGTGGGCTAGGTTATTGACGGTTACTATTTCTGAAATGCAATTGGGACTGGCTGCTTGCTTGATTTGAATCATACAGGTGACCTGGTTTATGATTCCTAGAGTGTGAACATGTACCAGTTGACCATAAAATGTGGTTTGTGTGCACAGATGCAAACCCTGTTTATTCCTAGATTGAAGGCATGTGTGCACATGATTCTTGAGCACTCTATCCACAACTGCTGAGATGTCGGAAGTGTTGCAGAGATTGTAGGGCAGGGGTGCCATGACAGCACTCTTGTTGCAAAGGCAGAAAAGGTTGAAAAGCAAACACACATGGGCTAAGGCACTAATCTTAGCTAGTTCCAAGTAGGTTAGCAAGGCAAGGGAGCAGAGATTCTGTTCCTGGAGAATTGTGAAGTGGCTCAAGGAATGCATAAGCAGTGACTTAACAAGAGGAATGACTACTTGGCAAGCACTGGAGCAGCAGCTTTTTGACTGCACCCAGAGAAGTGGAAGACAAGAGGGAAAGACTGGAAAAGAAGGGTCAGATACCTGTCCTATTGGCACAGCAGTTCTTGGGTGGCAGATGAACGGGGCTGCTCAACACAACACCAGCAGGATAAATGAATCCTGGCTTTTTGTATCCCTAATTCGTATAGAGAAGTATAGAGGCTATTGTGGGGTGAATCAAATGACCTTTCATTTGTACCTTGGAGACCGTTGATGGTTCACTCTTGTCTCAGAATGGGGTGGGTGCTTCTATTTTGCACCTTGCAGGTGTCCAATGAATTGCTGACTTGCTTTGGGGGGCAAGGGCCTCAATTAATATAAAATTCTTAGTTTTGGCCCATGGAGCTGGTGACAAAGCAAGAGTTTGGGTCCCTTCTTTTGTGTGGCTAACTACTTTGTTTGCTCCAAGTTAGGAAGTTCTCAGGTTCTCAAGTTTGGCAAGTTCAAATTTGTTATGCAAGCGTGGTTGGTTGTGCAATTTTTCCGAAGAAACAAAAGGCAGGTATACAATAGAATGGGAAAGAGTAGAGATCTTTTCAAGAAAATTGGAGGTATCAAAGGACAGTTTTGTGCTAAGGTAGGCACAATAAAGGACAAGAACAGCAAGGATCTAACAGAAGCAGATGAGATTAAGAAGAGGTGGCAAGAATACACAGGAACTATATAAGGCAGATCTAAATGTTCCTGATAACCACAATGGTGTGGTCACTGAGCTCGAACCTGACATCCTGGAGTGTGAAGTCAAGTGGGCTTTAGAAAGCATCACTAACAACAAAGCATTTCAGCTGAGTTACTCAAAGTCTTAAAAGATGATGCTGTCAAAGTGCACTCCATATGCCAGCAAATTTGGAAAACCCAGCAGTGGCCACAAGACTGGAAAAGATCAGTTTACATTCCAATCCCAAAGAAGGGCAATGCCAAAGATGGTTCGAACTACCGCACCATTGCACTCATTTCACATGCTAGCTAAGTGATGCTCTAAATCCTACAAGCTAGGCTTCAGCAGTATGTGAATCGAGAACTACCAGAAGTGCAAGCTGGTTTCCAAAGAGGCAGAGGAACTAGAGATCAAATTGCCAAAATTCGCTGGATCAAAGATTATTTTCCTGGGCTCCAAGAGCACCGCAGATGGTGATTGCAGCCATGAAATTAAAAGACGTTTGCTTCTTGGGAGGAAAGCTATGGCGAACCTAGACAACTTAATAAAAAGCTGAGACATCACCCTGCCAACAAAGGTTCACATAGTCAAAGCTATGGTTTTCCCAGTATCTTTGAATTTCAGGATTTGCCTGCAGCTATGCCTTGCAGCCACCAGAGGACACTATGACACCTTCTAAATGAGCCCCAAGTCTTTTTATTTCTGTTCACTTTTCCCAAATTGTCCAAAAAGGCATGTTGGTCTGTTGGGGGGAAAAAAAAATCCCCAAACCACAGGATAATATTTTTTTAAAAATTAAGGCTAACTAAACAGTCTTAAAATCATGACCAAGTTTTCCAGAATTCTTACTTGGGCTGATGGTGAAAGCAACTGGAGCAATGTGGTGACAGTGCTGGTGGAAAGAGAGAAAGCTCAAGCTGGGCCTGAAATAGCAGTCACAAAATGTGCTGTTTGTAACAGCTGGAGGTGGAGTGCAGGAGGTGTTAGGCAGATTTGTCTAGAAAACTCTGCTGTACACAAACCTGATTTCAGGTTGCATCAGGCGCTGCTGTGGTGAAGAAACAATAATGGCGTCTCCTGCATAAAATAAAATTTAGCAGTTACTCAAATCTGTCCCCAGCCCTAAAGGCAGTGGATGGAGTTGTTGCCTCTCCCAATTATATGCAAATAAAGACTGATGTGGTGTGGCATTCCCTTCAACTGTCTGATCCACCAGGCTAAAGAGAACAGGCGAGTCACTTCACAATCCTTGTCTTTACTGTTGGAGCAGTAATGAATTTCTTTGTTAATTTATTTGACAATCTTTGCAGAATTATTGAAGATGCAAAAATAGAATTGAATTTAGTTTCAAGTATTTTGTTAGAAAGGGGGTAATGCTTAGAGCACTAGTATTGAAAGCTAGCCCTCCCCAAATGCCAAACAGGAAGCAATGATGAGTGCAAAAGTAGCAAAGAAGAAAATTAAGGTCACAGTACCACTACCTCATTAGCACATTGCCTGTCCACACTGGGAGGGCTGGCCCTGCAATTGTATGCTGTTGCCAAAACAAAAAGCCACAGTCCATAAATCACAGAAACAAAAATATGGGAAGGACAATGCAGAAAGCATTGCAATGACATGATCTGATGTAATCTCTGTAAGAAGGGAGTGAACAAAGAATAGCCCTTGGACAGAAAAGATACCAGAAGTCATCTAAAACTGAAGCAGGGAACCTGAAGACACTTGCATGACCCACAAAAGACTTCAACAGCTGCTATAAAGTTGCAGGAGGCACTTATTTGTTTGAGCACAAATCTTCAGTCATCCTGGGGCACATGTGGAAGTGCAGCAGTCATCCAATAGTCTCTTTAATGTTGCCATGCTTTTCACCTACTCTCCAGAACGATGTTTTCCATCCAGGAGTCATGCCTGTATTGCTTTTGACCTTGCTGTAGGCTTTAGGGATTTTGTTTGGAGAGGGTATGCCTGCATAGGACACACTTTTAGGTAATGGTTTTTGCTTGGGTTTGTTTGCCCAGCTGCAGCGCTGCCTGTCTTAGTCACTTATGTCCTAAAAAGGGCAGGAGAGCCAACTTTTCTTAAGCTTCCCTCCCTGAGTATCTGGAGGCACTCACCAAAGGTAACAAACTATTTACCAGCCTGAACTATGTTAATTTGCTGCATCAATAGCACAGGTATTGTATTTTCTGAGAAACTAGATATAATAGGGTTTCTAGGTTAGACAGGAAGACCTAAAGAAGCTTCGGATGAGGGTGAAAGAGGAAAGTGCAAAAATTGGCTTGAAAACATTAAAAAAAACTAAGATCATGGCAACCACTCCCATCACTCCCTGGCAAATAGAAGGGGAAGAAATGGAAGCAGTGACAGTTTATTTTCCTGGGCTCCAAGATCACTGCAGATGGTGATTGCAGCCATGAAATAAAGGGTGTTTAATTCTTGAGTGGTAAGCTATGGTGAACCTAGACAACTTAATAAAAAGCCTAGACATCACCCTGCCAACACAGATTTGCATTGTCAAGGCTATGATTTTCCCAGTAGTGATGTATGGCTGTGAGAGCTGGACCATAAGAAAGGCAGAGCGCTGAAGAATAGATGCTTTTGAATTATGGTGTTGGAGAAGACTCTTGAGAGTCCCCTGGATTGCAAGGAGATCAAATAGGGCAATCCTATGGGAAGTCAAGCCTGATTGCTCCCTGGAAGAACAAATACTAAAGCTGAACCTCAAATACTTTGGCCACCTCATGAGAAGAGAGGACTTTTTAGAAAAGACCCTCATGCTGGGAAAGATTGAAGGCAAAAGGAGAAGGGGGCGGCAGAGGATGAGATGGTTAGATAGTGTCACTGAAGCGATGAACATGAAGTTGGGTGAACTCCAGAAGCTAGTGGAGGACAGGGAGGCCTGGCGTGCTGTGGTCCATGGGGTCGCAAAGACATGACTTAGGGACTAAACAACAACAGGTTAGGGAAGTGCAATTACTTCAGCTAGCACATAGATTTTGTTAAGAATTGTGATACACAACAAGCCCATAGCAGTGATACTATGCAACGGAAATTGCAACCAGTAGCAACACCTTCCCCCAGCCTATGGCACCTTTTACAGTTGTTTCGAGGCTGCTATAGAGTACTCATGAAAATGGAAACGGACAACTCTGGGAAAAGCGCCTCTTGTTTTCACTTGCTTTCTCTTTTGAGGGCTGTGCATACTTCCTCACCGGTGCTGGAATATCCAGTGTTCTGATTGTTGCCTCAGGGAGGCTATTGACCGGAGTGTCACTACCCTTTCCATCTGCTGTGACTTCAAGGGTTATAGACCAGCATTTCTCAATGTTTGTCATAGTTATCATTCTTCTCCCCCACCCTGTACCCCTTTCCACCTATTGGAAATACCACTGGGAGTAACTGCAATGATGTCATCACCAGTTATTTCCTGATTGGGAAAGCAACAAACACCAGTAAAAGGATCAGAGTGGATGGGAGGGCTTTTTTTGAGTTTGCGAAAAGCGCACGCTGGCACTCTGCCTGCCAAATTGGGCCTCCTGCCACAGCTTATTGCAGTATGTTGCTGCTCTCGCTGCCAGGGGTCTGGGGGTCCCACGTGTACCACTGGACACCACTTCAAGTACCACTGGTGGTACAAGTATCACTGGTGGAGGAACACTGTGTTAGAACAGCTTTGTCGGGACTTCTGGAGTTCCACAAATGTGTCAAGGCCATGCTTTTCCTTGTTTATGCTGAAATGCATTGCTGAATTGCCCCTGACTTTAGATGGGAGGAGATACATGAGTTCCACAACTTCCCTTATTCTCCAGTGGCTCCCCATCCAAGCAGGGATTCTCTGATGCTCACATCCTTTCATTGTTAACAGTGAGACAAGCTATAAATATTTTGCTTACTGGACTCTTGGCATAGCACCTATTTCTTCTTTTCCTGCCTTCCCTTCCTGTCTCCCCTCCACTTCCTTCCCCCAGACAACCTACCAGGCATCTTTTCTTCCGTTGTCAGGCACGGTTGTAGTGCTGCGTGAAAAGTGAGGGAAATGGGTGGTAGATAAGCCAAATCCTTGGTGTGAAAGCCCTGCAGCTTTTCTGCACATTTCAGTCCAAAGGACCAGATGGATACAGTGATTTTCCACTTCTTCACGTTGTCCCACTAAACTGGAGTGTAAGTGTTTCAGCTCCAAGTCATCCAGTTCTCTTCATCTTGACCAACTTTCCCCAGCATTCTCCCTCTCTTGCATAGTAAAATGGATGCCTTCTCCCTTTAAGCAAAGTAGCTCAAGTCCCGCCCTTTCCACCTTGCTCTCCTTGCACTGGCCTGCCCAGATGTGCATATACTCCATGGGGCAATGCATCTGAGAGATCACATCTGTGAGTCCCAACTCGCCCATATGGGATTTGCAACCATGGGTTCAGCCCAAGCTGGGGCTTGTGCAGGTCTCTCCTCTGGTGCTGAGGATTGTCTTCCTTTGTCTGCATGTATCCCAGCAGAACTTGCCAGCTGAAAGAGGTAGGAAGCTCTCCCTGAGGTTTTGTCCTTCTGAAAGCAGTAAACGGCCTGCTCTTGCCAATGACAGCAGGGTTCATGTGCTGTTTTACTGAATCAGAGTCATAGGCACGACTTTGTGGATGCCAGGGGGCAGAGGGCACCCACAATAATTTTTTGGGGGGCTTATCCCCCCAATATCTGCCCCCTCACAGAGCGGAGCACCCCCATGCCTATGCAACACTCAGCCTGGTCGCGTGGGTAAACCTACCCACATTCCATTTGGCCTCTCCAGTTTGTTGCAGTGCTGGAAGGCATGAGTTCTAATGCTCCTTTTCATTGGTCACAAAGCCAATATGGGCCTTGGATTGGTTTTTATTTCTCATAGGTCCCGCCTGTCGTATGCTGATTGGATAAAGTGATTGGGTTGGGAGAACACCAAAAAGGTTAGATAACAGGAGAGGACATGATATCATTTTTTCGAAGCCTTGGGTATACTAATATGGCTGACTCAGATCTTTCCCGCCAAAGAGGATTGCCGCGAATTCAGGAATGAAAATCTCCTTGCACGTGTGTAAAAATTAATCTCAACGTCTTTAATCATGCCTGCGTGTTCTGCATACGGGTGTGCGAATCGCTGTACGAAAAATGGGATTTAATTTCCACGGAAAGATTCATGTATTCACATTACATCGGTTCAATAAAACTACAATTCAGTGAAACAGTGAGTGCATTATTTTTGAAGCTGTGCAATTTCTTGTTGTTCCTAGCAGTCTTATTCACCATTTTCTGACACCCACTGTTAATGGTCTAGAAGGGAAATAAAATTTCCCCCCCTCCTTTTTCCCCCCTTCCCGTTTACATTTTTTTTCCCGCCTTCCATTTTCTACTGTAATATTTTTGAAATTCTGAACATTAACAGAATTTGTTTTGAGGGGGGGGGCTGAGTGTAGAAGTTTTAAAAAAATACTCTTAATAGTCTAGAAGTAAAAAAGAATTACTCTCATATTGACAACTACTTGTGTTATGAAGAGATTTTAATGAAATTTTCCTATATATTTATCTAATTTTTGCCCACCCTCCCCTTTTTTTTCTTTCCTTCCCGTTCACACTTTATTTTTGGTTGTGTAGATTTCAAAAAATAAGTCTGTCAAAACAGTGCAATCCGAGTTTAAATAGACAGCAAGTAGCATTTCGTCAGGTTATGTTCAGTAATATAATTATGAGGAATTTAACCTTGTAATTGCATATTAAATCATAATAAGATTACCAATAATGTTTCTACACGATCACACGTTTTTATTTTCGTAAGTTTTTATTTCAGGAGTAAACTATTCAGTCCTAAACAGTACGAGCAAAGCAATCTGGAATAAGGATTGTTTTGAGTACGCCAACATGGCTGCTAAGCCCACCTCCTGGCTTCAATTAGCTCCTATTAATTCTTAAGGCATGTCCTCTCCCATTATCTAACCTTCTTGGAGAACACAGACAAGACTGTTAACTTCACAGCCAGCCAGCAGCACTGAAAAAGCAGTCCTGCTTGTGTGCTGTGGCTAGGAGGGGGCTGGGGGGCTGGCCCCAGGCTTACTGGTTTTCATTGCACGAGAGGGCAAGGAAGAGATGGCGGGAGTGACGGAGGGTGAGCAAGGGATGGCGGAAGTGACGAAGGGCGAGCCAGAGATTTGAAGATGCCATTTTACTGCTGTATGGGTGTGGCTGCATCAGGGGTGTGTGGCTACAGGCATCTCCAATGTTGAAATCAAGACGGTGCCTCTGACCAGGCTGAACAGAAGTTCACAGTAGGTCAGCCTACTCATGTGGGAGCAAGTGGCTGGCCTCTCCTGGGGCAATCTGAGCAAGTTGGGGTAGGAGCATCTTGTCCCAAAGCAAGCACATGGGTATGGTCACTCAAGCAGCCACCCTTCACACCCCCACTCAGAGAAGACAAAGAGAACTTCGTTCCAAATATAATTGTGTGTGCTTCCTTCCTTCCCTGGGAGTAAGCCCCATTGAGCACAATGGAACTGACTTCTGAGTAGGGATGCACAGGATTATGTCACTGTACCATGTAGGGAGGTGCATCTGCCTGCCTGGGGAGATGGGGCAGGCGCCTGCCATGGCCTCTCTCTCCCTGGAGTGCCATCCGATTCAAAGTTGCCAGTGAGTAAGCCCATTAAATTCAATGAGAGTGACACCCACAGTGCAGAGAGGCAATGCTTACTTCTCCCACACACACACCATCCTGAAAGGGTCCTTGAAACAAGAAGCAAAAGGGCAGTCCTGCCTATGGTTTTCTCTGTCTCCAACCCAGTCTCTTTTTGCCCCGTTTTCTGTTAGGGGAAGGAGTTGGAGGTTGCATTTTGCCTCACTGGGGGGTCAGACAGAGCTGTTTTGTTCGAGGAAGCTTTAACGCTTTGTCAGAGGTGCTGGGCTTGGCCTGTGTGCACATTACGTGGCTTTTGAACTGAAGCAAGGAGAGCGAGGCAGCTGCCTTTTCAAGCCAAAAAGAAGGGCAGAAAAGGAGGGCAGAAAAATTTACATTACACGGGCATAAAGCATCTCATACAATTTCTGTTGCACGTTGGAAAGAGGCTTTTTGAATCCCACTTCCAGTATGGGATAGAAATGATAGGAGAGGGAACTTCTCTTTATTCCTGGGCCCTCAGTTTCTCCTGAGCTAGCTGTCTGTTCTGCTCATTCCACTTCTGCTGAGGTAAAGGGTGTGGCCCCACAAAAATGGCTACTGTGGCACTTGGGCCAGGGGAAATTGGGCTGCTCACTATCCCATCGTCAGTGTTATCAACACACACAAATTGGTTTTTTTACACAAAAAAGTGGCAATGACTTTTGCGGTGCTTAGCAGATCGTAGAGGATTGTGTAATAATGACCAAAGAGGGTAAACAAGTACAATATAGTGAAAATTAGTGGTTTCTCTCTTTCAAGACAATATCTCCATGGTCTCCTTCCTATCAAGATAGTGTGAGGAGCTTTCAGATATGATGATTCCCTCACACCACCTATCCCACTGCTAAACTGGTGCTATTGCTTAGGCAGACCTGCACAGATGTACCACTTATACGTACTCACTGAGCTGGGCGTAGACAGACAGCCGGCAGGAGGGGATTGGATAACGTGAGGCTACAGATGCCACCTCCTGAAACACTTTATTGAAATCTCATCTCTTTCTGTCTCTCTCCCCTGGCCATCCCCCACTCCCATTTCCCCTTTTCTGTGCTGCTTGAGAGGATTTCCTTCTAGGAGTCCGTCATATTTCTTTCACCCTGGGCGTGATTTGCATCTGCAGTTTATCAACTAGATTGGATTTGGAATTTTAAAATGTTTTTCCAGCTCCAGGTGAATATCTAGCACTGTATCAGTAACTGCTCCTGTTAAACAGCAATTACTGCAGTCTCATGATCTACCTATTTTGATATTTTCCAAAATGCTTCTCATTCCATTTTTTTTTAAAAAAAATCAAACTTTTGAGAGGAAGAATGCAATTATAGGCATTTTCCTGAGAGTTCCTGAGAGTATTAAATACAATGGGACTTGTGAGTAAACATGTATAGTAATGTGCTGCTAGCCTAGTAGCATAGAAACTGAACTATGAACCAGAAATTTCTCTCAAATCTCATCTTTGCCATGAATTCATTAAGTGGGCAAATCTCTCTCTGAACTTTGAAGAACACATTACATGGAAATCTGTGCTTTATTTTCTCCATATTTTAAGAAAGCCAAAATAAGTCTGCACTGGCAACACATTGTGGGAAGAGAGAGGGCAGATAAAGAGGCTGCTTACTCCTTTCCTCTCTTAACCTTTTCGAGTTCAAAAATCAACCTTCTTTTTAAATTGCTGAGATAATATGTGAAGTGTTTTGAGCTTTCAAAAACATTATATAGGTGCAAAGTATAGCATATTGTCTCAAACTCTGTCACTGTTTTCTGAAATGAAAACATTGGGGTTTCGTAACATGAATGGAAAGATAAAGAAAAAGCCAATGCAGATGTACAGTATATCGCTTGTAAAATCTTAGTGCCTTGGGAATGTCTGTAATTTTTTGGCAACTTACAACAAAACGAGGCTGATCAAATTGCTTGTCTACCTAAGCTGCATGTCCAGTTGTCCTTTGCAATCTTGAAGGGCCAGTGCAGAGGTGAAAGATGCTGTCTGTAGCAACTCCTATTAAAATAACCTTGTTTCTAGTGCAGGCACTGAGATCTTTCCTCTGCATTCCCCTGAATAGCTCAAGTGTCAGACATAATTATGACACGTTTTAAAGCTCTTTAAAAACAGGATGGGATTGTTAGCACCTGCTCAACTCTCTCTCCAGCCCTTCTTAATTCCAAGGGCATGCCCAGATCAGTTTCTGCATTTCAGATGAGGTTTATTAGCCTGTGTAGAGTTATTTGAGAAATTGTGGGACAGGAATGCTCTTTTTGCAGTCTGCAGTGAAACATGAGGGAGAAGGCAGGCTAAAGTACATGGAGTCCAAGACTGGATCCTCCATGAGGCTAACTGAGTTTGCTGCCTCAGGAAGCAGTTTGGCAGGGGCACCTCTTGCTGCTCTTCCTTCTTGGGAAGAAAGTGGGGAAACGAAATGGAAGTGCGGAGAGGTCTACCCCTGGAGCCCTAGTCTAAAAGTATGCTTTCTAAGCAAGCCCCATACAGGAGACTTGCTTGCTGCCCTGTTATGATCTATATGCTGCTGCTTTTAAGAAGAGTTTATGTGAACAAGACTTTTTTAGTTGCCTGTGTGCGTGTGTATGTTTTAAAGTGTAGTATCTTAACGCTACGTCAGGTAAGCTGAATTTCCTATGTGTGCATGTGGTGATACAGACACATACATACATTCTGCACAATGAAGTTCATATGGGTTTTGCTGATTTCATGTGTCAAATGAAATGGCACTTAGCACTGGCGTAGCTGATGAAAGTGTAGCCCAGTGCAGAGGGCAAAATGATGCCCTGGAAGTGACATCACAACAGGAAGTGACATCACAGTTGTATTTTTGCCATAACTTTTGCTAGAATGAAGATATTACACTCCAGTTTGTTCCTTTGCGTTCTGCATTAAATTCCATATCAAATGGTATATAACATGATGGTATTATTCATACATACTAAGGTTTTCACAATTTTGGCGACTATTGTCAAGCTCAGCTTGCTGCCCCCATAAAGCTTGTTGCCCGGTGCAATTGCACCCCACCCCTGCACTTCCTTTAACTGCGCCCCGGCACTTAGTGGCTGTGAATTGCTGAAGTAGTTTTACAGCTGGGGGGACCTGAGGAATTATTCAGAAACAAATTAAGGGTCCTAGATAAGTGTCCTCAAAAGACAGCTTTCCTCTGGCAGTGTACAGCAGGGGCTTGCGCTAAATCATCCTGTCGGGTCAAGTGAGGTGAGGCCAGTGCCTCGTATGAAATGAGATGCACCTCACACATGCTCTAGAATTTTCTGCGGTATCCTGGCTTTCTGTGGCAGGTGTATGCCATTTCCAGTGCAGATGGATGATGTGAAAAGAACCCGCTGGGGGTCATTTGGAAACTCACTGTGGTATTGGTTAAAAGAGTGTTTACTAATAGGAACTGAACACATGGCGTGCTGGAGACTTCTTGCCTGTGTGCAGAGGAAATGGGGGAGGGGGAAGCAGCTGCTTAGGTAGCAGCTGGTGTGCATCATCTCAGTTAGCATCTGAGCTCTGTAGGGTAGACTGACCACAGTATAAAAAGCTAGCTGTAAGTCCAGGAGAGAGTGTTTTAAGAGCTCTTCCCCACCACATCTGCACTTCATGTTGTTCCCACTGTAAGCCTGTTAGGCTGAAAAAACCGTGATGCCCAAAGCTACTCAGGGCACAATCCTAACCAACCTTCCAGCCCCGGAATACGGGCTATGCAGCTCTAAGGGAACAAACACTTGAGGAGGCCTCTGTGACTGCCCCCGAACTGCAGGATGCAGCATGTGCCCCACAGCTATGTCAGTGCTGGAAAGTTGGTTAGGTTTGCACCCTCAGTCATCTTAATGACTCGTGTAGCACTGGAGCTAACGGATGGAGTAGTGAACAATCATCATCTTAATTATTCTCTGATTAAAAGGTTACTTTTGGCATGACTTCACCAAGTGGCCTCAGGCAAGCTGATCGCTCTGTTTCAGCACTCCCACCCCACAACCATGTACAACATGGGGATAACCCTACTTTACAGGAGGGTGGTTGGAAAGATTACTGAAATATGGTATTGAAGTGCTTGGGACACTCTGAACAGCTACATAAATGCTAAGCATGATTATGATTAGGGACGCAGACACTATCCATGGCATCCTACTTGTGCTCTGTTAGGGGGAGGTGAAGGGAATGGGCTGCCTACAGGTCAAAGACCCAGAGGGTAGGCTCTTCCAAACCACAGCCAATGTGGTGATAATCAGAGGCTGGCGTGATGTACTGGCGGACATGGTGGCCGTTTCGTTGGATTGATGGTATCACAGTGTATAAGACTCTGTGTAACAAACACAGGATGATGGCCAGAGCAGATATCTGTGTTTATCTAGTGGACCTGCAGAACACAGATTACTAAATAGCCAGATCAAAAGCCATGTGTGACCACCAGATATCATTACGATCATTACAATCATCATTAGGAATATCATTACGATCTCCACAGAAGCCCATTTCTGGTCCAGTTGGCCAGATGTTCTTGGGAAAGCAGATGATAAACCCTCCTCAACAGGCCAGCTAGATTGCTAGTTGTGCTGCTTTGGAGAGTTTATAGATGCTTGTTGTTTTAACATGTATCTGCTAGAGACAGATAGCAAAAGGGGTCTGGTCTCTTCCTGGGCTCGTTTGCTTTGTTCCTCAGTGTAGATTTCATATGTGCCCTTCTGGCAATCCTGATCATAAACGTAGGGCAGTTTGCACTGTAAAATGTGTAGAGAGTCTCATTCCTGGAAGCACAGCTTTTCCGAATCTCCAGTTTAATTATTATTTTAATCTCACTAGGTTTGCCAGCCCTTTCATGGATCACTGCCTTGTCGTGGCGAAGGGGCTTGAGTAGCTCAATGAAGCTGTGAGCTATGCCATGTAGGGTTACCCAAGATGGACAGGTCATAGTAGAGAGTTCTGACTAAACGTGATCCGCTGGAGAAGGAAATGGCAACCCACTCCAGTACTCTTGCCAAGAAAACCTCATGGATTACAAAACTAAAAGGCTAAACGATATGACACTGGAAGATGAGACCCTCAGGTCGGAAGGTGTCCATTATGCTACTGGGGAAGAGCAGAACACGAGTACTAGTAGCTCCAGAAAGAGTGAAGTAGCTGGGCCAAAACCGGAAGGAAGCTCAGCTGTGGATGTGTCTGGAAGTGAAAGGAAAGTGCGATGCTGCAAAGAGCAATACTGCATAGGAACCTGGAACGTCAGATCTATGAATCAAGGTAAGTTAGATGTAGTCAAACGTGAGATGTCAAGGCTGAACATCGACATCATGGGAGTTAGTGAACTAAAATGGACAGGAATGGGAGAATTTAATTCAGATGACCATTATATCTGCTACTGTGGGCAGGAATCCCTTAGAAGAAATGGAGTAGCCTTCATAGTGAACAAGAGAGTGAGAACAGCAGTACTGGGGTATAATCTCAAAAGTGATAGAATGATTTCAATTCGGATCCAAGGCAAACCTTTCAACATCACAGTAATCCAAGTCTACGCCCCAACCACTGGTGCTGAAGAGGAAGAAGTTGACCGTTTCTATGAAGACCTAGAACAGCTTCTAGAATTAACACCCAAAAAAGATGTCCTTCTCATCATAGGGGATTGGAATGCTAAAGTAGGCAGTCAAGAGGTAATAGGAGTAACAGGCAAGTTTGGTCTTGGAGTACAGAATGAAGCAGGGCAAAGACTGATAGAGTTTTGTCAGGAGAACACATTAGTCATAGCAAATACCCTTTTCCAGCAACACAAACGGCGACTGTACACATGGACTTCACCAGATGGTCTACATCGAAATCAGATTGATTACATTCTTTGCAGCCAAAGGTGGAGAAGCTCTATACAGGCAGTAAAAACAAGACCTGGAGCTGACTGTGGCTCAGATCATGAGCTTCTTATTGCAAAATTCAGGCTTAAACTTAAAAAAGTAGGGAAAAGCACTAGGCCCTCCATGTATGACCTAAATCAGATCCCAAACGAATATACAGTGGAGGTGACAAACAGATTTAGAGGCTTAGATTTGGTAGACAGAGTGCCTGAAGAACTTTGGACGGAGGTCTGTAACATTGTACAGGAAGCAGCAACTAAAACCATCCCAAAGAGAAAGAAATGCAAGAAGGCAAAGTGGCTATCTGAAGAGGCTTTAAAAATAGCTGAGGAAAGAAGGGAAGCCAAAAGCAAGGGAGAAAGGGAAAGATATACCCAACTGAATGCAGATTTCCAGAGAACAGCAAGGAGAGATAGGAAGGCCTTCCTCAATGAGCAATGCAAAGAAATAGAGGAAAACAATAGAATGGGAAAGACTAGAGATCTTTTCAAGAAAATTGGAGATGTCAAAGGACAATTTCATGCTAAGGTAGGCACAATAAAGGACAAAAACGGCAAGGACCTAACAGAAGCAGATGAGATTCAGAAGAGGTGGCAAGAATACACAGAGGAACTCTATAAGGCCGATCTCAATGTTCCTGATAACCACAATGGTGCGGTCACTGAGCTTGAACCTGACATCCTGGAGTGTGAAGTCAAGTGGGCTTTAGAAAGCCTCACTAACAACAAAGCTAGTGGAGGTGACAGCATTCCAGTGGAATTACTGAAAATCTTAAAAGATGATGCTGTCAAAGTGCTGCACTCCATATGCCAGCAAATTTGGAAAACCCAGCAGTGGCCACAAGACTGGAAAAGATCAGTTTACATTCCAATCCCAAAGAAGGGCAATGCCAAAGATTGTTCAAACTACCGCACCATTGCACTCATTTCACATGCTAGCAAGGTGATGCTCAAAATCCTACAAGCTAGGCTTCAGCAGTATGTGAATCGAGAACTACCAGATGTACAAGCTGGTTTCCGAAGAGGCAGAGGAACTAGAGATCAAATTGCCAACATTCGATGGATCATGGAGAAAGCCAGAGAGTTCCAGAAAAACATCTACCTCTGCTTCATTGACTATGCTAAAGCCTTTGATTGTGTGGATCACAACAAACTGTGGCAAGTTCTTGAAGAGATGGGAGTACCAGACCACCTTATCTGTCTTCTGAGAAACCTGTACGTGGGCCAGGAAGCAACAGTTAGAACTGGACATGGAACAACCGACTGGTTTCAAATTGGGAAAGGAGTACGACAAGGCTGTATCCTGTCACCCTGCTTATTTAACTTATATGCAGAGTACATCATGAGGAAGGCAGGGCTGGATGATTCACAAGCTGGAATCAAGATCGCTGGGAGAAATATCAACAACCTCAGATATGCAGACGACACCACTCTAATGGCAGAAAGTGAGGAAGACTTAAAGAACCTGCTGATGAGGGTGAAAGAGGAAAGTGCCAAAATTGGCTTGAAGCTCAACATTAAAAAAACTAAGATCATGGCCACCACTCCCATCACTTCCTGGCAAATAGAAGGGGAAGAAATGGAAGCAGTGACAGACTTTATCTTCCTGGGCTCCAAGATCACCGCAGATGGTGACTGCAGCCATGAAATTAAAAGACGTTTACTTCTTGGGAGGAAAGCTATGGCGAACTTAGACAACTTAATCAAAAGCCGAGACATCACCCTGCCAACAAAGGTTCGCATAGTCAAAGCTATGGTTTTCCCAGTAGCTATGTATGGCTGTGAGAGCTGGACCATAAGAAAGGCAGAGCGCCGAAGAATAGATGCTTTCGAATTATGGTGCTGGAGAAGACTCTTGAGAGTCCCCTGGACTGCAAAGAGGTCCAATCGGTCCATCCTACAGGAAGTCAAGCCTGATTGCTCCCTGGAAGGACAAATGCTGAAGCTGAAGCTCCAATACTTTGGCCACCTGATGAGAAGAGAGGACTCTTTAGAAAAGACCCTCATGCTGGGAAAGATTGAAGGCAAAAGGAGAAGGGGGCGGCAGAGGATGAGATGGTTAGATAGTGTCACCGAAGCGATGAACATGAAATTGGGTGAACTCCGGAAGCTAGTGGAGGACAGGGAGGCCTGGCGTGCTGTGGTCCATGGGGTCGCGAAGAGTCGGACACGACTTAGCGACTGAACAACAACAACAAGGTTTGCCAGATTAAAAAGGAAAAAAAATATGGTCACCAGGGGTGTCCCAAAGGACTCCTTTGCCCTGTGTGCAAGGATACTCATTCCTCTACCCTCAGGAACAGATAGTTGGGGAGGGAAAGGGAGATCAGCAAAAATGGCCCTACCGCTTTATGCAAACGGAGCTGCTTCAGCTAACAGACGGAGCACCTCAGCATACAATCTTAGGCACTCATAAACTGCATTTTGGAATTCATCAATAAGACACTGTCATGCATATGCATGAATTATGTAATCCACACTTCATATTTTTGACAGGGGAAACACTGGAGTGCATGCAGTAAAAAGTAACTAGGATTACACCAGGACTGTAGAGTTTTAGGTGAGAGGCTGTCTCTAGCTGATCTGGGCTGCTATTTCTGACCGACTATTGAATGGATTATAACACTTATTTTTTTTTGTAAATGATCTGGATCACAGGAATCCAATTCTGATTCAGTTTCACATCCCATGTCTTTCGAAACAGTGGATTTTTTTTATATTAACAAACAGTGCCATTCTTGATCTCTGATGTAGAATATGTAATATGTATCCTAAGCCCAGCAGGAGACAGCAGTAGCTCAGTGCAGGGCAAGGGGAGGTTTTTCCCTTGCACCCGGGTAAGCCCCAGCCAGCCCTATGAGGCTGCTCGCATCTGCGCCTGCAAAATAGCAGGCGCAGGGCAACGTGCGCAGCAGTGATCCAAATCGGGGCCGCTCTGGCTGGGGTCAGGGCTTAGGATATGGTGCTATGGCTGTCTGCTGTCGCCGCCCCTGTTGCTGCCCAGTTATGCCTCCGTCATGCCTCTGAAACACCCTCGGTGAGGTCCTGACTGAGCGCTGCCAACGCTTGACTGGCACATGGCTGGCACTGCTGACAGGTGCAGTGGCGCCTGTGCACTGATGCTGCTGCTTGCACCAGTCCAGTGCCAGACCGCCGGCTCTGATGTGCTTAATGGCACGTTTGCGACAGTGCTGAACTGGCACAAGAGCATAGCGCCGGCGCAATGCCAGTATAGGATTGCACGTTTAAAAAGAGGCACCTTCCAAAGTGGTCATCCTCATAATTTGGCAGCTTTTGTTTCTGCTGTAGCTGTTGGCTGGTGTTATTTTGGCATCTTTTTAGTTTGTGAGCATTTTGGGATGGGGAATCCATTTATCTGTGAACTTTTTTGGAAGACTGCATAGAAATACCCCTATACTAATAACAGATCTGTCTGTCTGTGAAGGAAGGTTTTAGAAAGAAATAGAAATAGAAATAGAAATTTATTTATTTGTCGTTGTACACGTGTACACATGTACAATGAAATTAGGTGCTTTTGCATGGTAAAAACAACACAATACACTACAACAAAAACAAAAACAAAAACATCACATACAATCCCACTTTGCTTAAAACTCTACTCAACGTATCACTATACCACCGCGTTTAGTCTAGACACTGCACTAGGATAAAAACTGTGTTTTAATCTGTTCGTTTTTGTTCTAATCACCCTATATCTTCTGCCTGATGGCAGTTTAGTTCCCAAATCTGCTGTTTCCATGATTTCCTTCAAAGTTTTGCTGTGCCTTGCATTGATCCCTCCTTCTGCTTGATGTTTGGTAGCTCTCCATTGGGTGCCCTTTGTACACAAAGCCAGGACAAACGCTGGCCCCTTTCCAACCATGTGTGTGACCTCCCACACCATTCGCATGCAAGGTATAGCTATGTGTGTGGAGTTGCTGGAAGACTAGGCAGCAGCTGCAATTTCCCTCAGCTAGTCAAAGTTCCTTGCTAAGCTCCTTCTCTTCCAGGACCTCCACCTGAGAGATGAAGCAGAGCATATTTAAAATTCAGATTGGCCGTTGCATAGGGAGAGACATATTCATAAGTGCATTGATTACATTACTGTATTAACTCCCCATTCTCAGTCTGTCTGGGTGTAGAAACCTTGCTCAAAGGCAACTAATATCAGGTAATCTTCTATAAGCCTGAAAAGGGGGCCTATATTTTGGACTTGAGATGCTGCCTGACCACTAGGCAATGCTACCCCCATTTGGCTAAAACTAATCTCCAGACTACTTTCTATTCTGCTCTCTACTTCAGACGGGACTCATTGTTCTGCAAGGTGCTTGAGACAGATATGAGTCAGATTTTAGGTGCTGGACTGCAGAATAGTCATCATTCTTTCTTTGTTTTGCATCAAACTGTGTCTAGTCTAATTAGTCTGCCCAACACTGTGTTCACCTTTCTCTCCCCTCCTGCTGTCACCCCCATTTTGCCCAACATCCAGCCTGAAAAAGAATTCTGGCTCAAAAGCTTGCTTGCTGCTACTTGGTAATATTTTAGCTGGTCTCCCTGCTAAAAACTTTTCTGTATAATATTACAGGGTGTCCCTTTGGTGGTAGTGTTTTTGCTTTGGGAAATCTTTTACAAATATTACTGCTTTGGAGAGAAGCTTTTGCTGAAACTTCCTGACAGAAAAGGCAAGACCGATTAGATTAACAAGACTGCCACATTCATCTGGTAATTATTGCTCTGCTTTCCTCCTGCCTCCTCCCTTTTCCTCCAAGCATCTCTGCTTGGCCTTCAGCTACCTTCCTTTTCTTCCTCCGGGAAGCTGGGGGTAAATACGTGTGTGTGTGTGTGTGTGAGTGAGGGAGTGAGTGAGGGAGTGAGTGAGTGAGAGAGAGAGAGAGAGAGAGAGAGAGAGAGAGAGAGAGAGAGAGAG
>JAJKFI010000192.1:583759-594547 GCA_029204185.1 Lerista edwardsae | reverse complement strand
ATGTTTGGAGGGCGATAGCAAGCAGGACTTTGCAGCCCCCTTTTTTTGTGCTCTCCCCCACCTCCTATGACTTACCCTTTACAATACTGTTTTCTCTGGTTTTTTCCTTATGATTCTCATCACATTCTGCCCTCCTCCCTCCTCTTGTCACCATCCCTGCTAG
Source organism: Lerista edwardsae (assembly GCA_029204185.1). Lineage (NCBI taxonomy): Eukaryota > Metazoa > Chordata > Lepidosauria > Squamata > Scincidae > Lerista > Lerista edwardsae. The sequence continues at coordinate 594,384 of JAJKFI010000192.1, read as the reverse complement.
GTAGTCCATTTTAAGTTGTCTGTAACGTGACTCTGTTAATAAGAAAAACATTGCAATGCTAGGAATATCCCTAGTAACAATGGGAGCTGTCCACTTTGCTGTGCACCTAAAACAGCTGGGCTACCATGCTGAAGTATGGATCCACTCGGCATTCACCGTGTCCACTGACCCAAAGCATCGTAAACTCTGTCCATGTATGCCTCTGTTCCTTATCTGCACATTAAAAAACATACACAGGACTTCCCATAGGCAATGGGACATTGTACATATGCTGCATGTGTTATTGCAATTGCAGGAGGTGGAGGTAACAATGAATTTGGAAGTGGGTGAGCAGAATTCCTCAAGACGACCGCCACGCTTTGCATTCTAGTCTGGTGCACGGTTTGCTCACCTGAGTTTTAGAAAGGTGTCTGAGACTTTCCAGCCACCCGGTTCTGATATCTTTACATAGAATTGTAAACCCTGTGCGTAAAAGTCCTTTTGGAATTGGTGAGGTTGGATAAATAAGACCAGTCCCATTGAATTCAGCTGGACTTCAAGGAAGCCTGCTCAGGGTTCCCACCTTGGACAGGGACTTTAGGCATATGTTGTTGTTTCTTTATTCAAATTGATTTTCATTCTGTAGTACCCACACAAACGCTTCCAACTTTCCTCTGACAGGAGTTGTTTCTCTTAATTTTATGAAATTCCCCATAGCTGGCTGGGAGTTAGGACTCCAACCTCAGAAATGGTTTCCCTCCATTTTTCTTTTTGTCATCGGCAGGCACCTGGAGGCTCACAGTTATCCTGCATGTTTTGTAGGGAGGAATGATCACCGCTCCGGAAATGGGTACATGTAATATCCAGCTTTTGGGCACCAAGGAGAAACAGCAGACCCAGCCTGCTATGAGCCCTTTATTTCTGACGGATGAAACTTTCTTCATGAGGCAGACTGGAGCAGATAAAACTGGGTTTCCCTTTGTTCTTTTTCTCCCCCTATTCCTTCCCTTAAATTCCCTTCAACTTGTTCCCTTCCACTATGAGGTGCAAAAGGCAATTGTTTTTCCACATGAGTGTTGTAGCAGCAGGGTTTTTTTTTTGGGGGGGGGGGTCTCCTTTGTTTTTCAGTACTTCAGTCCTTACTTCTCTTATCCACAACTCACTGGGAGCTGGTTTCTCCTGGAATAGGAGGGAATATGTACAGTTCTTTCCTTTTGCAGCTAATGTAAAGAGAAGTGGTTAGATACAGATACCATCATATTTGTGTTGGCAATAAGGGTATTTTTTAAGGCGAGTTGGGGGGGGGAATCTGAGCTGTGACTTGTTCAACATTTCCTTGTGTTTATTCACCAGTTTAATGTATACTATTAAGCCATGTAGTAAAGTGCTCTTCCTCATGATACTCTTAATCTATCTTGGCAAAGGGTTTATGTCATGGATGGCTTATTACTGCTGTATTTTTTAAATTGCGTATTCACTGTTCTTATTTACCAAGGGACCTGGTACAAAACTGGACAAAAAAAACCCAACCCTCTTCCCTATTATCTTTTTATATCCTAATGATGTCAGAGAATACACTTTTTATTTTCTGAAACTTTTTTATATATAGTACTTTTGCTGAACTGTTAAAATTTTGGCAAATGCTGCAAATTAGAAAAAAAATGGTTTTTAGTAGTATAATTTTCTGTCTGACTAAAGAAGAATAAACTGGGAAATGAAAATAGTTCTTATTGTTTCTATTAAACAAAAGCATTTGTTTTGGCTCTCCCCCTGTATAATTACATTTATTTCCCATCTGTACCTGTGGAATTAAAGGATTCTGGAACATGCCTTAAGGTTTTGTCTCATTTGCCGCCGCCACCACCACCACCTTTGACAGGTTTAATTAAATCTAAATCATTGCTGTCTTAATAGGGGGTTGCCTCCTGGGTATACATTTAATGAACTCTGTTAATCAAACAATAGAAATTGTAGTTCAGATAGCTTTTGTGCAGTGTGGGAATGTGCTGTTGACTGTGGTCTGGTTTATATATTTCAGCAGAATCAAATGTCAGTTCATGTTGTGACATTTTAGAGTATGACTAGGAGATATGTTTGAATCCTTTCCCCATAACAATTCGTGCATATAGAAAAGTGGCATGTCAGGTGACTAGGTTGAATCTTTTCCCCTGACATGCTAGTTTTTATTTTTAATGTGTAGGGTAGTGGTGGTTTTAGAAATGGGGTGATTCAAACACAACCTCCAAACCGAAGTCTATAGTCCAGGAGACATTTGGCCACTGTATTCTCCAGACTGTATACAGTGGCGTCCTACTGGGGGTGGGTGGGGGGAGCAGAAGTCTAAGTTTTGCAAGGAGCCTTACCTTGCCATGGAAATTGCTCCTTTCCAGCTAATCCGCATGGGGGGGGGGAAAGCAACATTTGCTTACTGGCTATAGTGGCAAGGGAGAGGAGCGATTTACATGGGAGGGTAAGACTCCTTGCAAAACTTAGAGCTCCGCCCCCCATTGGGATGCCACTGACTGTATAAAATGACCCTGTATGTGTTACCTGCTTTCTCACCATAGGGGGGAAAATGCAACAAAGACAGGCTAAAGGGATAGAATTCTGGACTTACCATTTAGGACAGGTGATGTGTGGGTTAGATGCACTAGGCAAATACAACAGGACAATCTCCTTTCTAAAAGGAGAGCAAACCCTTGACTTTCATGAAACTGGTCTCAAAGACTAGGGAGGTAAGGAAAAGGCCCACACTTCCAGCCCTGAAAGGTAACGTTTGAACCTCATTCTACTTTTTATGTGCTGAGAGTGCAAGAAACTGAATGAGCCTTGTCTGAAGATGTGAAAACCTAGCCCTTCGCTCACTAGAATAGGTCTGGCACTGAGGAAGGTGGAGTAAAACCTAAAAATGCACATGACGCACTTAAGGAGTGCCTGCTTCCTCTTTTTGTCCTGATTTAAGAGGAAGCAAAGACTCTTTAAGTGCTTAATGTTCATTTTTAGGTTTTGTACAACTTCCTCAGTGCCACATCTATTCTGGTGGGTGATGGGCTGGCTTTAAGTTCAGACAGGGCTCATTCACCTTCATGCATGGAATGGCCTCGGTGATCTGGACAGTGTTCAAAGTAAGTTGGTTTCAGTTGAAAATTAGACCGAGTCCGTTACATCCATTAAAAAGAATTGAGATGGCATCCCACCTCACTTAGAGGGCTGTAGAACATAGAGAACGGAGGTAGAGCACTTGGACTGAAGAACTGGGAGATGTAATTTCCGCTTAAAAATATTCTTTGCAAAGATGGGGGCTGAACTTCTGCTTGTTTTCTGTGGAACAGAAAGAACACTGGCTCTAACCCATGAGATGAGCTAGTCTTAAGGGTCAGCCTGGTGATTAATGGAACCCAAGATCACAATTCAGAGTGGAACACTTACTGTCATGTTAGTATGTGGGATTGTAATTGAACACAATGAATAAGTAGATTGTTGGGTGCTAGTCTCAATAGCTACCCTGAGAAAATGTAGCATGCAATATTGAAAATTCTTGGATTTATATGTACACCTGAGTAGGATAAAAACATAAAGCGATACAAGATAGTTTTAAATGCAGGCTGAAGGGAAATGAGTGTTGGGAATGGGAAAAAAAGCGCATGAAAGTTGTCAGGAGCAGTGAGAGAAAAAGAGGGACGTGATAATGAAGAATTTGAGTTAGAGCTCCCCAACCTTCGAACAGGTCTAATAGTTGTGAAGCAACAAGGACAAATGCCTCTTTCTGTAGAATATCCTTTCAGTGTTCAGTTTCTCAAGTGCTTAGTTCTGTCTTGGAATACGTTGCTTACCCTTTTGTCTTTATTCTTTACCATTATCATTCTCAACAGACACAAACAATTCCGCTGAAGCCCCTCTGTCTGGGCGCCCAGTTCTGGATCCCACAGTGCTGATCTGCAGTCTCCATTATTTAATTGGTGGCCTCTCTCCTACTCCTGCAGTTCAGACTATTCAATTAATGGTACTTATTTGACAGCCATGGTGCTCTCTCTGTTGTGGGAGGAACTAATCTCAGAACTTTTGTGAATAGGTGGGTGATTAATTTTTTTTTTTAATGTTGAGAGCTATAGGCTAATAACAAGGTGCACATTTAACAGATCTAAATACAAAACTGTGCTTTCTAAAGTGTAAGTAATGGTATATTTTGAAAGAAACAGCCCACAACTTGTTGGAAGAGTATGCTAATTGATTCCAGGAAGAATCTGATTCACTTGACAAGCTCACCAGTGCATTAGGATGACATGTGATGAGTTGATTGACAAACAGTACTCTTTGCTTACTTGCATCACCACAAGACTATTTTGGGCACCGCATGCCCTGAGGGTTTATCCTGGCACATGTTCTCTGCCTGTTCATATTGTTCATAGGGATAATGTTAGGATCAGTGTGGGATTTGCAGCCTGAATAATATATTGGCCAAAACTAGCATATGAGTGTTCCTGTGGAAAGAGTCCACCCTTTCCCAGAGCTGTGGCTTACATGCTATGTATAATGTGGCAACAACCCCAAAATGGGAGCAGGGCAGCAGCCATATGGACACATGCTTAATCCAAAACGAAAGTCAGCGTGCTTTGTTCCCACTGTCAAATGCTGGATAATTAAATATGCACATCTTTCACTCCTACCCAGTGAAGGTGACTTCATGTATTCACACCCATAAATAGCAATGTCAGATGACATAGGTGAGGATAGCTTGCATATGTGAACCAGCTGTCAACCACCATGGCAAGAGCTTTCATATCACCTGAAATGCAACATTTTACAATGGAAGCACAGTATATTATACAGTATATTCAGCTGCAGGTCTCCCACTGAAGTGTGTCCAGGTTTGTCCTCAGTCTTCTGCCTGGTGGTTCTCAAGTCTCCTCAAGTTCCCTGCAGCACCCCAAAAGGTTCAAATCGTGCTAAAATAATCCAGTGGTATGCTTTCAATACATTGGCAGATTAGAAAATGGTGTGATCTTGCCAAGTCAACTGTGGCTGAAGAAATCTCTTTATGATGATGGAGCTGACAACAACCTATTTTTCCATATCTGTCTTGCTTGCTCATTAATTTCAAAGGATGATTGTCCCAAAAGCCCTTCCCAACAACCCTTCAGATCCTGTCGGGGGACCCCTAAGACCGGAAGTGATGTCATTAGGGACTGAAACTGGATTCACATGTGATCTATGGCATGCCAAAAACTAAAATGTCACATTTTCTGATTTTGTTTAATTTGGGAGTGTGAAAATGACCCCATACCACAGGTTAGCATTCCAGCTAATGCTTTTCTGCAAATCAGGCAAGGGTTCTTGCAAAGTGTTTTTTTTTTTTATGTTTCAAAAACTTTTGAAGCAACCCACAGTTTGGAAAACGCTGCACTACACCACACTAGTCATTGGGGTTCTGCTTTCTTACATCTCTAATAAGAATGGAATGGTAGTAAACTGTGTTCTAATAGAGGGTCAATACCTCCATGCCCCAGTTCCACTCCAAAGCCTGGCTGTAACTTGAGAGTAAAGGGCTCTTATTGCAGCTCTTATTGCATGAAGTTGCATTTAACTCAGGCCTGGCTGCATGTATCATTTGAAAAGGTCAGGGAGTGCTCCCCACCTCCATCTTTCCACCCCACCCTGTCCTGTTGGGTGGTAAAGAAGTGACTGGTAAAATGGGGAAGAAATGCCAGCCAATCTGCTCCTGCCTACAATATATGTTTATGTAAGGCCTCAACATGCCCTTGTGAGTCTAGTCAGGCAATTCCTGCCTACGCATATGAAAGCTGGGCCTGTGGGAGTAGTGGTGCTGTTGTTTGTGTCTTATCTTAAGAAAAGTTTGAAGGCTACAGCTGGGTTAATTCAAGTGCTTTTTGTTTTTTGCAAGAAAGCAAAACAGCCAACAGCCGAGTCTGACAGTTACTTATGGAAATAATACTAAAGATAGGATCTGGAAAGGGAAAACAACACATCCTACTGAAACCAAATAAGGCAATGAGAAACCAGGCTAATTGATCTAACTAGGCCAATAGGACGGAGAAAGGAAATTAAGACTGTTTTGAGGTATATTTAGGTGTTGATGGATAGTGCTCCGGGATCTAAGGCCTTCTGCTTACCAGGAGGTAGCACACAGCAGCAAAGTACTGTGTAATTTATTCAGACAAGGTCCCATTTTCCTTCCCACTGCTGACAGAAATGAATAAGCTGGTGCTATTAGAGACATGTATGTTTAAACAGCCCAGGTTCCAGTGTCAGGCTGTTGTTTCAGACTGAACAGCCATAAATGCACTTTGAGTTCAAAAATACCCCCTGACATGCTGGAGAGAAAGGAACTCTGGCAACGGTAGAAGAGTTGTTTTGACTCCTACGTGTTTAGGGTTGCTACCACGTAGGCTATGTCTCTCTAGTCAGTCCTTCACCTTTCTAGCGAAAGTGACAAAGTGACCAGCCTGTTGATAGCTATTGTTTGGATACATTTGTTCGGCTTGAAATTGCTGACAACTATTCACTGGCTAAACTAGTTTGATTGGAATCCTAGTCTCTTCAGCTATGTAGTAGTGGTGGTGGTGGAGCAGAGCTCCAAAACTTCTAAACCAGGAGTGGTGACACCACAGCAGGAACAGTCAGGTGCTGCCTCTGAAACTGTTTTCAAAGGGCATTAGCTGAGAAGCATCTGGCACAGCAAGAGGCAAACTGAGAAATGTGCCTTGGGGCATGTGTTAATGACCAGGCCATTGTTCTTCTCAAGGACTAACTTAGATATAGGTTAATGGTATGTGCTTGTGTCCTATTAAGGCTACAATCTTATGCACATTTATCTGGGGGTAGGTTCTATTGGATTTCTGTATAGACACGCACAGGCTTGCTGTCTTACCTTTTTTATTTATGTAGGATATTTTTTAATCTTATTTTTCAATTTTTTTTACATTTGTTTTAAAGTATTGCAGCTCACTCTAAGAATTTGGGGAGGAAATAAGCCAGAACAGTGTTTCTCAAACTGTGGGTCAGGGCAGGGCCTACTTGCTGGTGTCAGGTGGGCTGTAGAAAGCTGGGAGCAGCCATCTTGGAAACTGCAGACCTTACTCTTGCTATATTCTTTTTGTGAGTGTTAACAGTTTGAATTTTCAAGTGCGGGTTTTAAAATTTTTGTTTTTAGTTCAGTGCTTTTACATAATATTTTGTCTTAGGGCACAATCCTAAGCAGCGCCGGACTGGAAAGGCCGATGGGCCAGCGCCATATCCGACACTGCTTAGGAGAGGTTGGAGCCTCCCTGCGGCAAGGGAGCATGTGCTCCCTTACCGAGGGGAGGCTCCAACCGTCCCTATGGGCTCCTTGGATCTGTGCCTGCTAAACAGCAGGCGCAAATCTGAGGAGACCATGTGGCCCGGATTAGGGCCACGTGGTCTCTCCAACGGGCTTAGGATGCGGCTGTATGGCTGCCTCCCAAGCCCGCCCTCGTCCCGCTGCCAATCCTGCTGCTGCCTCAGCGCGAAATGTCCCTTGCGCCAGCTGGCTGCAGCACCAGTCCTGTTGCTCGAGCGTCCCCGCGTTGGCGCTTCACCCCTTGCATCGATGCTATAACGTAGCATCGATGCAAGGGGTGCAATAGGATTGCGCTGCCCATCTTGCTTTCTGTCAGGGAGGTTTCATGATTATGCAGTTGCTGCAGTTCAAGAATGCCAGTTAGCATTCCAGGAGTGTCATTTCATTATGTCACAATGATGACACTTCCTGCTTGATAAAGTCACTTCTAGCTATGACATCACTTCCAGGTGATGACATCAGTTCTGGTGTTTCTATGACCAGAGTGCCATTCTAAGAAATGGGTCCTAGTCTAAATGGTGTGAGTATCACTGAGCTAGAAGATCCTTAAATGAAGTACAGGCATGCCCCGGTATCTGCTGGGGTTCCATTCCAGACCCCACCCCCCGTAGATAACTGAAACCATGGATACTGGGGAGCCCTTTTTAAAGATAGGGGAGCATCAATGGTTTTACTGAATCAACGTTAACAAATAGATTTGTTTAATGTTTCCTTATATTTTGAATAGGTGTCTTGGTATCTATGGTAACCATGGATAACTGACACAGTGGATACCGAATCAGTGGATATGGGGGCATGCAAGTATACGCTCAAAGCAGAAAAAAGTAGCAGAAGAACACACTCAAATGAAGAAATAGAAAGTTGACCTCAGAGTCTTAATGGGGTGTGGGAGTGCTTGTTCCATAACAAGTTTCTGCAAGTTAAAATTTACCACTCCAGACTCTTTCGTTCTCTGGATTGAAAGGTTCCTACAGAACCTAAACAGAGCTACTGGCATGCCAACTTCAGCTGTATTCTATGGCCATTTCATGCTGAAAGGCAAAGACATTTCAACCTCAGACTATTTCCCCAAGTACAGGCACATGTGAAATTGAGGCTAACATCACAGGGCCAGGTAGACCAATTAGTGACATATTGGGACACATAAGAATTTATTCCTTCTTATACTGACTTACTTTTGTTCCAAACACCTATCACTGAATCTCATGCTGTTTGAAAGCTGGCAACACTTTTAAACTTCTACTTCATGCTCCTGGATTACACAAGCTATTGGCGCCTTTCTGAGGAGCTAATTATCGCCACACACATCTGCATGCTTGATTTCCAATTTTTGACACATGTGTGAAAATGGGAGCTAACCTGCAGGGGTATTATATTCACTGTTGTCAGGGAAGGTGCAAGTTATGACTTTTTGACATCACAAAGCCCAGTTAGGACTAGGCCCGCAGTTTGGGTGAGGAGACAGAATGCCTAATATAATCATTGCAACTGGAATAGCTTCTGTCCTCCTATTCATTAGCAAGTCTAAAAGCCAGGAAAGTACAGTCCCTTTAAAACACACACACACACACACACACACACACACACACACACACACACACACTGCAGAATGCAGAGCTGTTGTTAAAGCCTTTTATTTCCCTAACTGTAGGCAGAAGAAAAAAAATATAGGATCTACCAGCTATTATCTTTGTCAGCTCTGGATTGTTTAGTATTATATGAAGGAGACTCATATTTTTTCCATCTGCAGAAGGCACATTTTGCTGTATTTTTAAGGAGCTTCCTGATCAACACGAACCACCTTAGGACTGGAGTTTGCAGTTCAGCCGTATGATCATTTCTGCCCCCACCATAACATAGGAAGCTGCTACCTTATACTGAGGGCACAATCCTGCGCAGTGCTGGAATGGTGAGGCCAACTTCGCAGCGCCATATCTGACACTGCATAGGAGATGCTGGAGCCCCCCCCCCACAGCAAGGGAGTGTGCGCTCCCTTACCGTAGGGGATGCTCCAGCCTCCCCTATGTACTCCTTGGATCTGCACCACTATAGAGCAGGTGCAGATCCAAGGAGACTGTGCACCCTGAATTGGGGCCTCGCGGCCTTGCTGACAGGCCACCTCCCGAGCCCGCCCATGTCCCTCCCAAGTCCCGCCCCCGCCTCCCTCCCTCCCACCAATCCCCGTCCCGATATGGGACAGGGCCTCCCTCAGGCCGACCGGCTTCGGTCGGTGCAAGGGAGGCCCTCTGTCGGTGCTCTGAAGCCGACTCTACGAGTAGCGTCAGCCTTAGAGCTGGAGCGCCAATGCGGGGTGTGCTGCTCGGCACCTGTGACGTAGCATTGACGGAAGGGGAGGAGTAGGATTGCGTTGCCCGTCAGGCCACCCATCCATCTAGCGAAGTATTTGCTGCAGGGTTTCTGAAATGGGGTTTTCCCAGCCCTCCCAGGAGATGCTAATTGAATGGAGGGCTTTCTGCATACAAAGCAGTTGCTCCATTGTGACAGATAACACAACCGAGAGCGACGATGGTGTAATGGTTCTGGTTTTGGATTCAGACCTGGAGGATCCTGATTCAAATCCCTGCTCAGCCATGAAACTTCCTGGGTAACCTTGGGTCACTCACTATTTCTCAGCCTAACCTACCTCACAGGATTGTTGTGAGGACAAAAAGAGGGAAGGAGCCATGGATGCCACCCTGAGCTCCTTAGAGAAAGGATGGTATAAAAATGTGAAAAAAAATAGAGGTGAGAACTCGGTATTCATGGGGGATCTGTTCCTGGATCCCCCACAGATACTGAAACCCACGGATGATGAAATCTGTGGGTTCCGACAAACAGGGACTCTGAACACAACCAGAACCTTGTTCTAGTTGCATCTGGGGCCTTTCTGAAGCCCACAGAGGCTGTTTTTGCTAAATGCCAGAACTGCCCATTAAACAGCTCCAGGGGGCTTTATGAAGCCTGTAGAGGCTGCATATGGCCTCCGCTGGCTTCAGGATGGCTCCCGAACAAAACCAAAGTGCACCTCCAGTGGTATCCAGGAGCTCAGGTTCAGCCTGCATTGAAGATTTGGAACCTGTGGTTAATAAAAACTGAAGGTCCCGAATCTGCAGATAATCAGTCTGGATCTTTACATTGCATCTGTGAAAAACAGAGGGAGACTCAGAATGCTGAGGTTGGTTCCTAGTTGCCAGTTCCTTAGTCAAAACAAAGAGCTGCATGAACAGCCTGAGTAAGGAACTAAAGGCACAATCCTATTATTTAATTAATTAATTAATTAATTAATTAATTAATTAATTAATTAATT
>JAJKFI010000192.1:535942-582247 GCA_029204185.1 Lerista edwardsae | reverse complement strand
TCTCTCTCTCTCTCTCTCTCTCTCTCTCTCTCTCTCTCTCTCTCTCTTCCTCCCCCAGGTATTTTCTCCTGTCTTGCCATATCTCAGAATGACACCAGATGGCACCTACCATCTCTTATATTTTGTTGCAAGCCATTGCTTCCTTTCTCTCCTGCATATCTCTACCCCTGCTGGTTCTTCAGTCAAGGCACACAGCTTTCGAATCCATTGTGGGGGAGGGGTTCTGTCCCAGAACGTCTTTCTCTCTTCTGGTGACCAACTCCTTTCTGGCCATTTCTCTGTTTGAAGGAAATGGAATAAGGAGGCTGGATGACAGCTCTAACACCTCACCCTGAACTGAAAAGAGGGTGAAAAGAACTGCCTCACAAGCCCATCTCTCTCATAGAGTGCTTATACAGTGAGACATGATGCTCATCAACAGTGACATATTTCCAAAAACTGTTGGATAAACATAGATAGATTCCTTTGACTTTATATATGCAAAGCGATACAGGGGGGGAGGGGAGAGACAGGCAGCCCCATCCTATGGTGCTGGGCCCCTGTACGAGCAGTGGTGCCAAAATGGCTACCACTGCATCCTATGGGTGCTGCTGCAGCTGTAGAAGATATCTCAGGAGAAGGGGACATTTGTCCTCTTCCCCCAGGTAAGGGTGCTGGACCACCCATGGACCTCCTCAAGGCTTGAAGGCCTCCGGGTCACTGCTGGTCCCACCCCCACTCCTCCCCCCTGCTCTGTCCCGCCCCCCCATTCTGCCCTCCCCACACCTTCCCCCTCCCAAGAGAACTCAACCCAGGTGGTGGTGAGACTTACAGCTCTCCTGGCACTGGGGCCTGGTGCTTGGCCAGTGCCAGCAGTAAGCCCTTACCACTGGTGCTAGTAGTGCCTTACAGCACTTTTGTGATACCAGCGCCAGTGGTAAAGAGTTATTGCCAGTGCAGATCCACATAGATTCAGACCTCCTACACCAGCCTAAAAGAGTGCTTGGATATCCAGAGCTTCTTGAACTAGGTGAATCCATCCTAACACCGTTACATGTCTGAGGGTGACAAATATTCCTTGTACATTGGAAGTCATTTCAGTTAACTCACCAGCACAAAACAGAACCAGTTCAGTTCCTAATTCTGACATTACACACTAAGCTAAACGTGATGTTCTGTTTTTATAGTGTTTCTAAATTGTAGCTTTTATGCTATTTGTATATATCTTTTATGCCATTAAAGGTACTTGAACTGAACAAAACAGAACCAATGGTCATTACAAATTGCTAAACACACGGAAAACTATCAATATTTATTTATTTATTTCATTTTTACCCCACCTTTTCGCCCGGAGGTGCTCACCTATGGGACCTAGAAATTATTACAAATCTTGAAAGAAAAAAAATATCAGGGTTAAAGTGAAGGCTAATTTGCACTTGACATGGCAGACTTGTCTGTCATATGTATACCAGTATTTGATGTGGTGAACACAGCAAAGGACGCTGGGAAGACACATATTCTGTCAGCATGGGGTGAGTATGTGCCAGAGAGCTGGAGCCAATTGCTATCGCTGACATTTGTTTGTGTGAACTTGTGTATTTACAGACACACATCTCCCTTCATGTAGCTCACACCAAGACACACCATGTACACACAAGAACTGCGTCTTAGGTATAAAATGTGAGTCAGACTGCTACTTTAATCCCCCAGTACAGTAACTTAAAAATAAAAACAAGCTACTGTGCCCTTCCTTTAATGTTTTCCTTCAATAAATGTTACATCATGAGTCAAATTAGTCCCTGTGGAGGAACAAACTTGGCACAAACTGCCAAAATCATTAGATCACTGTGATAAGAAAAGTTGCACAAACAAGACTGAACAAAAGGAAGCTTAGCGCCAGTCACAGTCCTACATCCTTTCCAGGTCTGAGCAAAGAGCTGAGTGACAGGATTTCTTCTCTTTTGCTCCTTTTTTAAATTTTTATTCCTATAAAGACACACGTGCATATGTTTTCATGTGGAATCTCTTTCGCTAGGATTTCAAACTAGACAGTAACCCAAAAATGACCAAATGTGGGGATGGTAATAACCCTCCCTTGCAGCATACTGACCCCTAAGTGACAAGCCTGACTGTTGTAAAGTACAGTAAAATACTGTAAAAATGTTACTGGGGACCCACCGGCAAAGCCAGCTGGCGCAGGGGAGGTCCCATTTTGGCGCACGGGAGGGAGTGGGCTGGGGGTGGGTGGTTCTGGGCGGGCCGAATCCTAAGCCCATTCGGGACGCCGTGCGGCCCCAATTCGGGCCACGGTCTCCTCGGATCTGTGCCTGCTTTTTAGCAGGTGCCGATCCGAGGAGTGCATAGAGAATGCTGGCACCTCCCCTACAGTAAGGGCACAAACATGCCCTTGCACCGGGAAGGCTCCTTCCACTACTATTCTGTGCTGGATATGGTGCAGGCCATTGGCCTCGCCATTCTAGAGCAGTATAGGATTGTCCTCTGAGGCTTTGTGACCCCATTGGGGTTGTGACTCTCAAGCTGAGCACTGCATAAAGGCAATTCACTTGCCATGTCAGCACAATGAATTTTGCTTATGTTAACTTTCTGAATAATTTTCCATAGTACTCATTCCACCTCCAACTGAACAAGACCAAAAATGCTCATGAGATGCAAAACCGGTTTGTACATTTTTGGAAAAACAGCAACAATCTTGTGGCACCTTAAAGAAAGAGCCCAATCTAACCACCTCTCCAATCTAACCACCTCTTTTGAACATTCATGTGGGAACATGGTGAAAGAGCGGAAGGGCTTGAGATGGGAACAGGCTGAATTTTCAAACTAGCTTGGCTTCCATTTAGCCCAAGGATAAAAGCTCTTCTGCTGATCTCAGTGATCCCTGTCTACACTGCAAGTTTACCAAAAGGCAGTACTGAATGTTACCCAGCTGTTGCCACATAATGCATGGAAACCACCTGGGAATGGCTACCATGGGAAGTTGTATCACTCCAGTCACATTGTACCACTCTGGAAAGAGGCAAAGTTTTCCACAAACAGGAACTTGTCTCATTCTCAGTCAGGCCATTGCTGTATCCAGCTATTCCGTTGTCCACATGGGCTGGAATCAGCTCTTCAAGATTTCAGATGGGACTAGAGATGCCAGAATTGAAGCTGGGACTTTAGGCAGGGAAACTAAGCACTCACTCACTCAGTTATGAGCCCTCTCCAAAATGTAAGCTACAGAAATCCTCTGATTAACTCCTATCGTAACTAGTATGCTTTGGGCAAATGGTGCAATCCATGTACTTTCCCTCAATGTTTCATTTGCTCTCTCTTCTTTTGTCCTCTTTTGCCTGAGGAAGGGGGTATTTACATGCTGTTGACTAAAATGCCCCTCCAGCTGTCTTGAGCTCCAAGATGGAAACTTCCATTGGTGCCAGTACAAGCTTTCCTCCTGAAGCAAAGAGCAACTTCACATGGAGCCATTTTTGCTGAAGTTTTAGCATGAAGGGAAAGGGTTAAATACCCATGACCAAGACAGTATGGTTCCAATTCCGATTGGCCCCACAGCAGCTGTTATTTCAGTTAAACACACATGCATACACACATATGCATAGGTAGGACCAAGGGCCCAATCCTATCCAACTTTCTAGCACTGATGCAGCCATGCCAACAGGCTGTATGTGGCCTTGTCAGGATAAGAAAACATTTATTGCCTTACTTCAGGGCTCCATTGCGGCTAGAAAGTTGGATAGGACTGGGTCCCAAATTACTTATTTAATGTTCCATGTACATTAATTAGTTTGGTCCTAATCAATGGTCCAAAATAAACGTCTTCTGTACTGTGGACTAGTAATCCAAGAAGTAAAAGCAGGAAAGGCATTGCGTTATGAAACTGCTGCACGGAGGACAGTGATGAGAAGATACGTACTAGACTGTGCACTAGACAAGATTAAGTTACAATGTCTGTTTAGTAGAGTTAAATGGAACATGAATGCTCTGGAGTAAGAAATGGCTATCAAAAGCTGGCAAGGCAGCCCTAGGTGTGATAACACCCTGAAATGGTCACAGCTGGCTTTGACAGAGACCTGTGGCTTGCTGAGCTACTCTGGCTAGTAAAGTGCTGTTGAACCAGACTAAATGTGTGACTTGTGGGATGGGGTTTCTCTGAGCAAAGTGAAACCTAGGCTTTTTGTTTTCCTTTCTGTGGGAGACAAGGTGAGGAATTTCAAACTGGCTTTCACACTCTCCTTCCCACATCAAAGGAGGCCACAAATGCTTGTGAGTGTAGGCCTAGCCCCAGCTGTTAGGGATCAGGCTGCCCTGTGGGAAATGAAAGGGCTAACTGTTAACCAGGAAAGAAGGCTCAAGAAAATTAGCTTCCAGGCCTCTCACTTATACAAACAGGAAAGACAAATACTGCTTGGCAGAGCAAATAACATGCAGATGGCTATAAAAGTATTTCTGAGTTTTGCTGCTCTGGTTAACAATTGGGAAAGACATTTATATGGTGACAAATCCTGTTATTCAGGATGAAGAAGTATGACTGAGGAGAAGAAGTAGGTGATTAGGTCTCTCACTAAAGAAAAAATAGTGTGACCCATTTCTTACATTTATGAATTAATTCCCTGAAACAAATGCTGATTTTAAATTGACAATGGTCTAGGACTGAAGTTGGGCTCAAGCCTATTTATAACCTGTGAGTTGACAACTCTAAAAACGGGATCCACACGCTATGGATTTCCTGTGATGAATCATGCCCTCTTGGCCACAAAATGTAGGCACATTTTCTGTGGTGGCAGCAAACACCATGTTGTGAATTCCAAAGCCCCACCTAGTATAGAGGCTGCTGGGAGTATAGATTGGGATGGCCCTGATCCACATGTTTCTATGTATTATGGCCAAGGCAGGAAAGAGTCGGGCAACCCAGTCCCAAGCTGCCTGGCTGCTGTGGGTGCCACGGTAGCCAAATGGCTACCACAAGAGGCTCCGCAGGAGAAGGGGACGTTTCTACCCTTCCCTCGTGGTAAGGGCACAGGGTGGGCAACGGGTATCCTTGTCTCTGTGCTGGTTGGGCTATGCAGCCCAACACGGGGGTCAGGATCAAAGGTGAGGGTCAGCACTGGTCCCACCCCCAATCTGCCCCTCCCCATTATGCCCTCCCGCCCCGCCTGGAATCCCGGCAATGCTGGCAGCTGGTTCACTTACCAGCTGCCGTCACTGCATCGCTGCCTCCCGGTGGGTGAGCTCCAATGCTGCTGAAAGCGCAGGTTGTAAGCCCTTACAGCCCGCACTGAACGTGTGGATTGAGCCCACAACGAGGAGACTGTTTTCAGTGGAATCACAACAACCTCTAATCTTGAGCTCTGAGTTCATGGCTGAAGGGATGCATGGCTGCATTTTCATGCAGTTGGTGACGTCTCCCAGGTCAGCGTGGAGAGGAGATGAATGCGCATTTGCTCATTTTCCTAGAGAAGCTACTTTTGGGGGTTGATTTTTCAGTAGCGTAGAAGGGCTGAATTCTCCGTAGTAGGCGTCACTGGGTAGAGATGGACACTGGCAGGGACAGAAAGCAGGGAAATTTCAGGCAAGGGAGAGAGACAGATGGCCTCCCTAGGGGAGCTGCCAGCCAGTGGCTTACTAAGCACATTGGCTCAATTCTCAGAGGTCTCAAACTCCAAATTCCACTTCAAAGTGCCTAAGCAGCTGGCACCTAGAAGCTGCCCTCACTCCTCCTCTTCAATCTTTTTAATGCCCAGAAGCATTCTCTGACCAGATTGTAACCCTCAGCATGGGGAGTGGGGGGCAGGAAGATCATCCAAACCATCTTTAAGGCCGAAGTTCAAATACTACTTTAAAATAACACTGGATTTAAGCCATGAATTAAGGGGTGGTTCAGACAAATTACTCTTGTGTGACGACAAGATGCCTGTGAGGCAGTTTGGGGCAGTGGGATGTGCTTGCTCGTTTGAAAGTGTTTCTGGATTTATCATTCAAACTGGTCCGGAAACTATGGCAGTTCCTATGTATGTTTCACAGAGTTCTTGTATATTAGGAGCATATTTTTGTTACGTGCTTGGGGCGGTGCGATTGCACCTGGGGCACGGTGGTTACAAAAGCCATCACTGTGCCCCCTGTGCAGCCTCACCACACACCCCGTTTTCCGGAATGGCTCCATTTTTTAGCGTAACAGAGGCAATGGCGGGCGGGAGGGCCTAGCTCCCTCACTGGCGCCCATGGCGGGCGTTACACCACCCCTAATGGGTGCAGTGCCTCTGCAGTATATCATTATTATCAGTGGCAGCAGCATTATCCTTGTTGTGTTGTACCATTACTTGGGTTACACGACTGCAACAGCCACAAGGAAGTACCTTTTCCGTGAAGGGTCTCGGGTTTCAGGAGCCAACTTCCCACTACCTACATTCCCAGCAGGCCTAAGGGGCCCCTGCGCTAGGATAAGTAGTCTTGTATGCAATTTTATATTAAAATGAACTTAGACCCATTTGGTCCATTGACTCATGTGCACTTTTAATGTACCCATTTTGATTGCTTTCATTCGACCAGGGAGAGAGAGGCATGCCCAGGTATCTGCTGGAGTTCAGTTCCGGACACCCCAGTGGATACCTGAAACTGTGGATCCTGAGGGCGCCTTCCCTTTATAAGGATAAGGGAATCTCAGTGGTCTTGCTGCAACAAGGTAAACAAGATTGGTTTAACGTTCCCCTTTTTAATAGGAGTCCCAATATCCATGGTATCTGTGGATAACTGAAAGTGGATACCTTATCAGTGGATACTGGGGCAGACCTGTATAAAGTTAATATTTTTTGTATATCTCTAAGATTCTACAGACCTTGGCTGTGAACCTGATGTCGCCCCCCCCCAAGTTTCCAATTGGGCCCTAAGGCCAGCCCTGCCTAAAATAAGTCCAGCTGAAGGGCTTGCTGATTTCAAAAGGCTTGAAGTTGTCCTGAGTTCAAAAGACTTTTGCCAGGGCTCTCACACCTGCTGCTTTTGACTTCGAAGACCTCACACGTAACTGAAAGAGGAACTTCAGAATTACATTTGCATCCTTTTGGCTGTCACCTTATCCTGCTCACAGCCCTTGAGGTATTTGTTCTTCCTGTTTGTCCATGTCATGGGCTTGATTGATTTAATGCCACCGTCCACAGGCCATGGAGCATCAGCTCACGGATGCTGAATGAGACAGAGGTCTCCTCCCAAGGGAAGCATCAGCAACTGAAGATGCTGACTGCAGAAGGTTCCTGTTGCAAGTCTGCCAATTACTTATCAGCCACACAGCTACTGTTCCTTCCTAAAGGGGTCGGCATTGTCTCCTAAGCTGCTGCAGAGGGGGTCTCGCTTCAAGTGACAGGAATTGGGTAGAGATATTTGTCGGGGAGGGGGAAACAATCACAGCATATCCAAAAGCTTGTCCTTGAATGTATTCAAGAAGATTAACTTGCAAAGCAGCAGGGTATTTTAAGAGCTTGTGTTGGGGTTACTTCTTATATCTCATATACCGGGGTGGCCAAACTTGCTTAACATGAGAGCCACACAGGCTAAACTTCAGATATTTGAAAGCCACAATATTTAAGAAACATTTACATTCAAATACATTTACTCACCATGAACATTAAAGTTATGTTTCACTTTATTTTTTATTTACTAGTTTTCTAAACTTCTTCATTTCCCTGAAAGGCATTCAGAGAGGCTTACAACATAAAAACAATGCAAACATTAAGGATGCAATCCTAACCTGGAGTTAGGCTGGCACAGTTAGGCCAGCAAAGTTTGGCTGGCATAAGGGGCACATAAAACTATATGTGGACCACTCTCAGAGTCACCCAGACCCCAGCCAGCACCCAGATATGCGCCATCTTCTCTGACTCCAAGAGTGGTCCAAATGTGCTTTACAGTGGCCCTGGTGCCGGCCAAACTGTGCTGGCCTAACTCCAGGTTAGGACTGCGCCCTAAAAGTCTACAGTATATGAAATAAGACAACATTAAAAAATCACATTGAGACCAAGGAGGGCTCATAAAACTAGCTGCAGCCTCACATAAAAAGCTCCACAATGTCCAATATTAAAGAGAGACATGGACTTAGACGGCTGATCTAAATAACAACCCCTGGAATCCACTGGGGTTCCATTCTGGACTTTCCCATGGATACATGAAACCTGGATACTCTCTTCCACTTTTTCTCTAAACAAGAAAGGGGGGCATGGAGGCACACAGGGAAGAGCTGTAATAGCTTCACATGTGCTAGAATGGTAGCTGTAGCCAATGGGAAAAAATAGCTACCAAACTCATCCTTCAAATTCACTGTGAAAAAGAATTTCCCTAATAGGGAGGCTAATCCCAATCTTCATTACCAAATATAGGCATGCCCTGTTATCCTCTGGGGTTCTGTATCCCACAATGGAAACCTGAAACCATTGGTACTGGGGACACCTTTTTACAGATAGGGAAACATCAGTGGTTTTGCTACAACAAGGTAAAAAAAAAAGGTTTGTTTAATGTGCCCCTATCTTTTGAACAGGTGTCCCACTATCCATGTATCTGTGGAAAACTGAAACCATGGATACAAAATCAGTGGCTACAAAGGCGGAATGAATAGAATACAAGCATGCCCCAGCATCCACTGATTTGGTATCCACGATTTCAGTTATCCACAGATACCATGGATACTGGGACTCTTATTAAAAAGATAAGGAAACATTAAACAAATCTCTTTTTTTACCTTGTTGCAGAAAAACCACTGATGTTCCCCTATCTTTAAAAAGGCATCCCTAGCATCAGCGGTTTCAGGTATCCACGGTGTGGTCCGGAACAGAACCCCAGTAGATACCAGGGCATGCCTGTTGTGTTTTTTCAAGTCTCAACTTTCACAGTATCAGTCATCTTTCTTCAACCCTATATGGAAGTCAGCATTATTACCCTCACATTACACCCACATCTATGAAAGAACAGTCTCGGAAAAAGCCACTGTACAGGTATCTGTGAATTAATTCACCCAAGCAGGGGAAAACAGACATTTGCACAACTGCAACATCCCTTTGGCTTCAGTGCCTTTTCTAGGGGCCTATATATGGGGTGGCTAATGTGTATTCACTGCAGTTAGTGAGGAGGGGAAAAAAAAGCAAGCATAGGCCTTATTTGTTTTATTTTTTCAAATTGCTACACTATAATGCGGTTCCTCTGAGGAACAGTTTTCCCTCTCATTTTGTCCTCACAACAACCTTGTGAGGTAGGCAAAACTGAGAGACAGTAACTGGCCCAATGTCACCCAGATGGCATCGTGGCTGATCAGGGGGGCTAAATGTGCTCATTAGCACACTACATGGGCTTCTTTATCAGAACCCAGGGTAACTGATTAGTTTAGACCTGGTACTGGCTTGAAATTCAATTAGTACAATTAGTGCAGCATTAAAAAGTTTGAAAGGAAGCGCCCTAGCTAAGTTGGCAACATTAGCCATTTCTCTTTTGTTTGCCTCTTGTATTACTAGCAGAGACTCACGGGCAAGATCTGGCCTTTGGCTCCGGAACCAGAGAGGTCTGATTCAGATGAATGAGCCAAGGAGACGTGAGTGAATGGATCGCTTGCCAGCAAACAGCATCTGGGATGATAACATACACACTGTGGCTCCCTAGGGGGTGTGGGGGGAGTGCAGGGCAAGGCAATCCTTAGTGAGGCAGCCTCTGTCAGGACGTGAAGGCCAGCTGCGGTTTGACCTCTCAGCCCTTCTGCCTTCCAAAGACACAATGTTTGCTGTGACCTCTGACTTCTGCTAATGTTCAAATGCTGATTAGAGTCCACACAAGAAGAAGGAAGCGTTAAAATAGAAACCAGTTGCTCTCCACCCCACCCCGCCTTTTCCAGCCTTGGTGCCTGCAGTACTACATTCTGAGCCATCTTCATTGACGGGGAAGTACCAGCTGGGTTAGAGAATCTGCGCAGCAGTCAGCAAAAGCGTTGACTTTGGGAAATATCTATATGGATACAAATATCCATATTTTCTAAGCTTCAAATGTTGTGGTTGAAACGCTCAGCATTAGTTATTTTTATACCACATTTTTATACCACATTTTTATACTAGGAGGTGTGTACATAGTTCCTTTTTGTTCTGTAATAAAAAAAAAAGGAACTAAAAGGAACTATGTACACACCTCCTAGTATAAAAATGTGGTATAAAAATGTGGTATAAAAACCACTGTGGGTATAAAAGCCCCAACCACTGGTGCTGATGAGGAAGAAGTTGACCGCTTCTATGAAGACCTAGAACAGCTTCTAGAATTAACACCCAAAAAAGATGTCCTTCTCATCATAGGGGATTGGAATGCTAAAGTAGGCAGTCAAGAGGTAAGAGGAATAACAGGCAAGTTTGGTCTTGGAGTACAAAATGAAGCAGGGCAAAGACTGATAGAGTTCTGTCAGGAGAACACATTAGTCATAGCAAACACCCTTTTCCAGCAACACAAACGGCGACTGTACACATGGACTTCACCAGATGGTCTACATCGAAATCAGATTGATTACATTCTTTGCAGCCAAAGATGGAAAAGTTCCATACAGGCAGTCAAAACAAGACCTGGAGCTGACTGTGGCTCAGATCATCAGCTTCTTCTTGCCAAATTCAGGCTTAAACTGAAAAAAGTAAGGAAAACCGCTAGGCCCTCCACGTATGACCTAAATCAGATCCCCTACGAATATACAGTGGAGGTGACAAATAGATTTAGGGGCTTAGATTTGGTAGACAGAGTGCCTGAAGAACTTTGGACGGAGGTCTGTAACATTGTACAGGAGGCAGCAACTAAAACCATCCCAAAGAGGAAGAAATGCAAGAAGGCAAAGTGGCTGTCTGACGAGGCTTTACAAATAGCTGAGGAAAGGAGAGAAGCCAAAAGCAAGGGAGAAAGGGAAAGATATACCCAACTGAATGCAGATTTCCAGAGAACAGCAAGGAGAGATAGGAAGGCCTTTCTAAATGAGCAATGCAAAGAAATAGAGGAAAACAACAGAATGGGGAGGACTAGAGATCTTTTCAAGAAAATTGGAGATGTCAAAGGACAATTTCATGCTAAGGTAGGCACAATAAAGGACAAAAATGGCAAGGACCTAACAGAAGCAGATGAGATTCAGAAGAGGTGGCAAGAATACACAGAGGAACTCTATAAGGCCGATCTAAATGTTCCTGATAACCACAGTGGTACAGTCACTGAGCTCGAACCTGACATCCTGGTGTGTGAAGTCAAGTGGGCTTTAGAAAGCCTCACTAACAACAAAGCTAGTGGAGGTGACAGCATTCCAGCGGAATTACTCAAAATCTTAAAAGATGATGCTGTCCAAGTGCTGCTCTCCATATGCCAGCAAATTTGGAAAACCCAACAGTGGCCACAAGATTGGAAAAGATCAGTCTACATTCCAATCCCAAAGAAGGGCAATGCCAAAGATTGCTCGAATTACCGCACCATTGCACTCATTTCACATGCTAGCAAGGTCATGCTCAAAATCCTACAAGCTCGGCTTCAGCAGTATGTGAATCGAGAACTACCAGATGTACAAGCTGGTTTCCGAAGAGGCAGAGGAACTAGAGATCAAATTGCCAACCTTCGCTGGATCATGGAGAAAGCAAGAGAGTTCCAGAAAAACATCTACCTCTGCTTCATTGATTATGCTAAAGCCTTTGATTGTGTGGATCACAACAAACTGTGGCAAGTTCTTGAAGAGATGGGAGTTCCAGACCACCTGATCTGCCTTCTGAGAAACCTTTATGCGGGTCAGGAAGCAACAG
This sequence comes from Lerista edwardsae, assembly GCA_029204185.1. Taxonomy (NCBI): domain Eukaryota; kingdom Metazoa; phylum Chordata; class Lepidosauria; order Squamata; family Scincidae; genus Lerista; species Lerista edwardsae. The sequence goes on along the minus strand of JAJKFI010000192.1, from coordinate 570,479 downwards.
TTAGAACTGGACATGGAACAACCGACTGGTTTAAAATTGGGAAAGGAGTACGACAAGGCTGTATATTGTCACCCTGCTTATTTAACTTATACGCAGAGTACATCATGAGGAAGGCAGGGCTGGATGACTCACAAGCTGGAATCAAGATTGCTGGGAGAAACATCAACAACCTCAGATATGCAGACGATACCACTCTACTGGCAGAAAGTGAGGAAGACCTAAAGAACCTTTTGATGAGGGTGAAAGAGGAAAGTGCCAAAATTGGTTTGAAGCTCAACATTAAAAAGACTAAGATCATGGCAACCACTCCCATCACTTCCTGGCAAATAGAAGGGGAAGAAATGGAAGCAGTGACAGACTTTATTTTCCTGGGCTCCAAGATCACCGCAGATGGTGACTGCAGCCATGAAATTAAAAGACGTTTACTTCTTGGGAAGAAAGCTATGGTGAACCTAGATAGCTTAATCAAAAGCCGAGACATCACCCTGCCAACAAAGGTTCGCATAGTCAAAGCGATGGTTTTCCCAGTAGCCATGTATGGCTGTGAGAGCTGGACCATAAGAAAGGCAGAGCGTCGAAGAATCGATGCTTTTGAATTATGGTGTTGGAGAAGACTCTTGAGAGTCCCCTGGACTGCAAAGAGATCCAATCGGTCAATTCTCCAGGAAGTCAAGCCTGATTGCTCCCTGGAAGGACAAATGCTGAAGCTGAAGCTCCAATACTTTGGCCACCTGATGAGAAGAGAGGACTCTTTAGAAAAGACCCTCATGCTGGGAAAGATTGAAGGCAAAAGGAGAAGGGGGCGACAGAGGATGAGATGGTTAGATAGTGTCACCGAAGCAATGAATATGAAATTGGGCGAACTCAGGAAGCTAGTGGAGGACAGGGAGGCCTGGCGTGCTGTGGTCCATGGGGTCGCGAAGAGTCGGACACGACTTAGCGACTGAACAACAACAACAACACATAGTTCCTTCCCTCCTTTTGTCCTCACAACAACCCTGTAAGGTAGGTGAGGCTGATAGGTAATGCTTACCCCGGTTACCCAGGAAGCTTCATGGCTAAGCGGATCTTAGCTTGGATCTTACCAGGTTGAAATCCAACTCCCAAACCTCTACACAATCCTGACTTCTTCTTCTGCTTCTGCTTCTTCTCATCATCATCATCATCATCATCATCAGGTCAGGGAAGGCAGCATATGGCATGTCGCTTCCGGAGCTAGGAAAAGTCACTTTCAAAGTCTGGGCATTTTTTCCAGCAGGTCACAAATGTTAGCCTAACACTGGTTAGAACGTGGGACTTACTGAAGACTACAAAGTGTTCTTTGGCTGTGTGCATATGATAGTGTTTGAAATACTTGGAGACTGTGCAGAACTTCACTGTTCTTATTAGTTATTTTGTTTCCATCCTGTCCTTCCTCCGTTGTAGTTCCTCACCCACTCATGCCATCCTCCTAATAATCCTGTGAAGTAGATGAGGCTGGGAGACAGAGTGACTGGCCCAAGATCGTTCTGTGTGCTTCATGGCTAAGTGGGATTTGAACCCCGGTCTCCTTGGTCCCAGTCTGGCATTCTCACCACTAGGCCACAGAGGCTGTCTAGTGTGAAACTTTTGTGAATTGTGAAACATGGTCTGCCCACCACATGTTGATAAATGTTGTGCGCACAGTTTTGTGAAACAGCAATTTCAGGGCTGTATCTTTGTATCCTTGAGCCACTTAGTCTTTTTCAAATATTACAATGTGCATAAAATGAATGCGCTCTGTGTGTGTGTGTGTGGGGGGGCAGCATTGTAATAGTGGCATCTGCCTCTGACCTATGGGTGTTCATTAGAATGCCAGGAACAAAACCATGTGTATACACATGCATGCTCAGGGGCTCAGTTTCATTAATGTGCATAGGCTGGGATCAGAGCTCCCCACATATTTATTTGTTCTACAAGCAGAATCGTATCTGAATAAAACACATTTGGGCTGCCAAAGATGTCTGACAACGGAGTAAAAAACCAGGAAGCACCATCTGCCCAATTAGTATTGGTTAGTTTCTTTATATTGCAGGTGTGCCTATCAGAGCCATGAATGATGCCATTCTTGGCATCACTGAACAGTAAAAAGCAACAACCAACATAGTAATTATGATATACTGTATTGTTGCGTGAACAAAATGAGGCCTTTGTTTTAATTGTCCCTCTTGTCTCCCTCCCAGCATGACATCTTTTCCAGTGACTGTTGTTAGTGTCTCTTCCACGTCTTTTGTTAAGATTGTGAGCTCTTTGGGCACAAAGGATCATTTACTGATTTATTTTGCTATGTAAACTGCTTTGTGAACTACTTTCTGTTGAAAAGTAGACGAGAAATATTCTTAATGATACTAATTTGCTTGTTTGACATATCATCAGGCATATGACATTCATCAGACCTTCAGAATGACCTTTGGCATGCACGCACAGCTCAACCCCTGAACTCATTTTGGGGGGTCAGGGTGAAGCGGAAAGCAGGTGAGATGTAGTATGCAAATGTGAAACTGCTGCTGTGCTTTACCAGCGCATGCCAATTTAAAAATATGCACCTCTTTTACCATGCTGGTATTGAGACAAATGGATGGTTTCGCTAAATGTGACATCAAGAACACATCTTTATCAATCTGTTAAATTAATTTGCAGTCAAAGGCAAACAAGGTGAGTTTGTACAACTCATCTTTGGCAGGAAGAGATCTTCATGACTTTTCTTTGTCATTTCTTCCATGGGCATGCTTTTTGTTTGTTTGTTTTGCAAAATGGTTTATGTCCCTACACATTTTATTTAATTTATTAAAATTCACCTACTTAAAATTTGGTGAAATATAAATCTGATCCCATGTGGTGGCTGGCTACATTCCTAAGGGAGCTGAAAATCAGAAAATAAGGGAGGAGGGTAATACACACTCTCTTGACATTAACTTCCCTAAAGCTTGCCAACAGCAATTTTGATAATTTCTCCAACTCTGTCCTGCTTTCTTCCTATTTTTTAAATGAGGAAATAGTAAGGGAAGAGAACAGGAACCCCAAAATTAACTTTTCAGTTGCAATTGATGAGGTTTTCAGACCAGGTTCTGCAGACTTTTTGAGGCTGATTTTCTGTGCTGTGGCAGCACTATCTGTTTAATCCATCCAGTTCCTTTCTAGGTTGGCTGTGAATTGTGACTCTGTTATAAGAATAACAGGAAGTGTGATTAGGAGAAAGGACCAGAGAAAACACTCCTAATTCCTTCTCCAGACTGCATATGGCCTTTGTTTTTTCCCCTTATAGCTACAGGAGGACTTTTCTTTCCGGTTGACTGTTGGGACCCTGTGTGAGCAGGAAGGCACACGTACAGTAAGGAAAAATCTGCCCATTCCCTGTAGGCATTTGCTCCTTTGAACATCCTCTTGCTTACAAAAGAGACAAGGCATTGAGTGTCCACGAGTGGCTGCATACACATACACCGGCATCATGCACAATGTTATGCACACTCAGGTTGGCTAGCTAGACAGACAAACTTACATGGATTGAAGTCTATGACCCTGACATTCAATTCTCATGCAGATGCCAAACTCCATGATGTTCACACACCTCAGGTTGGTTCTTCATGCATGGTGCACATCATTTTAATTCTCAGTCTGTTTTTCATCATGCTAATCATGTGGACTGACTCTTTGACCAGTCCTGTATGGTGTTTGAGGTGAGGTAAAATAATAGGAATGTTCTGCCTGTGATACTGAGGTTGCAATCCTAACCTGGAGTTAGGCTGACACAGTTAGGCCAGCAAAGTTTGGCTAGCACAAGGGACATTGTAAAGTACGTTTGGACCAATCTCGGAGTCTCAGAGACCATCACATAGACGTGCGCTACCCTCCTTGATTCTGAGAGTGGTACAAACGTGCTTTACGGTGGCCCTTGTGCTAGCCAAACTTTGCTGGCCTAACTGTGCTGGCCTAACTTCAGGTTAGGATTATGCCCACAATCTGGGATGGCTCATTGACCCTGAAAGCCATCATTTGGTGCTGTAGTCAAGCAAGAGATCATGCTTTATTGTCCTTTAGCTCAAAGGCCTTGACATAATACACACGTGCACACATGTACGCACACACACACACGATAAACTACAGGTAGAATAGAACTTCTCTTACACACATGAACATTCTCATGAATTTTGCAAACATAGGATGCGTATAGTACACAGGACTATGGGCAAGAAGAGGCTGGATGGAGAACACAAGAGCCATCTGGAGAAAGAAAAAGACTGTGATCAGAGCAACGGCTTGGAAGGTGGGATTCAGCATTATGACAGCACGGAAGTGCTCCATCACACTCTTCGGACAGGCTTTCACAATGTGTGACCCACCAAGCTGATCAAGGCCAACCAGTTGGGCATGGCAGCTCACCAAGAGCTTGAGAAATGTCCTGTGCTTGCCCTTTTTTTAACCTGTCACTGAAAAAATGGCTGCGTAGGGGTTGCCAGACACCTGACAGGCCACAATCTATGGATGGTAGGCAGCATTTGGCATGGTGGGCCACAGGTTGCGCACTTCCGTTTTCATCATCTCAGTCATGAAATCTAGTACACACTCACTAACATCTGCATCTCGTTAAACTAGTCACTTTTTATTGTTAATATACATTTATGAAAAAAATTGAACAGTTACAAAAGTTCACGTGTATAAAATCTACATACAAAGGTGTTTGCCGGCCATTCCCCTCTCCCTCCACCCCAATTCGTCATCATGGCACAAGCCATGACTGCTCCACTGGTCCAGCCACAGTGGGATACGGCATTGCTTCACCTTTTACCAACTACTCATCTAGCAGTATCCTGTGAACTCGTGTTATCTGTGGGCTTATTGAAGAACAAGGGATATAGTGAAATTATCCATTATGAATGCCCCAAATCATCCCCTTACCCCCAATCCCTAGTTGCTTGTGGTACAAGCCTACCTAGTGCTTCTGCCATTGGGAGCACCTTCTCTGAGTAGAAGGGTTTTTTTGCTCAGACAAGGTTGCCAGGTGCAAGCAGAATGTTTTTTCTCTCTCAGGTGTGAGCGCCTGACAACAGATACACTAGTCAGTATGTTATCTTTGGAGTATTTTTCTCTAGATTTTTTTTTCAGGGAATTATGAAAGCAGTTGCACATTGACATACTGTTTTTTTTTAAAAAAATTTGTTTGTTCCCAATTGAATGTTTTCCTTTTGTGTTTCAAAAAATAAAGTATATTTTGAAGTTATTTTTTTCGTATTTTTGATTTCTCTCTCTTTTTTTATTCCGATCCCTGCCATGAGAAATTAGCAAAGTGGTTTTGAACTGAGAGGAGGAGACAGGATTTTATATATTTCTGAGAGGAAAACCCTCATATGGTGACTTTTCCAAGTCACTCTCAAGCAATGAAGGTTTATTGTGAAGGTATCCCTCACATGGTTTTTATATTTCAACATGTTTTAAATGTTGTTCAAACATAAAGCTTGCTTGCTTGCTTGCTTTCTTGCTTGCTTTCTTGCTTTCTTTCTTTCGCAGTTGAATAAAATGTAATTTAATTTGACAATGTTGAGGAGAGAAAGTTTAATGAAAGTTTTTTAGAAGACCTGAGCATGATAGAGAAAAGACACTGTAGAGACACTTTTTCTGTCAGTAATGAAGGCCATCTAAATATACAGAAAGCAGACAAATTTCCACCTTTTTGGAGTTTTTGCTGTTTTCTATTAAAGGGAAGTATGGAGGGAAGAGGACCCTAAATTTGTCCTTCTTGCTTGAAGCTTCAGATCAAAATGTCTTTTCTGATTTAATTTCTATGGGAATAATTAGTGCACAGACATTTATAGTACAGATGATTTGATTACAGTAGCTACAATAGAAAAGGTAAGACTATCAGCCATACTGACTATTAAACATCCAGTCATACCCAAATATGAATTCATCTGTGGAGTTCACAAAATGGAATGGTTGCTCCAGAATAAAGGGAGAACTTTGTGTAGTCTTATATGCATGTAGAATAGAATTTGGGGAGAACTCACCGGCCCTGTGCCATAACTAGGCCTGGGTTAATGGGCATGATCTTTCCTCTTCCCCTCCCTGCATGTATAGATTTCCAAAGACTTAGGGCGCAATCCTAACCTTGCGCTGTGCCAGTGCAGCACTCTTGCACTGGACCAGCTCTGTTGCAAATGAGCCGTAAGGTGCATCTGTGCCATGGAATTGGTTGCTGGGCTGGTGCAAGCAGTAGCACTGATGCACGGGCACCACTGTGCCTGTCAGCTGCCCCGTTCAAGCACTGGCATAGCACTGCCAGCACAGGACTGCACTGAGGGCATAATGACCAGCGCCGTGGGAGATGGGTCATGGCCGCTGGGCCGTATCCAACCCCCCTGTCCCCTGGCTGGGCAGCCCCAAACATCCCCTTGCCCTGCGCTGAGCTACTTCTGCCTCCTAACATGCTTAGGATGCAGCCCAGCTGCACCGGCCTGGCTATTCCAGCGCAGGTTAGGATTGGACTGTGAATGTCTGCATGGAGTTAAGGCAAATCTCTTATTCATTAGTGTACAACATACAAAAAATTGGATTCATTTTGGAAAAAATTTACATGTTTCATGTTACATTAATGTATGCAATGACCATGTATGTAATTACATACATTAATGTATGTAATGACCATGCATGGAATAGAGGCATAAAAATGGGTTAATGTAGAGGAGCAGAGAGTAGGAAGGGATGAATCAAGCTGCTCAGAGAGGAAGCATAACAAAAGCAAAAAAAGTTTTTTAGAATGAATTTAAAAATACTTCGTAATTTATCACAGAATGTGATCTGCTTTTGGATTTAATTGTTGGCAGCCATCAGTGCCAGACCTTGAAATTTTAGTTTGTACATTTAGAAGTATACTTAAGGTGCAATCCTAACCAATTTTCCAGCACCTGGGTCATGGCAATGCAGCTCCAAAGTGAGGGAACAAATATTCCCTTACCTTGAGGAGGCCTCTGTGACTACTACTCCACTGCAGGATGCAGCACGTGCCCCGTTGAAACAGCTACGTCAGTGCTGGAAAGTTGGTTAGGATTGCACCCTTAATTGGGGCAAAATAAATTGATTGTCCATTCTACAATTTTATTTTATTTTTTGGCTTTGGACAACTTACAATTTTGGCTTTAAGAGCTAATTTGTTTTTTTAAAAAAGAATAACATAACAACCAGCCTAAATGATCTGAAAATGAAATTATCTGCTCCATTTCAGAGTCCTGTGGGCATTAGGAGGTGCACATGGAGCTTCTGTGTGCAAAGATTCTCATCTGTCATAATGGAGGAATTCACACTTGCACAGCTCACCTCTTTCTGGGTGAAACAAATGAGAAAACTCTTGTGCATGGTGGAGATGAACACATAATGCCAGCAGGGTTTTTCAGGGTTGCAGCATCACTTGGAGAAAACAAAATGTCTTGAAAGAGACTGTTCCAAATTGTGTATGCATGTGTAAGAGGTTAGCATTTCTTTCTGTCAGTCCATGTTGTGCCTTAAATGTCCCCTAGTGCTTTCTAGGAAATTGGCTGAAATCATATTGTGACACATGGGTCATACCACTATAAGAGCTATATGGCCTTTAAAAAATAAGTACAGCATTCTTTTTTTTAAAACACGTTTTCTACTATAAAATATAGTAGAAACTTTTCAAGGCTTCACATGTGGCTTCTCTTTATTTTGACTTTCATACAGGGTGTTCAGAAAGTCACTGTGCACTTATGTACATTTATTTCTGAAAAGTGCACAGTGACTTTCCGAACACCCTGTATCTTGCTTACTTCTGCCATCCTCTGCCACAGATGGTCTCATTGCCAGATGCTTTAAATTTTAAGGGGGTATTTAATTATATATCTCAATTACAGGTACTCAATTATTCTATGAAGCAATCAAACAAATGATGCAGATCCACAGAGCTTCACAGAATAAAAACAAGTACTCTTTAACAAAAAGTTAAACCCATGTTTTTGACAACTGTCCCTCATTTATAATTGCCAAAGGCGAATATAAATTTTTGAGACATCCTGAATTTGACAAAATTCAAATTTTAATGGCACTAGTCAGATTCCAGGCTGTGAAGTTCTTATCAACCCCACAGACAAGACTACCCATGTGATGCCTGGATTCATGCACCAAAAGCTGGGTTTCATATTAAAAGTTGAATATTAAAATTTTCTCATTCCAAAGGGCACATTTGAATTCAGTCTTGCAATGAAAGTCACCCTGGCTACTCCATATATGCCTCCAATGAACTAGCAACCCAGCTATCTTTATCTTCGGAGTACAGATGCCTCTCATTTGTACAGCTCCAATGACTGAACACTGAAATTCCTTAGAACTAACTTCAAAGTTACAAAGAGCCTGGCAGAATATACATCCAGCTCCATAAAACAGACTCCTTGCAGCACTGTAGTTCATGGATCAGACACCCAATTCCAAAGCATTTTTTTTTTTTTGGAAGGAAAAACCAATCTGGCAACTTAAATCTCACAACATGATCACATCTTTCAAAAGGAAAAGGTGAAACATTTGGCGTCATGGGGGCCTGTGTTTATGAAGCACAAACGTGCCTGGTTGCAAAATGCAGATTAGTTGTCTTCAAGAACTGCCAGCGATTGCCTAAATAACACCTAACAACGCGAATGCAGAGTCCAGCCCAAAACAATCACTGCAGCTCCAGCCATGGAACCAGAGTAAGCGTCCTTAGTGGTACTATGGATTAGTCCAGTGATTCTCAAACTGTGATTCTCTCCAGTGATTCTCAAACTGATTCTCTCCAGTGATCTGGGACCCACCAGTGGGTCATGACCCAATTTTGGGTGGTTCACAAAACGGACTAGGCAGATTAGGCAATGCACATCAAGGGTTAAACAAGCTGCAACTGGGAAGGGGGAGCACTGCTGCCCAATCACCATCATTGCCACCTCCCCTTGGCATTTATAAATCAGGCAGCAGCCTCTAGGGCCTCTAAAAAGCTTGGGAACCACTGGACTAGTTCATATGTGTATGTTCTTCACTTGATGACTGCAGCAGCATATGTAGAGTCTGCATGTGTATATGAGCCGTGCTGAAGGTTCTCTGCTCCAGCCTCTGTAGCGTTGAGAGGTATGATTAGATGGCACTGGAGGCATGATCAGATGACACAGCATGTTCCCTCCTACCATACCACAAGAGAATCAGTGGCACTTGACCATGCACTAACAGTCGTATGCTCATTTAGAGGCCAATGCTTTTCACTGGATTTTTAAAAATAGACACAAACATCTTCTTGCAAATGTTTCCTATATCTGAAGGCATACATGAAATGACTAAAATGGTCGAAAGACATATATGCAACTAGCTCAGAGGGAATAGCAACATTTGTTCTCTTTGTCTTCTGTACTCTCAGAGCTATTTGTTGTTTTGTCATCACAGGCTACATTTGCTCCTCCATAGACTTGACATGTGAGAGGCTGCTCACAACTTTAGATAAAATAAATAGTAGATTCTTATATTCTGGAATCAGAATATCCAATTAGGTTTTCCCCCCCAGGAAATGTCATTACTCAGTTGTGTCTGCACCACCACAAAGTTGCGGGTCAGCTGGACGTTGTCTGCTCAGTTGTTCTGTTTCAGCTGCACTGTTTCCTGCACTGTGACCACTTCAATTCACAGGATGCAACTGGAAGGTGAGAAGGTCTGTGCAAACTTTGGCATGAGCTGAGTTGGCTGTGTGCAACACCTGCCCAACTTAGAACAACCCACATTTATTGCCCCAGGGTGCAATCCATTATAGCAGAGTTGTTATGGGACAATAAATGTGGGTTGTCCTGCGTGTTGGGCATATCATGAACAATTACATGACCACATGATAAACTCACCACATCTGACATCTGAGTAGATCTATTCCACTTATGGTATATTCTCAAAGTTCCGTTTTGTTGCTGACCTTCAGAGCAGAACCAGCAATTATTTTCTTTTCTTTTTTTTTTGTAAACTGCATTGCTCCTTTTAAATAGGTACCAAAAATGCCAACACAATCAGAGATGACGATGCAGCCTAAAAGGCATGTGACTGCATCCTGATGTCTAAATGATGCTGGTTATTCATTACATGTGAGTTTGGGTGAAACAGATTTAGACTCAAACAATTCTTGCTTAGGAATGAATGAAATCTGTGCAAAATGAGAAGGAATAAAGCAACCTCATAACCATTGGTCAGCAGATGCTCTCTCTCTCTCTCTCTCTCTCTCTCTCTCTCTCTCTCTCTCAAGTATTAAGTATTATGTCTACTACATATGTCATTTTCCAGGGCAGATGTATGCTCTTTTTTTCACTATTAAAAAGATCTCCAGAGAATCCTTTCACTGGGATGACATGAACTCTTTGGACTGGAGCAGAGCAGAATCTAATATAGCCATAGAGATACAAAATGACTAGAGTATCACACAACCCAAACTTCTGATACCGAAATGGAAAGTGGCAGGTGGCTGTGGCTCTCTTCAGACCCAAATAAGGATATTGCTCTGCCTCTATACTGACCAAGTTCTGCTTGTTTGGGATGGCATTGAGTGTGGCAGCCACTTTAATACAGAAAAAGACAGCATTGAGCTTGACATCCCTTTGTCACCTTGAGGTGATGCTCTGCAATTCATCAGGACTAAACATACATCGGTAATTCACAAGGAGCTTGGGGATAAGAACATAATATTCTACTACACCTTGCAAATGATGGCCTAGATTAGCCCTGCATCAATCAGTGAAAGCCACATAAAAACAAGGTTTTAGGTTCATTTGACACAGGCTCCCCATCCCTCACAGTGTTATTTTTTTTCCCCCAGTCACTCTTCAATAAGATCAGTGTCAAAATTATTTTTTTCAGAGGCCAGAATGTAAAAGTATTGTGACATTTCCTGGATGTGTGGTGGTTCCAGATTTGGCCCAAGGCATTTGGGTGCCGGAGGCCAAACTTCCAAATGGTGCCTCTGAAATCTTCCGCTTGAGGTCAGGCTGCCTCACTCTCCCTGGTTAGGTCAACCTTGGATGGCATAACAGTCCATTCTCAGTAGATCTCCCCATAGAGTGGTTGGGGAAAAAAATGGCAGCATGGTAGGAAAAGAAGGGTATTGATGTGATTGCACTCCAAAAGAGTTCTGGCCTTTAAGGTCAGCTTTACCTGCTATCTTGATTTTGGTGAGACTGAGTGAGAACAGTGGAGGGGGCTTTCTGTCCCCTTGCTGTCTTCAGTCCTCCCCGCCCCCAGCAGCATTCATTAACTTGTTTGGTCCTATTTCAATGCAAAACTTAAAAAAAATTACAGGTTTCAAAATACATTAAGTATAATCAGCGCACACAGACATCTCTAGGAGATATTATAGGCATTATAAGGTGGTTCCCCTGCTGGGTAACATTGGCTATGGGCTTAAAGGTTAATGTGCCAGCCAGGTTTTGAATGCTCATGTCCAGTGTCTTCACTAAGGACGGTGGGGCTGGATGGCAGAAATGATGGAGGCAATGAACGTCCTTGGATGTGCCCATTCAGTCTTGGACTATTTCTAGAAAGTTCAGGCGGATGGCTGCTTAATGTCATGGTCTGACTCTAATGTTCAATGCAATTTCTACCCCTGACTTGATGCTCCTTTATAATCTGGGGAAATGTATCCCCAAATACTTATTTGTCTTTCCCATGCAAATTCTCCTCTTTACCAATGGTAACTGAAATGTTTTTTTGGTGGGTTTTATAGGATAGCAAATGGAGTGTAAGAACCAGATGGAATTGCCATCTGCCAATCACTCTCCCTTCTCGGCAGCGAAGAATTTCCTCTCTTATTTCCATTGTTTGTGGTTAAGGGAAACAGAGAGGCTCCACCCAAACTCTGCCGCCTGAGTCCCTCCAGCCTCTTACCCCTTGTGTCCTGCCATGAGACTTTGGGTCCTGACTTGTAGCACCACCTGCTGCTGCAGTTTTGCATCAGCGCAAAAGCAAACACCCGGGTTAGCCACTGCAGCATACAAAGGAGGTGCTGTATCTCTCCACTACAGACCTAAATCCCTTAGGGGCTACAATTCCCAGGATTGCTTGGGGAAAGCCATGACAGTAAATTGTTATGAAACTGACACAACTTTGTAGTGCGGGTAGCAGAGGGGTCCTGAAGAAAAACAATACTGTGAATGATTTGTTATACGTCTCAGCAATATCATGGATGGCATTTTAAAATCTTTTTCCCATTAGGGCGCAATTCTAACCTGGAGTCCCTTGTGCCAGCCCAGGAGTGTTGCAAATGCATTACAAAGTGTGTTTGGACCATTCCCGGGGTCAGGGAGGACAGCGCACATTTGGCAGTGATGCCCAGCACATCCACGCTCTGGCCTCCCTGAATTAGGGCACAATCCTAACTGGAGTTTGGCCTGCACAGTTAGGCCAGCAAAGTTTGGCCAGCACAAGAGACACCGTAAAGTAAGTTTGGGCCACTCTCGGAGTCAGAAAGACCAGCACACAGACGTGCGCCATCCTCCCTGACTCCGAGAGTGGTCCTAACATGCTTTACAGTGTCCCTTGTGCCAGCCAAACTTTGCTGGCCAAACTCTGCAGACCTAACTCCAGATTAGGATTGCACTCTCAGAGAGTGTTGCAAGCATACTTTATGATGTGTTTCCGCCACTCCTGGGCCAGCGCAAGGGACTTGTGCCAGCTTAACTCCAGGTTAGATTGCGCCCTTAAACACTTCTCCTTAGGAAGATGTACTTGCAGCTTAGTTGGCACATCCTGTCCCCATAGCTCAATGGCTCAATCTACCCCTGGATGCATCCACCCAAGTGAATCTAGAAATATAGTCAGTCCTGATCTGCTGTCCTGTCCCAACATCAGCATGGTGCTGCCTAAGACTGTGCAGTGCCTCTTCCTTTCTGAGTGACACCCTACAATGGGACGTGATCCTTTTGTGTTATAAGGATTCTCTGTCTGCCGTCTACATACTGGGATTTTTCTGAGGGCAGCATCCCTGACAGACCACAACCCCCCCCCCCACCCCAAGCCATAAGTCTAGCAAGGGGCTAGTCATTAAAAAAGCAGAGATACTGTATGTGTAAAGTGTAACACCAGCTATGTCAAAAGATTAACGGCTATTTTTTTGGGGGGGGGGGCTTATCTGGTCCTCATTTTTTCCTCTAAAACCTTTTGGGGATCTTGATAGAATTGCAAGCACTGTTTGTAAAAATATAAAGAACGGGTTGCAGGAACATTCTGGAGTGGTTCAAAATTTAGCCTTCCCATCTTTGTGAATGACACTTATCCCAACTGCCTCCATGTATGCAATAATGGGATGGGATGATTGGGTAGGTTGATAGTTTCAGCTTCACCAAGAGGAAAATCTTTGATTTTTCCACGGTCTGATATGAACCTGCAAGTGTGGGTGGTGTATGTGTGTAAGCTACAGCTATGAATTCAAAGCATTGACGAAGAAACATGCTACAAGTGCATGGGAACACGGGGGTGCGTGTGCATGTGCACACACACGTGCATGTAGGCAACGAGCAAAGAGGAAGTCAATGAGTGAAGAATGGTCGAAACTGTCCAGTGATGTTCACACCATCATGTTTCTGGACATGGCTCACTGCTGGCTGTTTCCAGTGCGAAGAGGATTGTACAAGGCACGCTTCAATCTCCCTCCCCTTGCTGGCCCTGTCCCCTGCCCCTGGTGAGCAAGACTTGTGAGTGGCAGTCTGGTGCTGCTGTACAGGGGTCGGTGGGTGGGAGGCTCAAGAAAATAGCAGTGCAGGGAAAAGACAAGTGACTTTCCGTACCCTGAACTTGATAGCCCTTGGCTCCCCCTCGGATAGTGGGCAGGATCAGGCCATGTGACTACATCTCCTCATCCTCGCTCGCCTTGCTCCAGCGGTGGCAACAGTTGGCGGTGATGCCCAGCAAAAAGTTGGTGGCAACTGAAGCAATGGAGACCACAAAGCCCACAAAGGCAATGAAGAGATAATCATCCAGTGTTAAGGTCAGGTGGCAGGCCTTGAAGCTCTCCTCCGTCAGGGAGAACAATGGGGCTCCCTCCACTTCAGGTGGCTCCCGACACTCGGCCAACTGAGTATCTGCAACAAGAACCAGTCGGGATAACAGTGTAAGCAGGTTAGCGCATGATGCTCAGCAAACTTTGGAAGGAAGGGAGAATTCCTGTCCCTTCCCAGCCTTCATTAGAAATGCTGAAGAGGCGTGGGTGACAAGTGAAGAAAAGCAAAGGCAAAGTTCCATTCAGTTGCTAACATTTTCATGACGCATTGTGTCACCACCCATCATTTCAGCTTTAGGCCATGGAATGTGTAAGCAACTATCACAGGTGGGTCCTTAAATTCAATGTCTGGAAATGAACATTTGTAATATGGGCCAGCGGATGCTTTTGTCTTCTAGTAGCCCCATTTCTGTACTTTCTCTTACGTTGCTCATTACGCCTACAACAGCCACACTTGAAGTCACTTCCATTCCTCCTTGACGAGGGTTATCATCATTGCCAACTAGCAACAAGTCTTTCCAGGCTTTATACTTGCCTTCAAAATTGCATTCAACCATTGGAGAACTGAGGCCAAGATACAGTGGTTTGATCAATATTACCTTAACAGACCTAGATAGTGCAGAACCTTTTCTAGTTTTCTTTCCACTGGATCACTCTGCTCATTAAGTGGTTCCACCAGACCCACTTCTTCAATATTTGAGGTCTTTTTTGGAAAAGGCATATACTTTATGGTGCGCTCAGGATTCTTTCCTTTTCTTAAACCAGTGTTTCTTAAACTGTGGGTTGTGACCTGCTGTCAGGTGGATCAGGGAAAGCTGGGAGCAGCCATTTTGGAAGTTGCAGATCTTACTCTTGCTTACTCTTACCTTACTTCTTTTTGTGAGTGTTAACAGTTTGAATTTTCAAGTCAGGGTTTTTAAAATTTTGTTTTTCGTTCATTGTTTTACATATCATTTTGTCCTAATCTTGCTTTCTGTCAGGGGTGTTTCATGTTTGTGCAATTGCTGCAGTCCAAGAATGGCAGTTTGCATTTATTATGCCACAATGACGGAACTTCCTGCTTGATGATGTCACTTCCAGCTATGACAAAACTTCCAGGTTAATAACATCACTTCTGGTTGGTCCCAACACAAGTGCCATTCTAAAAAGTCGGCCCCAGTGCTAAAAGGCTTGAGAACCACTGCTTAAGCTGGTACACCTAACTCACATTTGGTTGGACACATTTGGTAGGTGCCACTGGAATAATTCTTCCTGTACTTTTTTGTTTTTAGAACTTCCTGAACAACCCCAGGCACATCTTATCTACTTAGAATCACAGAGTTGGAAAGGACCTACCAACAAGGTCATCTTGTCCACCCCCGGCCTGTAGCAGGAAATCCTCCTAGATCATCTCCATCAGGTACCTGTCAAGCCTCTGCTTGAAGGTCTCCAGTGAGGGAGAATCTACTACCTACTTGTCTATTGTCATTTGTCTTTTCTGTCCCATTGCTGATCATGTATCTTTGACCCCTCCCCATCTGCCTTTCTTAACTGCAATATACATCATAGGAAGGAGCCAATTTATACACATAGAGAAGGATTCTAAGTAAACATTCTCACTGATGTAATCACTTTTGCATTCCACCTACCACCCACCCCTGCAGTCCAAAGTACTATTGTCCAGGAAAAGCTGTACAAGCAACTGCTTCTTTGTGTGTATTGTTTCTAAGTATACCCTGTACAGAGCCCATAGCATGGTAAAAAATGGTTAGCATTACACAGAAACAGTACTAATGGGAACTCACTGGTAAGTTTGGCCTTGGTATCCCAACAAAACAGAGGAAGATATACAAGACAGATAATCTGTATGACCGTTCATTGTGTATTTTCATTAGAAGCAGTATCAGTGACTAGACACAACCCTGTGATGCAAGTGATTGGAGAAGAGCACCAAATCAGATCTAAAAGTCTTGTGTTGCAGCTCAGAAAATGCTGCCAAAATGGGAGATGGATGGCATCCTTCCCCTTCATTGTCTGCAATGCATCGATCAAAGAGATGTTTGGAAAATATACATAGAATTAGTACTCTAAGGATGCTTGAAGGAGATGGGGCTGATTGTTGCAGCAGGGCTGCCTTCTGCTGGCTCCACACGGGCAGGATTTCCTGTCCCCAGGCCTCTGGCTTGCAGCTTGTGAGATAAGCAAGAAGGTCAGGAAAGAACTAATGTCAAAACAATCAAGAGAGAGTGAGAGGGGATGCTGATTTATTATTCCCTATGCAAGCTGGTGATCTGTCGCTACAAGGACACAGAAAGAGCAGAGTAGCACAACAGCATCTCACAAGTCCAGCTTGGACAGGCACAACTCATTCCCATCCAGCTCTGACAACAATGTCTCAATGTCAACACTGTTCTTAACAGGATCATTTGCAGCATGAGGATGTAGCTAAAACATCTCTGTGCGGGCCTTCCCCCTGTAGAGAGATGGTTCATGGTAGCCGTCTACAACGTGATGAAATGAGCATGGCTGCCGCTTCCACCATTTCTCCAGAAGGGTCTTTCAAATGGCTAGTGATCTCTTAAAAACTCACCATCAGGTGGCAGCTTTAACTGCAAAAAGGGACAGCTGCCTGTAGCCTCCAGCTACATGCTGAAGTAACAATTACTAAGCTCCTGGAGATCTGCAGTTGTGAAGGACCAGTGTGACCAGAGGTTGACTGGCTCTCCATATGGCTAGAGTTGCCACATGGGTTTCCCACACCACCCTTGTTTCCTTGAAACCACCTTCTGTCTCATTCTGTTCTGCCGTGGCAGATATTCTTTCTTTCCCTCCTGCTCTCTCATACCTGTTCAGTTGTTCCACTCCTGGGTTCCACATGGTCCTGTCAACTCCCTTGAGGTTGTCCTCATCCTGACCTGCAGCTCTAGGTCAGGTCTGGTTGAGAAAGACAAACCAGAAGGGCAGAAATTGAATGACACTTGGCTTTAACCAAGCACAACCTATTCTCAGTGCAATCCTAACCTGGAGTTAAGCCGGCACAGTTAGGCCAGCAAAGTTTGGCTGGCACAAGAGACACCGTAAAGTATGTTTGGACCACTTTCAGAGTCATAGAGGCCAGCCCACAGACGTGCGCCGTCTTTTCTGACTCAGAGAGTGGTCCAAATGCGCTTTACAGTGGCCCTTGTGCTAGTCAAAGTGTGCTGGCCTAACTGTACCAGCCTAACTCCAGGATTGCGCCCTCAATCTCATTTTTTTCAAATAGATGCAACTAAAGAGGGAAAGAAGTACTGAAACTGAATTATTTGCTTTGTCTCTATGCCTGATGAGGCTTCAGAAAGTCAACCCCTGCGAGCTTTGCTTGCTTTCACTTACCTGACATGCACCTCTGGATCCTGTTTCTCAACCACTTCAGCAGTGGCTCCATGGTGCAGCCGCACACCCAGGGATTGCCTCCAATCTGAAGAGTCACCAGACCTGTGAGACCCTCCAGGGCTTCCAGGCTGAGGAAAGACAGGCCCCCATAGCTGAGATCAAGGTCACGTAGTTGGGCCAGGCCTCGGAAAGCTTGGGGGTGCACCTTCCTCAGCCAGGGGTTGTGGCTCAGGTCAATCTGCACCAGGCTGTAGGCTTCATGGAACATATCGGCCACCACCTGAGTCAAGTTGTTGTAGCTCAAGTCCAAGTGCAAGAGGCGTTTGGATGTCAAGAAGAGTCCAGCAGGTAAGTCCACGAGGGAGTTGTTCCTTAAGTCTAACACCCTTAGCTCTGAATAGCAGGTCAGGTACCCCGGAGGGATGGCTGTGATGCGGTTGTGGGCCAGGCTTAGGTTTCTGGTGTCCAAGGGAAGGTCTGGGGGCACAGAGAAGAGCTGAAGCCCACTGCAATCCACGACTTGGCTGCGACACGTGCACAGGACAGGGCAACCTGTGACGGCACTGGCAAACACCACCACCACGGCTACCAGGAAGGGACTCAGTATCATGGCAGGGTAGCAACTGGGTGCAAATTGCTCTCCTCCCAGCGGAACACAGACTGCACTCATTTTAGCCAGCCTGAAGCTACATGGTACAGGGAGGACAAGACATCAGGACGAGGACAGCTTGGCAAACAGGAATCACTGATGCAGAGAGCCTGCTACATTCTGGCTAGGAGGAAGGAAGGACCCAGAACTCCGGTTTGTCCTGATCTTGAGGCACCTATAGGAGAATGCAGTACCATAACAGAGCTCTGAGTAGGTCAGAAGCTGAAAGTCTTAGTCATCTATTTAGCTGCCTGTATAACTTTTCCCCTGTAGGAGGGTGAAGTGGAAGAGAGAGATTGACCTGCATCTGCATGCATGAGACTCTCTTGGTCCACTGAGATATAAAAAAATTGTATTGTCAAAAGAAAACTACATAAAGAAAGATGGAGGCTTTTACCCAGGGTTGGTTAATACTTAGATCTCTTGCCTTTGAGTTAAGAGATAATGTGTTCCTGTTTTTTCTTTTAAAGCTTGTTAGAGGCATTGGCCTGCTGAATGCCTCTCACAGAGGTTCTTGTCACACTAGAAAAAAAATATAATCAGGTCAATATATTTGGCTGATCAGTAAATCCACCTGCTAATCCACAATTATCTTTTTGTGGAATAAGTGAGGTGCCTTTAGAAAGGAGTGTTTACAGCTGAAACAGGAGTTTGCAGGATTCTGGGACCCCACTTGTCAATCGCAGCAATTTGTGTCACGAGGCGATGCTCTTGACAATGTATTGCTGAGCTGGAGTAGAGGCCCTGTTAGAAAGGTCAGGAAGAACTACAGCTCCTGAGGAACGTAGAAGTCCATGGTATCTGTTGTCTGGAAGGAAGGTTCGCAGTCATCTCTCAGAATGTTCTGTACTTTGGAATGATCAAAGGAGTCACCGGGTCCCGGAGAATGGGATCCATGGATCTCTGGTGTCCCTTACTTTGAATTGCTGATTTGGAAGCCATATATGGGAACGAATGACGTCTACAGGATGCCGGTGGAACAGAAGGGCTTGAAATTCATAGACAAGAGGTGTGATGCTGTCCTTTAAACCTGGTCTTCTTTCCCAGCAGGCAGCAACAGGATTCCTACTGGGAAACCTGCCAATAAAACATAACAGCAATCAAAGGCTCAGCAAATACATCATTGATCAGCTTTCTTTCATGTTTTCCCAGACTCTTCTGAAATGAGTTCTTTTCATCGTTCTCCTACTCTTTGTGCATTCCACCTGACATCGTTCTACAGTCTGTTTCCTTCTTCAGTTTCCTTTGCATTCTTTGCAAACCACACTGACAGCGCAATCCTATACCCCCTTAGCGCCGGCGCTGCACTCTTGCGTTGGCCGAATGCTGTCGCAAACGTGCCGTAAAGCGCGTCTGTGTCGGCGCTATAGTGCTTGGCTAGCGCAAGTGGCAGCGCCAGTGCTCGGGCGCTACTGCGACTGTCGACAGCACCAGCTGTGCGTCAGTCAAGTGCCAGTGTCGCTCAGTCAGCGCAGGGGCTATGCGAGGACGTTCCAGAGGCGTTCCGGGGGCATAACTGGGTGGCACAGTGGGCAGAGACGGGGGTTGTGATGTGGTTGTGATGCAGGACAGCCATAGTGCCAAATCCTAACACCGGTTCCTGGCCAGGGTGGCCCCGATTCGGGCTGCTCCACTCCATGATCCTCTGTGCCTGCTATTTTGCTGGTGCCGATCCAAGCAGGCCCATAGGGGTGACTGGGGCTTACGCGGGTATAAGGGAAAAACTTTCCCTCATCCTGCACGTTGCTGCTGCCGCCTCCTAATGGGCCTTGGGACATGACCCTGCTATGTCAGCCTTACTAGGCAGGCACAGTGTAGGACTGCACTCTTAACCTGGAGTTATGAGTGCAATCTTAACCTGGAATTATGCCGGCACAGTTAGGCCAGCAAAATTTGACAAGCACAAGGGCCACTGTAAAGTATGTTTGGACAACTCTAGGAGTCAGAGAGGCCAGCACAAAGATGTACGCCATTCTCCATGACTGTGAGAGTGGTCCAAACATGCTTTATGGTGGCCCTTGTGCCAGCCAAACTTTGCTGGCCTGTGCCAGCCTAAGGGCACAATCCTATGCAGCGCTGGAATGGCAACGCCGACTTGGAAGCGCCATATTCGACGCTGCATAGGAGAGGCTGGAGCCCCCCCCCCATGGCAAGCGAGTGTTCCCCTATGTGCTCCTTGGATCTGCACCTGCTAAAGAGTGGGCACAGATCCGAGGAGACTGTGCGGCCCGAATCAGGGCCTTGCGGCTTCACAGACAGGCTTAGGATGTGGCTGTATGGCCCCCTCCCAAGCCCGCCCACGTCCCGCCCCGCCCCGCCCCCTCCCATCCCTGTGTTGCCTCGGCACGGAGCCTCCCTCGTGCCGACTGGCTTCAGTCAGTGCAAGAGAGGCTCAGCGCGGGTGCTGCAGGGCCGGGCTGCCTGCAGCACTGGTTCTGTTGCTCAAGTGCTGACTCAGGGGTGCAGATCGGTGTCCCCGTGTTGACACTCCGCCCCTTGCGGCGACGCTATGGCGTAGCGTCGATGCAAGGGGCGCAATAGGATTGCGCTGCCCATCCAGGTTAGGATTGTGCTGTGGAAATCACTTGTTTCTGATCTGAAACTGAGCCCCAACTATAACATCTTTCTGGGTTCTCCACACAGCTGTGTTCATGCACTGCTTCTTTTGCAATCATGAACCTACATCCAGAGAAGACATTGGCCAAGAAACCAATTTGGCCAATTTGGCCAAGAAAATCCATTTGACCGAGGCTGGAATGTATGATAATTATCGAAGAGGCAAATTAAGTACTAACTTGGGGAGGGTATTTCACTTCTGCATCTTACTCTGACTTTTCTAGCCCTGCTAACATGCCTCAGTCAGAATGACCTACATTATCTCTTACTATTCCAGGCCTAATGGAAGGGCACCGCCAAGCCACAATGGTCTGCTAAGGCACATTGGGTCTTCTTCCAGCACCCATTATTGTACAGCAGTTTGGGGCCTTCCCGTGCTGCCCCCCCCCCCCACGCTCTAGCTTTTATTCTGCTGGAGAACTGTCTCTGTATTTTAGAATCCCTCTGACAGCCATGGTCTCCATTATTCCTGAGCCCTTACACAGAGCTTCAAGGATGCACAGATCTGACCTGGAGCATACTTCCATTCCGGTCTTTTTCTGCAGCTGTCTTCCTTCTGTTGCATCCTCCCTCCTGCATAACTCTTGCCTCTTGCAGAGTTGCACGCTCCTCTCATTTGTCTTTTGTCTCCTGTTATCCCTGAACAGCAAGCAAAATCTCTTCTCTAGATGCCCTGGAGAGTTCTTCCCCTGCGTGCCCTTACCACTCACCCTTTCCATGTCCTTGCGCTTTCTTCTGACACGACATTCTTCCCATGCACTGTCCACCCTCATCCACTAGACACACCCTATTTGCAAGACACTGCACACCAAAATTGTACTTTTCCGAGAGAGACATGGCAAGCAGACATCCCCTCTTCATTTCTCCCCATTACATCACATCTTTTGTTCTTGTTCAAAAAAGGATACTTACTCTGAGCAGTGGATTTTTGCAGCTTAGCTCAGCCCTGGTGCTGACTCGGGTTGCCTCAATCCATTAAGAGTTCCTCTGCTTCATGACAGTGACTGTTCCTTCCAATGTCTCCCTTTGGTCTTCCTTTATCTGCGCCTAAAGAAGGGAGAGATTTCAGAACCTTACTGAATTGCAGCTGCTGGTGTGTGTGTGTGCGTGTGCATGTGCATGTGTGCGCGTGTCATTCCAGCCAGGTCTTTCCCCACCTCCTCGTTCCTTCTCTTCCTCCTCCTCCCTCCTCTTCTTTTTTCCTTGAGGGCCAGGTACTGACGTTTCACTGTCTCTTAGCAACTGCCTCCTCATCTCTGAGCAACAGGAGAGCCGGCTGCAGACCCCACTGATTGGAGGGGGGGAAAAAGGATGAAGCAAGTGATGGCATAAAAAAGCCCACCCACAGGATCCCAGAGATAGAGAGTGAGGACACACATCCTGGGGGAGGGGGAAAGCAGAAGCAGGCAGACAGGGGGGCGGCTGGAGATATGGGAGACAGACATGGACAGAGAGGAGGAGGCACACACACAGACATGCACACACACACACAAACACAGAAAGAGAGAAACGGGAAAAAATAGACTCAGAACAAATAAGAGATGTCAGAGCTTCTTATTTCTGTTGGCGGTTCTCAGAGGGAGGTAGAAATCTATGGCCCGGAGGAAATCCCTCATATCTTCCCACAAACGAAAGCCTTAGTAGGGCATGGCCTGGGCTAGAGGGAAGCTCTTCCCCTTGCCAAGAACCTGAGCGAGCAGACACACTGCCCACCTGCCACATTGGTGTCCTTTCCTCCTCTCCAGTCTCTTTGCGGCCTACCAGTGCCACGGGGAGCTTTGGATTACTTATTTATTATCTCCCACTTGGGGGTTATTTTTCTTCTTTCCCTGTGAGGGATTGGCACCTATTAGGGATTGTTTCATGTCTGTTTTCTCATTCCTGTCTTGCTGAGATCTGATGGGGAGACAGATGGCGCGAACACCCAGGAGAGAGGTTGGCTTTTGTGCTGTGTGTACGGAGCTCTCCCTGGAGTAGATATTAATTGGGTCTCATTTCACAACCCCACTAGGTTGCAAAGGAATCTCCCGCATGAAACGGACTTCAGAAATGCAGATGTACCATTTGACAGATAACCTTCAACAGGCACAGTAGTAGGTAAATGGCTCCAGACTTCCTCCAGATGCACAACATTCTGCCTGTGCTAATTTCAAAATCTCACTAGGTACAAAGTCTTGAGCTAAGCCTGCCAAATGTTACAGGATGTTCCTAATAGTGTTTTCCACTCATCTCACCCTCAGTGAGTGAGAACTATAGCCTTAAAAATTATAATCAGGGTATGGGTTTATGCTACATAAGAAGAGCCCTGCTGAATGCAACCAAGGGTCCATCAAGTCCTATATGTTGCTTCTTATGGTGGCCAACAAGATGCTTTTACACATAGTTCCATGGATGCACATGAAACACATTTCCATTCCTGTCTTTTTTTTTTTGTTATGACACCAATCTTTAAACAAGAAGGGAGAGGGGACTCTGGAAACTACAGGCCGGCTAGCCTAACATCTGTCCCAGGTAAGAAGGAGGAATGTCTAATTAAGGATAAGTCTTGGAGCATATAGAAGAACAAGCTTTGCTGAGGGAGAATCAGCATGGCTTTTCTAAAGGCAGGTTTTGCCTCACAAATCTTTCAGTATTCTTTGAAAAGGTCAAAGACACATAGATGTGTGTGGATTCATTGATATATATCTGGACTTTCAGAAGGCATTTGACACAGTCCCTCACGAAAGGCTCCTGAAAACACACACACACACACACACACACACACAAAAAAAAAAAAAACTACAGTTAGGGAATAAGAGGGCTGGTCCCTCTATAGGAAGTAGTTGAAGACCAGAAAGCAGTTGTAAATGGGCAAAAGAGGTGAAATGTGGTGTGCCTTAAGGATCTGGTCTTAGAACTAGTGCTTTTCAGTAAATGACCTGGCATTGGGGATAAGCAGTGAGGTGCCCACATTTGCAGATGGCACTGAAATTTTCTGAGTTGTGAAATCTAGAATTGATTGTGAAAAGCTCCAGAAAGATCTCTCCAAACTGGGGAAGGAAATGGGAGGCAAAATGGCAGATGCACTTCAATGTCAATAAGTGTAAAGTGATGCACATTGGGGCAAGAAATTTAAATTTCACGTATACACTGATGGGTTCCAAGCTGTCTGTGATGAAGAGAGATCTTGGGGTGGTGGCAGGCAGCTTGACAAAAATGTCAGTCCAGTGTGAGGTGGCTGTAAGTAATATAAGGCCAATTTCATGCTTGGATTCATTAAAAAAGGAATTGAGAATAAAACGTCCGATCTTATTATGCCATTATACAAATTGATGGTAAGGCCACATCTGGATTATTGTGTCCAGTTCTGGTCATCACATTTCAAAAAGGATATAGTGGAACTGGAAAAGAGACCACTATGATTTGTGGGCTGGGGAACCTCCCTTATACAGAAAGGCGACAATATTTGGGGTTCCTCAGGCTAGAAAGAAGACACCAGAGGTGGGCAGCGGCACTGGCATGGCCTATTCTATGGGGATATTTCCATGAGGGAATTTCAGCTGTTCTCTAGAGAGAGAGAGATTCCCTCTGTGTAAGTGGTTATTTGTCCTTTTGCCCCAGGTAAGCCCCAGCATCTGGAATGGCTCAACCTGGACTGCGCCAGTGATATCTTTGGTACAAGTCCACGTTGATCAGTGTTGGTGGATCAGGCCCAGGAAGGGAATAGGATATGACATGCGCTGGAGCCACTGATCAAGCCCACCCGCTCCATCACCACACTTCTGCCCCTGTGTCAAACTTACTAGCTCTGTTGGGTGTCCACGGGAGCACCAGTGCACGTGCGAAGGCTCTGGTCTTTCTGCTGGCGTGCCTGTATGGTGTTTCTGAGACACCACAGATCCCAGGATAGGATTGGGCCATAAGATATATATATATATATATATAAAATTATGCATTGGATAGATAGAGTGGATAGAGGGAAGTTCCAGGGGCCTGACTTGTGAGTCATCAACCCCCTGACTTGAGTCAACTTGCAAATCATAACACTGCTTGTCATAACTCAATCTGAGCCACTTACAGAGCCACTTTGACCTGACTTGCAAGTCATTACAAGAAACAAATCTCATGCACCCCCCCCCAAAAACACACACACACACCCTTCAACCTTTCTCCTCCTCTCCTCTCCCAGTCCCAGTCCCAGTCCCTGCCTCCTGGAACCAACCTACTCTCTTCCCACCATGTCTCTTGCTGCCATCCTTTTGAATGCCAGCTTCTGGATCAGCCACAAGATCTTTCATGCAATTTGGAAGCAGAGGAAAAGTATGATAAGCACACAGGGGTCCCAGGGAGTGAAGCAGCAGATAGTTTGAGCCAAGACAGAGACAGCAATGGTTCCTTCACCAAGTCTACTTACAGTTCTAGTTACAGTTCAGCAGGCTTACAGAGCATAATACATATTCTCACAGCACCTCATGACAGCCATCAAACAGCACACTGACATAAGGCCCCCCCCCCCCCCAGCACCCCACAGGGAGAAGCAGTCCTGCTTGTACTCTTATACTCAGGTTGGCCAATCAGAGACTTGTTGCTGGGCAGTCTCATGCCTAATCAGCCACACCCAATTGCACCTGGGCCTCTTTCTGCCTGCAATCACTCCTGCACCTGCAAACACTCAGAGGAGTGACTCAGCACTTCTCTCCTTTACAGGCCCTTGTGCTGACATAGTCAGGCCAAACATGGACAGGCCTGAGCAGTATGGCTTCCCTTGTGCCATCCCACCTGTAATTCCACACCAGGTATGGAGTCCACTCATACCTAGACAAACCCAGAGTCACAGAATTACACAGAATAGCGAGTTGGGACTTGAGTCTATTCACATTATGACTCTTTTTCAAGTCACTGGCCCTGAGTTGCAAGTTGGGTCTGAGTCATATCAGTGATGTCCGTGACTTGAGTCAGTATGAAAAACCAACGTTTTTGCAACTCAGGTTGTGTTGTCACGACTCAAATGCCCATTCCTGGGAAGATCTTTCTCTCTTGCATAACACCATAACCAGGAGACATCCACTGAAATTGACTTTGTCAATTTATTTCTCTTTATTTAGAAAATTGCACAATGCTTCTCAACAAAAAATGTTTCCAAAGCAGTTTGCACAGCATAGAGAAAAATGCTTTCCTGTCCCAAAAGGGCTCAAAATTTTAAAAGAAACACAAGACAGTAACAGTTACTGGGAGGAATGCTTTGTTGGGTAGAATAGGGCAATTGCTTTACCTCTGAAAGTTTATCTTAAGTTTAACCACCACTTTAAAAGATAACCTTTCCCAATTAACAGGAATCTTGCTAGATACTGGAAGAGATCAAGAACAATAAATGATCATGATGCATTCAAGAAATGCTTGAATGATTGCTAGGGATGGATTTTTTCAGTGATCTACACAGAATGCTAACTAGTGAGAATTTCTACTGAAAACACTACATAAAATGAAATTTAGCTCAAAATGTGAAAAAAACACTGCTTTTACTTATTTTTGACACAAATTTAGATCAATTTCACAAAAATAACTCCACTTTTATTTATTTATTTATTTATTTATTTATTTATTTTTGACACAGGTCTTGAGGAATCCACATATAGTTTTTAGTAAGGGATCAGGAGGAGGAGCGGCAGAAACAGGAGGAAGCTGGCTTAAACTATGAACATGCATGTTCATAGTTCACAGTGCTTGCTGGGGCGACTTTATTGGAATGTGGAAGTAGTAAGTAGCAGTTTCTTGATGTTCCAAGCAGCAAGCAGAATGCAGCTTGGGAATTTTTGAGCAGGTTATTTCAGGCTGGGGTGTGTGTGCAGCAATTGCTTGCCTTTGTAGGGCCATTCCCCCTTATTTATTCTGCCATTTGTACAATTGGCAGTAAAAATGTGGATAAAAACACATAACACCACAATTTGCTATTTTAATCAAGGAATTACGGGGGAAAAAAATCACCAAAATCCCCCAGCTCTAATGATTGCTTTCAAGAGCAGTAGAAACATTGAAGGGTGGCTAATTAATAAAACATAATGTCTAAACAAATTAATATTTAAATGCCTTTGGAAGAAACAACCCTCATTCATAGTTTTGACGAAGCTTGTGATCCATTTGTTTGATAAGGGAACATTGAATATGATAAGGCCTTTGTAAATGTTCTTCTTTCATTTAATCTGCACATCTGAAAACTGAGTGCTAATTAATAGAATGAGTTAGGATAATGCTGTTGTAATCCATGCGCTGGATTGATCTCCCAGAACAGCAATTCTTTGCCTCATAGACATTTGTCCTCCCGTAGCATTGTTAGCCCATTTTCTCCACACATTTTCCTTTCCTTTCCCCCTCTCTTTCTGTACCTGCCATTACCCTTCATGGACCAGCAGTTTTATGATAGCCTGGAAACAAAACTGTGTTGGCACCAGCTAAGCACCGCCGAAGCCCAAGGGTCCTTTTCAAGCAGACTGTTGGGGCCAAGGAGAAGTGAGAGACCCAGAAGTGCTCAAGGGTAATGCTGGGAGAGCAGTTTGTGTCACAGAGGGAGGAAGGTGGAATGAGGGGAGTCAGGCAGGCAGCCTGGAATGCAGCGCCGGTCCCATTGCCTCCCTCATGTTGGCCAAAGCCTCCCACACCAAGCCTCCCTCGTGTTGGCCAAAGCCATCAGGTGCAAGGGAGGCTCAGTGTCCAGATGGACACAGGATTGCCGGGGAGAGGGAGGTTGTGGGCGGGCTTGGGAATCGGCCATAAGGTGCCTGTTTAGCAGGCGCAGATCTGAGGAGTGCATAGTGGAAGCTGGAGCCTCCCCTATGGTAAGGGTGCAAATGTGCCCTTGCCGTGTGGAGGCCCCAGCCCCCCCGAGCAGCACTAGGATTTGGCACAGGCCAGCCAACCTTGCCAACCCTGCGCTTCTTAGGATTGCGCCCTCAAACATTTATCTCCTTATATTTACCCAAGCTTGCAAACTGCAGGAACTCAGCTGTTTTCAGGGTTATTAGCAGCTGATTTTTGAATATTTATTTATTTGGATAATTTATACCAAAGCATGGTGGCTTACTGTATTGGAAAAGACAAGAGGTACCCTGAGGAGATAAGGAGTGGTATTAGCAATGGCCCTTTGTCCTAGATTGGCCAGGAATTACAGGGTTAACCCCTAAGGTCTTTGCAAGCCTTGGGAACACAGCTGCAGGCTGATAAGGGCTCTGGCTATTAAGGGAAGCCAACACAGGTGCAGATGGGCGTGGGTGATGCTACAGTCTGCCTAGCAAGAGACACAGATTGGCTGGCCTCAGGAGCTGGAGATGGGAAGGTGCTGGAGGAAGGCACCTGGGAAGGTGTTGGATGAGGGCCCTGGGAAAGTGTTAGATGAGGACCTGGGTAGGTGCTGAAGGAGGGCACCGGGTAGGTGCTGGATGGATGGAGTGCTGGCTAGACTTGTAGCAGATTCGAAGACCCAAGAAATCGAGACAAAGGGTGGAAGGATCAAGCAGTTTATTTTAGCTGCCAGCAACGGCTTGGTGGAATAGCTTCCAAAAGACCAAGCCTCGATTGTACTGAGGCGGGGCCTTTTATACAGTTTTCACACACATGAAACAAACAGTAGTTTTCTATTCTTTAGCAAGAGCAATACAGCAATACATTTTGCTAACAAGCTCATTAGACAGCAAGATGCTTGGTTGCAACCTTATCAGCTTTTCTTTGAAGCTTATGGCTACTTGGCTGCATCCTTATCAATGTTGGAGACTATTTAATCAGGCCCAGGAACACTTGTTGCTAGTTCTGCTTTCTGTTTCTCTTTGTGTGCTGTTGCTGCTGGACTTGCAGAAGTTGTTTGCAGAACTTGCTGAAGCTGCTGGAGCTGCTATTTGAAAAGCTTTACTATATCTGTTATCTGTTTGCTATTCTTTGCTGCGAGAAGCCTACTTCTGGAAATATAGTTTTTGCTACACCAATTGTCTGAGTGATTCTTTACTGGAGCTCTGCAACTTTGGGACCTTCTTAAGCCTCACAGCGATAAGTTGCTTTGCGCTCTCATCAAACATAAGAAGAGCCCTGCTGGATCAGGCCAAAGGCCCATCTAGTCCAGCCTCCTGTATCTCACAGCGGCCCACCAGGTGCCCCAGGGAGGCATGAGACAACAAGATGCTTGGATCCTGTTGCCACTCCCTTGCACCCAGTACTCTGAAGTAGCCCACCACCAATATAAGGAGGTTGCACAATCCATCATTGGATTGAAGATTTAGCCGAGAGGGTTAATGCCTCCGTTTGCCCGAAGATAACAGCTGAAGATCTGAAGGTCGTGAGTTCTAGACTACTGGAAGTGTCTGTGAGCGGCAGACCTTGCAAACTGCGGCTGATTAAAAGCTGAGTTCCAGCTGCCTCGTGGGAGGAGGAGTGTGCTGAAGTCAGCTGCGTCTCTGGTGGGAGCAGGGAAGCCTCTTATCAGCCAGCAGAAGACAGACGGGTGGCTAAGAAAGAAGGCTAAATCCAGAAAGAAAGATCTGTATGAGTGTTGTTCTTGAAAAATAGAACATTTCTGTAAATTGTAAAAACCTTTGGGTGTGTGAATAAAAGTCTGCCTATGTAAACCACCTTGAGTTACAGTCATCAGAGAAATCTAGTGATCTTAAGAAAGGCGGTATATAAATACAAGTATTATTATTATTATTATTATTATTATTATTATTATTATTATTATTATCATCATCATCATTGCCTATAGCCCACGATGGACCTTTCCTCCAGAAATCCATCCAATCCCCTCTTAAAGGCATCCAGACCAGATACCATCACCACCTCCTGTGGCAAAGAGTTCCACAGATTAACTACCCGCTGGGTAAAAAAGTACTTCCTTTTATCTGTTTTCACTCTCCCAACCCTCAGTTTTAGCAGATGCCCCCTGGTTCTGGTGTTTTGAGAGAGGGAAAAGAACATCCCTTCATCGACTCTACCCCTTCCATGCATAATTTTGTATGTCTCAATCATGTCCCCCCTCAGGTGCCTTTTTTCTAGACTGAAGAGCCCCAAATGCTGCAGTCTTTCTTCATAAGGGAGGTGCCCCAGCCCCGTAACCATTTTCGTCGATCTCTTCTGCACCTTTTCCAGCTCCACTATGTCCTTTTTGAGGTGCGGCGACCAGAACTGAACACAATATTCCAGGTGCGGCCTTACTATCAATTTGTACAATGGCATGATAATATTGGCTGTTCTGTTCTCAACCCCTTTTTTAATGACCCCAAGCATGGAATTGGCCTTCTTGATTGCTGCCGCACACTGGGTCGATACCTTCATTGAATTGTCCACCAGCACCCCAAGATCTCTCTTCTGAGCTGTCACAGACAGCTCACACCCCATTAGCCTATAGGTGAAGTTTTAATTTTTTTTGTCCCAATGTGCATCACTTTACACTTGTCTACGTTGAACTGTATCTGCCATTTTGCTGCCCATTTCCCCAACTTGGAGAGATCCTTCTGGAGCTCTTCACAATCCCTTCTGGTCTTCACTACCTGGAAAAGTTTTGTGTCATCCACAAACTTGGCCACCTTGCTGCTTATCCCTGTCTCCAGGTCATTTATGAACAAGTTGAAAAGCACAGGTCCCAAGACAGATCCTTGGGGCACTCCACTTTTCACATCTCTCCATTGTGAAAATTGCCCATTGACCCCCACTCTGTTTCCGGGCCCTCAACCAATTCTGAATCCATAAGAGGACCTGCCCTCTTATTCCCTGACTGTGAAGTTTCTTCAGCAACCTTTGGTGGGGGACTGTGTCAAACGCCTTCTGAAAATCCAGGTATATGATATCCACAGGTTCACTCACATCCACATGCCTGTTGACCTTTTCAAAGCATTCCAAATGGTTCGTGAGGCAACACTTACCCTTACAGAAGCCATGCTGATTTTCCTTCAGCAGTACTTGTTCCTCTACGTATTTTAGGATTTTATCTTTGATGAGGGTTTCCACCATCTTACCCGGAACAGACGTTAGGCTGACTGCCCTGTAGTTTCCAGGGTCCCCTTCTCCCTTTTTAAAAGATTGGCATGACATTGGCTATCCTCCAATCCTCTGGCACCGTGGCTGTTTGAAGAGACAAGTTGCATACTCTAGTTAAGAGGTCAGCAACTTCGTTCTTTAGTTCCTTAATAACTCTTGGGTGTATATCATCTGGTCCTGGTGACTTATTTATATGTAGTTTATCAATTTGATCTAAAACATCTTCTTTATTAACCATTATCTGATTTAAGTCCTTAGTTAGAAAGGGCTGTTCGGGCTGTGGTATCTGCCCAAGTTCTTCTGCCGTGAAGACAGGTGCAAAGAATTCATTTAATTTCATTGCCATCTCCAAGTCCCCTTTTATCTCCTCTTTCCCTCCCTCACCATCCAGCAGGCCAACCGCCTCTCTGGCAGGTTTCCTGCTTCTAACATATTTGAAGAAGCTTTTATTATTCCCCTTTATGTTGCTAGCAATGCGTTCCTCAAACTCTTTCTTGGCCTCCCGTATCACCTTCTTACTTGTCTTTTGCCAGAGTTTATGTTGTTATTTATTCTCCTCACTGGGAGAAGACTTCCATTTACGGAAAGAAGCTTCCTTGCTCTTTACAGCTTCTCTAACTTTGTTCGTCAGCCATGCAGGCACCCTCCTGGACCTTGTTGAACCCTTCTTTCTTTGCGGTATACACTTCTGCTGGGCCTCTACTACTATTATTTTAAACAGCCTCCATGCAGCCTGGAGAGACTGGACTCTTTTTACCTTCCCTTTCAATTTCTTTCTAACTAGCCTCCTCATCTGAGGGAAATCTGCCCTTCGAAAGTCAAGGGTTCTTGTGTCAGATTTGCTCTGCACTCTTTCCTGGACATGCATGGCAAAACCAATCGCAGCATGGTCACTGTTCCCCAATGGCTCAGTAACACATACATCCCTCACTAAGTCCCGAGTGCCACACAATATTAAATCCAGAGTCACCTGTCCTCTGGTGGGCTCCATGACTAGCTGCCCTAAGGCACAGTCATTTAGCACGTCAAGGAATCCTAAGTCAAGCCTGGACAGGTCCTCAAGGTTGTATTTCATTCTTTTGCTGGTTGGCCTTCTCAAACATTCCCACACTGACTAATCAGTTACACGGTGTCTTGTGACAACAGGTACTGCAGCTTGTCTCAGCCTGGCATTCTTGTCTCTCATCCAAAAATAGACCACAGATTCTCCTGCTTAGCTTCAGGTAGTACCAGCAGCTCAACCAATAGTCCACATTTCAGGAGGTATAGAGCTTGATGCAACAAGTTATCTGATTTTACCATTACCTTGTTTTCATTGGAGGCTCTGTAGGGCCCACCAGAAATTGGGTCATGACCCACCAAGTGGATCCCAACACACAATTTGAGAAATACAGTGCTAATGTGTTATGTACACATGCACGCGCGAGTTTGTGGTGTTGTGCTGTCATCTCTGAATCTATACTGTGTAATCATTTGTTGTGTCTGTGCATGTAACTGTGTTGAGCTGTCAGCTCTGAGCTAGTTTGACAGATGGATCCTGAATGGGTTCTCTCCTGGAAAGTTATTTCTGTATTCCAAGCAGAAAAGCTGCCTCGTATGTATGTGGATTTATGTTATTTTGTTGCGCCTATCAGTTTGGATGTTGACGTTACGCCTCTGGGAGGATTTCCATCACTGTGTTGTAGCTGGGTGGAAATATATGTTGGCAGATTGCATGTCGGGTCTGCTTCCGATCAGACATTTTGTACTGGAAAATGGATTACTCAGTACAAGACAGCTAAATATCATGCACTTAGGAAAGGAGGCCAGTTCTTACCTTAAAAACAAATGTGAGCACTGACCATGGAAGAGCTCCTGTTTGCCGGAATGTGGATGGGAAAAACCACTCTTTGTCTCCGTGGGCTTCCCTTATCACTCATGTGATATGCAGAAATCTGTTCCCCAGGAACAAAATGTCTCATATGAAGTGCCTCTGGGTTTATCCCAATATGGGGGAGTCTTTAATTCTCTGCACGTGCCAAATATAAGAGATAACCATCTGGTAAGACCACAGAGTTGGAAGCGACCCAAAAAGAAAGGCTTTGTGATGTTATTAAGTGGGCAGCTGACACACAGGCACGTCATCTAATTGACCCAATCCTATGAGGCAGTTGCATCCTTGGCCCATGTGCCACCTGGGGCCAGATCCGCAGACTGCCAGCCTTCCCAAGACTGCCCCCCCCCACAGCGAAGCATCCAGATCCGAGGAGACCACGTGGCCTGAGTCGGGATTTGGCCTTCGATTTGGCCCACACCCTGCCCTCATCCCACCCAGAAAACCCTCCCCCCGCCCACTCCCTCCCCCGTCCAAACATGGCGCCTCCCTTGCGCCGGCTGGCTTCGGCCGACACATGGCAGCCGCAGCGAGGGTGCTATGGGACTGGCGCTGCCTGCAACGCCAGTCCCGTTGCTGTAGTGCCGATGCAGGGGTGCCGCTTGGTGCCCCCGCATCAGTGCTAGGTGCGCAGCGCTGATGCAACGCTGTTGCGGTGATGCTGTGCACCTTTTAGGATTGCACTGCCCATAATGTTCCTTTACCTTGAGGAGGCCTTCATGGCTTGAAAAGTCTGTATTGCACCCCTTTGAGGTCTGCACTCTAGGCAGCTGCCTAGTTGGCCTAATGATAGCACCAGCCCTCGATATCAAGCGCTTATTGAGAGATATTGCACATTATCAAATATTGCCAGATATGAGCTTTAAAGGAATTGGAAGCTGAAATCAACACATAGCATCAAAACAGGAAGCCCAACTGTGGCCAATATTGGCAGCTGAGTGCTCCTGATACTGGTGTTCTGGATGGGGCTTGTACATGTAAATGAACTCAGTAAATAAATAATGTGACCCATGAACATCAAAACGAGCCAGAAATGGTGGTGTGAATCACGCCTGAGATAACGAGCCAGAGAATGAACTCAAAGGTGTCCCAAGGCATTTTTTTAAATGTCATTATAATTCATAAGCATGATCAAACACACCCAAGGTGCTTCCATTCCCATTTACGTTCCCAGCTACTAAGAGGAGTGGGACTATTTTTTTACATCTGTTCTGCAAAGTGAAAATCCAAAGCCTGTACTGCAGATTTTAAAAAATGCAAATGTGACCCTATAAAAATGCTTACAGCGAACCATATACAAGTTCAAATGAAAGTATGACTTATATTTCCCAACAGTTTTTGATTATGTAGAATACAAAAGACATATAGAAACATTCAACAGTTATATTGAATATTTATTCAAATATTCAATGTATTCAACAACAATTGGGGCTTGGTCTTTGTGTTCATCAGATGACATCAGGACATGCCAATGGTAAGTTCCCATTGAGTGGCGGGGACAGGGGCGTTCCTGGATGGGGGAGAGGAGAAGGAAGGGGAAGAGGGGGAAAAACTGGCAGGGGGAAGTCAGACTGGGGTGCAGTTCTGGCCTGGGAGGGGACCACGGAAGGCAGCAAAGGCTGCTGCCACATCCCATCCCTCCTCCCATGTCAGAATCCCCTACATAGGCGCCTGGAATCTGCACCAGCTATTGAGCTGGTCCAGATCTGAGTAGATCCATAGGAACTGCCTGGGACTGACGCAGGGTCCAATGTTCCCTTACCCTGAGGAGACCTCCGGCTGCCTCCTTGACTCCATAGGATACAACAGTGGCTGTTTCAGTGTAGCAAAAATTCTCCTTTATATCAATACAAATAGAATATACAGTACAGCTTTACTCTGAAATACTGTATTCTGCCTTAGTTATTTCAGAACCTACTATCCTCTCCCATTACGATTTCACACTGTCACTTTTGTATAGATTCTTACTTATTTTATACTTCAATAATAGATCTTCACAGTCTCTCTCTCTCTCTCTCTCTCTCTCTCTCTCTCTCTCTCTCTCTCT
>JAJKFI010000192.1:504176-527066 GCA_029204185.1 Lerista edwardsae | reverse complement strand
TAATAATAATAATAATAATAATAATAATAATAATAATAATAATAATAGGATTTATATACCGTCTTTCTTAGGTCACCAGATTTCAATAATGACTATAACTCAAGGCAGTTTATATAGGCAGACCTTATTCAGAAACCCAAAGATTTTTACTATTTTTACAGAAATGTTCTATCTTTCAAGAACTACACACATACAGATGGATCTTTCTGGATTTAGTCCTTCTTTCTGGCCACCCGTTTGTCTTCTTGCTGGCTGATAAGCGGCTTCCCTGCTCCCACCAGAGAAGCAGCTGACTTTGGCACAACTCCCCCTCACACAAGGCAACCGAAGCTCAGCTGTTAATCAGTCGCAATTAACAAGGTCTGCTGCTCACAGAGACTTCCGGCTGTCCCGAACTGGTGACCTTCAGATCTTCAGCTCTTATCTTCAGGCAAACGGAGGCATTAACCCTCTCGACTAAATCTTCTGCAATTATGACATTATTGATTTATGTGTCCATGTGTAGGTGAGGGGGGCCATATTAGTCTTGTTCCAGCACATAATAATCCTCTTGGCGGTCCTACTGTTGCTCCTTGGAGTCTGCTGTCAGGAGCAGAGAGACAACAGGGAGGAATGGCTGCTTAAGCCTTTCCCTTCCTGCCCTTTGTTTGCTCCAAATTGCACCTGCCTCCCCACCTGTGCAAGAAAGATACTGGGCCAAATTGCTTGTTGCATGAACCTGCAAGTGTCTTTTCCCCCCTGACACTTCCTTTTGAAATTTATAATGCTGCAAGTGGCAGGGGAAGAATGGGAAAGGACCAATTAACTCTTTCTCTTCTAGTTATTTCCCCACTCAAATTCTCACTCCAAGGGCCTTTACACTCCAGAGCCATAGGGACTTGTATCTTTTCCTCCACAGGATAAAAAGCACTTTGAGGCATGGGCATGATTTTGAGTGGAAAGAAGGTGCCAAGGGGAAAGGTTAAGTGCCACCATCACTTCTCTCCACTGAGGTGGTTCTTGATTTTGAACAGAAAAAATATGAATGTGGTTGCCTGTAATGCATACTGTGATCCTACTGATTACATCATAAAGTTTTCCACATTGCAGCATCATGTGCTGAACTAAATGTAGTCAGAAGAATCAGTTTCTAATTCTCCCCTCCACAATTCTTATTTTTCAGATAATCCAGTGGTGATTCACAGAGTATTATTATCATTGTTAGTATCATTAAGGGCACAATCTAAACCAACTTTCCGGCACTAACATAGCTGTGCCAATGGGGCATGTGTTGCATCCTGCAGCAGGGGGGGGGCAGTTTGTTTCTTTACCTTGGAGCTGCATTGCTCTTACTCTGGTGCTGGAATGATGGTTAGGATTATGCCCTTAGACTAAGTTAACCTTGAATTAGGCCGGCACAGTTAGACCAGCAAAGCTTGGCCGGCACAAGGGCATTTGGACCGCTCTTGGAATCAGGGAGGATGGCGCACGTCTGTGTGTTGGCTTCCCTGACTCTGAGAATGGTCCAAACATAATTTAAGGTGTCCCTTGTGCCATCCAAACTTTGCTGGCCTTACTGTGCCAGCCTAACTCCAGGTTAGGATTGCGCTCCCAGTTTCATAAAGCCATACTGGGTTTCTTTCAGCTCTTTCCCTGGTGTGACAGGTTTCATATACATGGAACAGCTTTCTCATTTCATGTGTGAACGCTTAACAAGGATTTATGAAATCACATCTTTAATCATTCAGCGTTGCTCATACCAATCCATTTAGTGCTGAATGCAACATAGAATACAACACAGAAGGATGCATACAATACATTTTTAAAGTTGGAAAAAAAAATCTACCCAGGAAACCAGAATTACCAAACTCCTTTAACCCTGGAATTTGCAAAATAGCATCATATCAAATCTTGATATGGGTCATGCCTCAAACACAAGACTCATTTTTTGCACAAAAATGAAAGTGGTCGGTTACAAGATAATCCCATGAAAGACATGCCGTGCAAGCCTATATATGTTTACTCAGAAATGGGTTCCATTGAATTCAGTGGAGTTTAGTTCCTGGTAAGCAGACACAGCTCCTGCCAACCTAGCAGTTTGAAAGCACCTAAATGCAAGTAGATAAATAGGGACCACTTTGGTGGGAAGGTAACGGCGTTCCGTGCGCTACGGCATAGAGTCATGCCGGCCACATGACCCCAGAAGCTTGTCCTCGGACAAAACGTCAGCTCTACAAGCTTTGAAACAGAGATGAGCACCGCCCCCTACAGTCGGTCACGACTAGACCATTCGGTCATGGGGAAACCTTTACCTTTACCTTAAGCAGACACAGGATGGCACTTGTTCTTAGGGCCAAATCCTATCCAATTTTCCAGCCCTGGAATGCATCAGCATCGTTGCATTAGGGCTGCATCAGCACCAGAAGGTTGGATTGTGCCCTTACTGTCTTATTGAAAGCAACATCGTTCTCCTGATGACTCTCTGCACAGCATCTTTCACTTCCTTGTTCCTGACGCTGTAGATCAAGGGGTTGAGCATGGGGACCACCACTGTGTAGAATATGGAGACGATCTTACCCTCCTGGACAGAGAAGCTGGAGCTGGGTCGCACATAGATAAAGAAGAGGGTGCTAAAGAAGATGGAAACCGCTGTGAGATGGGACAAGCAGGTGGAAAATGTTTTGCGCCGGCCGTCAGCAGAGCGGATCTTCAGGATGGCTGCAAGGATATAGATGTAGGAAACCACCACCACAAAGCTGCTGACGGTGCCAAGCGTGCAGGACAGTGCAAAAAGAACAACCTTGTTAAGTCGTATGTCGGAGCAGGAGAGGGATATCACTGCAGGAATGTCGCAGAAGAAGTGATTGATCTCGGGCATGCAGAAGGTTAACTGGAACGTTAAACACGTATGTGTCATGGCATTGATGAGCCCTAGAAAATAGGGGCCAGCCAACAGCTGGGCACACACTTTCCTGGACATAATGGCTGTGTACAGCAGTGGGTTTGAAATGGCCACATAGCGATCGTATGCCATTGAGGCCAAGATGTAACATTCGACAGCCACAAAGAGGCCAAAAAACCACATTTGTGCTGCACACCCAGCCAAGGAAATAGTCTTGCTGTCCACGACAAAATCCACCAACATCTTGGGGGTGACCACCGAAGAATAGCAGAGGTCCACAAAGGACAGGTTGCTGAGAAAGAAGTACATGGGGGTGTGGAGTCGGGAGTCAATCCGGATTAACAGGATCATCCCAAGATTTCCCATTATGGTAATGAGGTAGATGATGAGGAAGAATATGAAAAGGGGGAACTGTAGTTCAGGAGAGTTCGTGATTCCCAGAAGAATGAATTCATAGGGCACTGTGTGATTTTCTTTTGCCATTTCTTCTCTTTCTGGGTGGAAAAGAAGTAGGAAACTTCCATTATTCTGCAGATGGTGGGGAGAATGTCACTCAAAAAGTACTGATCCTAAGAATGTTTCAGGATTTCTATTGCTGCCAGGCATCTTTTTAGTATTTTTCCATTCTATAACAAAGTTTATTAAAGCTCCCAACCCTAAGCGACCTCTAATAAAACAGAATGGTTTTAGCTTCTCTTTTTACAGATTTCTTTTTGCATCCTCTGATGGTTGCTTAACAGCACAATCCTATGTGTGCTTACTCAAGACTTTCTCCCTGGTAAGCATGTGGAGGATCACAGCCTAAACCATTTGTTTCTGCTATTTTCAGAAGAGAAGGCTCTGATCTACGTTGGCTGCAATGAAAAGAAAGAACGATTAGAAGGAGTGTTGATGGAATGAATAGAATACACAGGTTTGCCCTGGTACCCACTGATTCGGTATCCACGGTTTCAGTTATTTACAGATACCATGGATACTGGGATGCCTATTAAAAAGATAGGGGGACATTAAACAAATCTCCTTTTGTAAACCTTGTTGCAGCAGAACAACTGATGTTCCCCTATCTTTAAAAAGGCATTCCTAGTATCCACAATTTCAGGTATCCATGGAGAGATCTGGAACAGAATCCCAGCAGATACCGGGGCACGCCTGTATGTTCTTGTTAGAGAAAAAAAAAGAAAACCTGTCTTCTCAAAGAATCTACCTACTACAATTTGAACGAAAACTACACATGCCTCCCTCTTTCTATGACTCTGTAGCTTCTTATCTCTTTCACATATTCTGACATGCTTGTCCCAAACATGCCTTGGCCTCTTTAGCATTTTGACCAGGGCTGACCCACAGGCTACTGGTGCTTGAGGAGGTGTGCCAGATATTACCCCCTCCCACATGGTGGTGCACCCCCACTAGTCCGCTTCATCCTGCTCCATAGATGGAATGGAAGAGGAAGTGTGGAGAAGAGGAGAGTAATGGCCTAGAGTGTCTCTCCCCTCCACTCTCTGTTCTCCTAACCTTTTCTGGATTCAAAGAGCAGAAGGAGAAGGAGAGGTAGCAGTGGAGGCAGGCACTTCTCATCCACTGCCAGGGATGAGACTGTGACTGTGCTAAGCCCAGACTGTGACACTGAATTCCTTTTGCATCGCCTTTCCCTTCTTCCTACTATTGCGATCTGTATTGGTGGGGAGGGGTGAATTT
The DNA here is from genome assembly GCA_029204185.1 of Lerista edwardsae. NCBI lineage: Eukaryota > Metazoa > Chordata > Lepidosauria > Squamata > Scincidae > Lerista > Lerista edwardsae. The sequence goes on along the minus strand of JAJKFI010000192.1, from coordinate 522,490 downwards.
ACCTACTGGACCTTGTTGTTCTTGGAGTGCCTCAGTCCTCCAGATGACCAAACCTTAGTATCGCCGATGTTGTACCACAGTCAGAGAGCTTTATATTTCAAGCTGCTGAGCTTGGGGTTTTGAGACTGTTGCATTTACCTTTTGTTCTCCTGGGCATGAACATTAATTGCACTAAAAAGTGTTTTCACTGAAGGTGTTTCAGCCACGGTACAGTGCATCGCTTCCATGTGCTGTCCCTGCAAAACAAGACTATGCCTCGCAACATCATTAGCATTCCTCGCACAGGTTGACCACATCTGCACTTGGGGAGTCTGAAGCACATCTACATTTTCCTTTGGCACCTATTCCCTTTGAGGCCTTCGGCTGGCTCAGGCTTTAATCCCTTCCAAAGAACAGGAAGCAGCTTTCGCTCCCTCTTTTTTGGGATGCTGTAATCCTAATCTAAACATGTCACATTTCATCTTAATGTGGAGATCATTTTGATGATGGTCATGGCCCTGTCTGGGCTCCAGGTTTCAGGGGAAGGCAGAAAATACACACACCTCCCTCTTTCCCATTTCATGAGTGAACGTTTTTTGGTGTGCTTTGACATTCTAGGCAACAAAAATGTTCATAGCGGGAAGGTTTGGGACCAGAGGCATAGGGAGGGTGCCGTGGGGAGAGGTGAGTGCGGCAGGCGCTGGCTGTGGTTGGGTGCAGCAGTGCAGAAAAACCAGCACACTTCCCCCCTCCCTTGCGCTCAGATTGCTCCTAAATGGAGTGATTCTGGGCATGGGGAGGTGTGGTCAGGCAATGGACAGGCATGGGGTGGCCACGCTGGGGGCGCGGTGACATCGCCCTGCCCCGTGCACTGCAAACCAAGTATGCCTCTGTTTGGGACCCATTTTCAATGCCGCTCTGTAGCGTTGGAACATGGGATGGAACAAGAACATAAGGAGATCCCTGCTGGCTCACGCCAACAGCCCATCTAGTCCAGCATTCTGTCGCCAATGGCGTTCAAACAAATGCTTCTGGGAAAAAGTCAAGCAGAGGTGAACGGAACAGCCCTCTCCTTTTGCCTGCCCTGATGAAAGGGTTCCCTTTAGGTATCATGATTCAGGGTCATACACAACATGCATGCAAGCAGCAAGACTTGCATACGTTTTTTTTACTTTTAAAGCAAGAAGCATGAGGGTGGAGATTGGAGGTTGTGTGCAAAATGGCCCCAAATTGCAGCCAGGGTCACTTTTAAAAAATCCTATATATGGAGGATCTAGCCCGATTGCACCACGGTGCCACTGATAGTGTGTGCCATTGGGCTAGAAATTGTGGTGGGGGCTAAATGCTAAAGCCCCTCCCACTCCCTCTTGGTTTTGGGCCACTTTACGTGTGTATACAACACACACACACACACACACGCACACACACACACACACTCACACACAAATTTACAGTACATGTATAGTTAGTGCACAATCCTAAACATTTTTCTTTCTTTCAGAAGTACCATTGTGTTCAATGAGGCATACTCCCTAGTAAGTGAGTTTAGGACTGGGTCTGCAACCACAACCTAACTCATTCCTCTGGGATTAAATACTAAACTTTCAGCCTAGATGATGTAGGTTCTGACTAGAACCTGGATCCTGTGCTCCAGCATTTCATTTCAAAAGTGCATATAGAAACCATACTACAGGTATATCTATTTCTGGACAGTCAGAAGCCCACTAGATGGCAGTCCTAGCCTGAGGTAGTTTGCTTCTTGGTTTTTCACCATTGTGTAGCTTCTTTGCTTGCTATAATCAGATTTATATGATGTGTATCGCTCTGTACCTTTCAGTGTTCATTTGAAAGGTATGCTGTTGATAGGGGAGCTGTCTTATCTGAGCGGTGTGTGTGAATCTCACTCTGCCAGATGACTGATAAAGTGCAACAAAACCTTGTTGCCCAAGTCATATCCACCTATAAGATGGTAAATTCTATTTCATGAGGTGTAATAGACAGAATGTAGTCAGGGGAGACTTGCGTTCATGTCCTGGCCTTGAAAGCCAGTACAAAACTGAGGCACAGTCCTAAACTGTGCTGGAACAGGCAGGCCGGTGGGCCTGCCCTGTATCCAGCACAGCTTGGGAGCAGGCAGGAACCTCCCTGGGGCAAGGGCGCTTGTGTGACCTTACCAGGGGTAGGCGCCAGCAATGGGCTCCTCAGTTCTGCACCTGCTGTTTAGCAGGCGCAGAGCTGAGGACGCTGTGTGGGGCCCAAATCGGGGCCACGTGGCCTAGGGAGGGGGCAGAGTTGGGATGCGGCCTCCCCACCTGCCCACCCCTCCCGGGCACCCTCCCTCCTGCCCAGAAATACCCCTGTGCCAGCCGAACCTGGCGCTGTTGGGCCAATGCTGTTGCTAGCATCGGCCCAACGGCAGCAGCACTGACATCAGGGGGCCAGTTGGCACTCTCACACCAGCGCTGTTGCTGTTGGGCCAACGTTAGCAGCCAGCTTCAGCCCAAGATAGGGGCGTTGGATGGATTGCACTCTGAGTGTGGGGAGGCCCTACCCATTAGGCAGTGCACCATACACAGCCAGAGTGCACAACCAAAAATTCTGCCATGGATAAAGAAATATGGCCTCAATAGATATGGTATGCATAAGTGAAAATCTGTATTGTGATTGTATGGACAGTGGGGGAAGTGTATACTTAATTTTTACATACAAAATGTACCGTACGTACTAATGGCCCTGGCTGTATATTTACAGATTTGTGTCAGACTTTCTACCAAGCTGCATACCAACTTCCATGCATAGGATTACCAGATTCAAACTGGGACAGAGTGCCTGTACCTTTAACCATTGTATTTTGGCAGGTGCAGCTCATCATGGGAGGGATTCAAAAGCTGCACCTGCCCAATTCCCTCTTTTCTACAATGGTTAAAGGTATAGGCACTCTGTCCCAGTTTGTATCTGGTAACCCTAGGAACACTGGACAGCTCAAAGGAGTCCTTGAAAGATACAGTGCAAGCTATGCATGTCTACTCAGAAGCAAATCCTATTGTGGTAATTGAGGCTTACTCTCAGGAAAATGACACATTGGGCGGGGGAGGAGCCAGAGACTTGAACATGGCAGTCGCTTTTTATGCGTGGCTGGGGCTTGTGTTCTTTCCTGAATCTCTGCAAGGGGTTCAGGCCCAACTCCAGTAGTAGAACTGGGTTGGGGGTAAGCATTAACATCTAGCCTCTGGATAGTGGCCAACTCCGGAGGTGAATGATGTTTGCTTGTGCCTGGGGAGCAGAAGAGACTCTGCCTTCTGGCAGACCGTGTGGACGGTCTCTGACTTGGAGAGTGACAACACCGGAGAGAGAATGATGGATTACATCTGGAAGGTCTGGAAGGTCTTCAGAAGTCTCCCTAATGAAGACAATCGTGTGGGAAGAAGAAGTGGTGTGTAGGCGTAAATGTTTAACATCTTGGCGTGAAGTGCACTGGAGAGTTGGCTGCGGGCCAGTGAGGTCAGTGGAATTAAACCTGCTTAATCTTCAACACAAGATATCCACTGAAGTGCATCGCTGTTTTCTTTTCTGCTTCTGTTTCTATTTTCTTTTCGAAATGCTTTGATGTGGCGTGGGAAGCTGAAACATGGAATAAAAAAGTACTCTGTTCTATGCTGAATTTTTTGCTGTGTAGCAGATTAAACATGGCGTCGTGAGGTGGCAGAAGATTTATAATTGGAGATTATTTATTTGAAAACGGACAGTCCTATTTGCAGATCAAGAGGATTTATTAATGAGATAAGAGAACACAAAAATAGGGAGTATTTTGATTTGTATGTTTAAAGAAAGCTTGAATTTTTTACTGCGCAATTGAGTCAACATGGCGTTAATGAGAAGGAAACCGTCAGATCTACAATCAAGAGTTGAAAGATGTTTGAAGCATGTTCAAGGACTTGGAGAAATGAACTTTATGGAAGGACAAGAGGAATGTGTATTTTTGAAGATGGACAGCCCTGTCTGAATTAAGAAGTTTTAAGAGAAAGAGACCATGAACAAGATGTTTTTATGGTCTGCTGACAGTGAGAGTGTTTTTTGTCAGCAGGCTCCCCTCTGGTGGCAGGAGAGGGGAAGGTTTTGACCAGATGTTAATTTTTAATGATTTGTATAATTTTTGGCTTTTTATAATAAATGGGCGGGGGGAATTTGATTAATGAAATTTATGATTTAAAAATTGAATTAATGGTATAAATAGAAATGAGGATTAAAAGGTGACAAAGTTCATTCCTTCCTGTGAGATTTGTGATAGAAAGAAATGGTTAGCATTGAGCCTTGATCTGAAAAGCAATAATTGTAGGCTTGTAATTTTGCGTCAGATTATATAACTAAGCGATTATTTTCTTTTCTTTTTTAACAAAGGTACGTGATAACTCAAGCTTACATTAAGATATGATTTTAGAAAAAAAAATGTTATTAAGGCCTAATGGTGATTATGAAGTGATGGATGTCATGTTATATCTTTATGCTCTTTATTTTTATGGCGTATTTTCTTTTCTTTTCTGAGATGGGCTGTTTTAATTCTAACAGAATAAGTTATGTAACAAAGATTAATTAAAGATTAAGATTGAAAAATAATATAAGCAATATGAATAGAGATGAAGAGATTAACAGAGTGCTAGTTTAAATAGTTTGACTTCCCAGCTTCATCTATGTTTATTCTATTTCTGTGCTTTATATAGTAGGTTCTTCCCTTTTAGTTTATTATTTTATTGACTTTTACTATAAATTAGAGATAGATAATTATAGGTATAATTAACTTTTCTTACTTGAGTTTGCTAAGTAACTGTGAAATTATTGAAATTATTGAAGATTTGAATGAATAACGAAAATTGACGTAGTTTTGTGAATCATAATGATTATATCCTTTCAGATGGAATATATGATAACGGAAATTACTAATTTTTGCATTTACATGTTACTCTTGTACTGCCTCACTTCCTATTGTTTAACCCTATGTATACCCATCCTATGTAACTGACTATCCTTTTCCTGTATCTTTATAATTATAAAATCAATAAAATCATCTTCAAAAAAAAAAAAGGAAAATGACACATTGGGGTGGAAAATGCTGTATAGGACCCAGAGTGTGCTTTTATGCCAAGATAAATTTTATGCCCTGTTCTCCCCCTCCCTGCCTTAAACCTCCCCCATACCACCCCTTCCCACCCACGAATTGCCCCCTCCACCAATGTATCTGGGTTGGAGGTGCCAAGCACCTGTACCAGTACTGGGTGCATAAAGCTGCTGTCCACTTCCATACGTGGCTCCAAATCACCTGGCAGCAACACACCTTTTGCAGCAGCATCACTACATGTATAGTGTCCCCTCTGTCCCCTCATGCTGTCCACCCTACCCCCTCTCACCTTGCCAAGCTCAGACACCTGCCAGTCTTTTTTGGTCTGTGGCGCTCCTTCTGAAGGCAGAATCAGGAGTTGTGATGTGACTGGGGTGGGGCATCGCTGGGGCTGGTATGGAACCAATCTTTTTCTGCACTGCACTGCTACATTCGGTCGAACAAAAACAACACCACAGCTTTTGTTTACACAAATGAATTGGTGGTTGAAGTGAAGGACCTCAGTACATCACTGTCTGCAGATGGGATCGGAACATCAGGGAAGTGTAAAACAAGGACACAAACACCCCCCTCAGCACCTCCCTTTTTTCTGGTGGAGTCACGTCTAACTTGGCCAAGACTCGTTTCGCAAAAAGACTCGTACTCAAGTCCAAATGACTTAGGAATTTCTGGGAGGGGGGAAGAGTAGCCACGCACACAAACTATGACTTGTGGATGAGTCAAGTCAATGGAGGGAGGCAGAGACTTGCGAATGACTCAGAACTCGGGCTCAGTGACTCCAACCCATCCCTGGTGGAAGTGACTTCAGCGGTAATAACTGGCCTGTAGGATTGAGCCATCAGTAAACTACTGTGTGCCTGGTCATATAGAAGAGTTCTAGTGGCGCTGGGGATATCTCCACAATGATATCGTTATCAATAAAATTGTATTGTGGTTAAGAGTATATAAAGTCTATTCAAACATTTAATAAGCCTAAACACCAGGCACACCATCCTAGAATCTATTCTTTCTTTTGCCAGAGACAGAGGCATATTGCCCCTAGGGCATGATATGGTGCCTGCCATGGGTGCCGCTTGGGGGGTGGGCGCGAGCCTGTGGTCACCAATTGCTTCCCCACCTGGGGAAGCAATTGGCCTGCATGAGCTCTCATCCATGGCTTCCCAAGTCGCAAAGCCAAGAGGGTGCCTGGGTACCTACAGTTGCAGCTTGGACAAAATTGCCCCAACCCCAGTGGCAGGAACATGTGTGCCCCCATGGCTTCCCGAGTCGGGAAGCCAATGGATGGTCCTGCTGCCGTGGCCCGGGTGAATTTGCCCTGGCTGCATTGGTAGGACTGTAAGTGCACAAAGGGTCCTGCTGCCACGGCCAGGATGAATTCACCCTGGCTGTGTCAGCAGGGTCTTCCCTGCACAAAGGGTCCTGCTGCTGCAGCCCAGGTGAATTCACTGTGGCCGTGGCCGCCGGACCCCCATGGCTCCCCAGGTCAGGAAGCCAGGGGGACGCATCATGATGTCACATGTGACATCATGACATCACACTGCGTGTTCAGGGCATGTAAAAGTTCCGGTATAACTCTGGCCAGAGAAATAACTCACAGTATTTTCCATAAAGGAACAATTGCATTCATAGCAATACACAAGTTTCTGTGCTATATGACGTTTTTCCTTCTGATCACTCTCCTCACTGCATCTTTCACATCTTTGTTTCTCAAACTGTAGATCAAAGGGTTGAGCATGGGGATGACCACTGTGTAGAACATGGAGACCATCTTGTCCTCATCTGTGGAAGAACTGGAGCTGGGCCTCACATAGATGAAGAAGAGAGTCCCATAGAAGATCGACACGACTGTGAGATGAGTTGAGCAGGTAGAGAACGCTTTGCGCCTCCCTGCCGTGGAGCGGATTCTCAGGATGGCCATGACAATGTAGACGTAGGAGATGATGATAATAGAGGTGCTCATTATGCCAAAGCTGCAAGAGAGGCCAAAAAGTACCCTCTTGTTGAGCTGGGTATCTGAACAGGAGAGCGCTATGACTGCAGGGATGTCACAGAAGAAATGGTTGATCACGTTGGAATGACAGAAGGTCAGTCGAAATGACAAGGTTGTGTGTGTCATGGCATTCAACACTCCCATGAAGTAGGGGGTGATTATGAGCTGGAAACAGACCCTTCATGACATAATTACTGGATAGAGTAGTGGGTTGGAAATGGCCACGTAGCGATCATAAGCCATTGAAGCCAAGAGGAAACACTCTGTGGCTAAAAAGAGACAAAAGCCCCACATCTGTACAGCACACGCAGTCCAGGAAATGGCCTTTCTCCCCCCCCACCAAGTCCCTCAGCATCTTGGGAGTGACCATGGTGGAATAGCAGACATCCACCAAGGACAGGTTGCTCAGGAAGAAGTACATGGGGGTGTGGAGCTGGGAGCTAAGCCTGATTAAAAAAATCATTCCCAGATTTCCAGTGAGGGTGAGAGCGTAGACCACCAGGAAGAATGCAAAGAGAGGGACCTGCAGGCTTGACGAGTCCGTGAAGCCAGCAAAAATGAATTCAGGCACGGTGGTGTGATTTTTCACTAGCACAACTTCTTGTACTGTGTAGGAGAAAAAGAAAAAAATGGATATAAATACTCTTTTGTTCTGGTTGCCCATTAGATCTGCAGAAAGGGAATGATGTTGCAGTTCTGCTGCACAGTATTAGGAAAGTAGGAAAGTCTCCTTCTCAGAGGAGGGATTTTACAGCTGTTGGCCTGAGATTCTAGAAGTGAATCACATTGTCAGTGACCACATTGTGCAATGTGCAATGATCTGCATTGCAAGATTTTGTGAGCATTTTAGAGCTGAATTCGGAGAGTAATTTGTAGCAGTAATGTTACTGGAAGAGGTGTGAATATGTGTGGGTTAAACAAAGACCCCTTTCCCTGCCTACTTGGTACTTTCGGCTACATCTTCCTCCAGCAGTGCTGAGAGGTAGGGCATAAATGGAGGGGAGGGAAGAAAAGGGCAAAGACATTTTACTCTCCCCCTTTTGATGAAAGGAGCAGGCAGGGATGGTCCAAGCCCTCCTGAAGCTTGGGATGGCCAAGTGGTGCCCCCATGTACCTGATGATATGCTGGCCACTGCTCTTCCCATGCTCCCATGCTCCAGCTCAGTACTCCCTCCCCCTCCATCTGTCCCCCTCTTCCTTTTCCAATCCAGGGAGAAAGATGGAGGAGCAACAGAGGCAAGTAGAAGATGGGTGGCCCCACCAATCTGCTCCCTAAATGACCTCTTCTGCTGGCCTCGTGGTTGAGCCAGTTGAGCTGGGAATGCCTGGAGATGGGCACAGTAGAAGCAGGTGGTCTGGGTCATAAGATCTGGCCATCCGAGATGAAATGTGCTTAAAAGAAAAAGTAGACCTGCTCTTTCACCTACCCATTTTCCTGTCGTAAGCACTTTTTCTTCTTCCAGCAATTTTGAAATTCTTGTCTCTGATGAGTTCTGGTGCATTGGTGAGATTGGGCATGAAGCTAAATCTCCATGATTTGCTCCATTATCTGCCATGAATGTAATTTTAAGTGATAGGTAGAAGGAGATGGCTGAAGGATGCTATAATCTGACACCTACCGATTGCTGAGTATTGCTGAACTGTCTGACGTAAAGCCCTGGTCCTCCTGGGGCGTGTGTGTGTGCTATTTACAAGGGACTTTACTATGAGAGTTTGGCATGGGGGACTTAGTCCTCTGAAATAAATCAGGCCTCAAGTGGCAGTGATTATTAGCTCTGTGCCAGGGTGTGTGGAGGAAATAGGCTCCACTGAAATGTCACTGGAAGATGGTTCTTTGAAACCAACATTGCTTTAAATGTATATAAATGGGGATGATGCAAAGGATGCAGAGAGCTGGCCTGGGCCACAATCCAGTTGGATGTGAACAGCACTGAAGCTCATTGCATTGAACGGCCTTGAGTGGTTGGGGGCTGTGAAGTCTCGGCTCCAGGTAATGGATTCATGTGCCAAATGGAAAGAAGCTTTCTGGAGGCTGGAATGTCTGCCAGTTCCCAAAGCTGCTACTCCCACTAAGAGCACAATCCTAACCTGGAGTTAGGCTGGCACAGTTAGGCCAGCAAAGCTTGGCCAGCACAAGGGACACTATAAAGCATGTTTGGACCACTCTCGGAATCAGGGATGATGGCGCACGTCTGTGTGCTGGCCTATCTGACTCCAAGAGTAGTCCAAACATACTTTTTGATATCCCATATGCTGGCCAAACTTTGCTGGCCTAACTGTGACGGCCTAACTCCATGTTAGGATTGCACTCTAAAGCTCCTTCTCCCTTTGCAGAAAGAACAACATATTTTTCTTTCCTTGGGAAGGGGGGAGGGAAATAAATGGGAAGGATTTTTGGCAGGAAATGCCCCAGAGGTGAAAGGGCTAAGCAGCCACACACTTGTTTCCATTGCACACTGGAGCATCTGCGACTTCTGTAGAGAGCCTGATTCCAGAGGGTGCAATTCTAACCTGGAGTTAGGCCGGCACAATTAGGCCGGCAAAGTTTGGCTGCAACGAAGGCCACCATAAAGTGTGTTTGGACCACTTTCTAAGTGAGGGAGGATGGTGAAGGTCTCTGTGCTGGCCTCTCAGACTCAGAGAGTGGTCCAAACATACTTCATCTGCCAGCCATACCTTGCTGGACTAACTGTGCCAGCCTAACTCCTGGTTAGGATTGCACCCTGTGCCCTTGGGGACTGAATAGGCCCCAGAACCAAGTATACAGTGTAAGCAACCAGATGTGAAGGAAGGCCTGGCTCCAGGACCTCTAATAGGGAGCCAAAAGAGTACATTATGGTAGAGGTGGGCAGGTGGCAGAATGCAGGGAGGGAGGGAGGGGGGATCTCCTTTACCCTCCTTGGACATACACCAGCAAAATAGCTGGTGTGGATCAGATGAGACCCAGTGGGGAAGTGGAGGCTTACCCCAAGAGAAGAGAACAAAGTTGCTCTGTCATAAGGAGGCCTCTGTGACTGACCTTCACTGTAGGATTCAGTGTGTGCCTCATTGGTGGGGTTGAATCGGCACGTGAGGGGGCTTTAGTTAGGATCGCACGCATTATGAAGGACTTTTCAGATGGAAACATCACTCAGCTTGTTTAATAAAGCAGGCCAAGCTTTGTTTCATAGCTATGTTTCAGAGTTTCAATTGCTTTTATGTTTTCCCTGCTTCATAAACTCCATGACAGAACGAGCTTTTCCTAGACCCGACCCTACTACTTTCCATGTGTATGATTCTTGGGATCCCTTGTTCCCCCTTTTCGTGATCATCTGGTCTCCCTAAGAGAAAACCCATTGCAAGATTTGCAGGGAAGGGACTTGGCTGAGAGATTCTGAGATTGTCACTGCTACAGAAAAACCTGCTGGTCAGGCAGACTGGTTGTTCCATGAATTGGTAATCTTAATTGTCTGGATTCAGAAGAACAATCTGAAGGAGAAATAGGTTCAAGCCACCCACCCTCTTTTGCTTTCCATAATGGCATTATGGAATTTGGAATTTCTCTTCAGAAGCTATTGTACCTTTTCTAAGTGCTCTCATCAGGCCCTCCCGCCTCTCACCATAATGCATCATAATGCAGCATCTCAGCTGGCCTCAAGCTTGTTTTGGGATTTCCTGGGAATCTTGGTTCCTGTGCCCCTACAATTTCCCTGGTTTTCCCCCCACAATGCTTCTGACACAGCATTGTTCAATGGCATCCTACAGGAAATGTAGCATCTGCCAGTGGGAGAATTTTTTTTCCTAAAAGCTTTTTCTCAGAGAGAGGATAACACATAAAGGATCTTGGAACATTGGCCAGGGCCCACCCAACCCCCAGACTGGTGCAAGGAAACGGGGAGTAAAATAGAGGGATTTGAGACAGGGATGATGAACCATTAAAACAATGTTTCTGAGGGAGATTAACTATAAAGAGGAAAGGGAAAATATGCAGCTGGCAACCAATTATTTATTTATTTAATTATTTAATTATTTAATTAATTAATTTATTAATTTTTATCCCGCCTTCTGCCCAAGGGCACCCAAGGCGGCTTACAATATTAAAAGCAACACAATAAAGCACAATATATACAAATGAAAACAATGTTAATAACAATATTAAAAAAGTTAAAATTAAAAAAAACAGCAAGCCCCGTGGATCCCACAATTTAAAATGTAAGGATAGAATGTAAAAAATGCCAGCCTGCCTGCCAACAGTTAAAGGTTTGTTTGAATAAAAAAGTCTTCAGCCCCCGCTGGAATGTTGCCAAAGAGGGAACAGCGCTTAACTCTAAGGGGAGGGTATTCCAAAGTTGGAGGGCCACCACCGAGAAGGCCCTATTCCTGGCCGCCATCCCCCTCACCTCTCCTGGTGGCGGCACAGTCAAAAGCCCCCCCCCAGATTACCTAAGAGTATAGGTAGGATTATATGGAAGGGGGAAGGAAGAATGCACTGCCAATGCATATGTTGTTGGCGCTGCTCAAGATTTACATGGGAGAGGAAACTAAAGAAGAAAGAGAAGACAAACAGTAGCTGATTGCAACCCCAGCTGGTGGCTCTGAACCCCAAAAGTTCTCTTGATTCTCTGGAGTTCTTTGATATCCATGGTTTTTGCAGTTACTGCCAGAGTTTTATTATTTCTGAGGGCGCAATCCTAAACTGAGTTAGGCCGGCATAAGCTAAGCCAGCAAAGTTTGGCCAGCACAAGGGCCACTGTAATTATATTTGGACCACTCTTGGAGTCAGAGTGGCCAGCACATAGGCGTGAGCCATCCCCCCTGACTCCGAGAGTAATCTAAATGCGCTTTATGGTGGCCCTTGTGCTGGCCAAACTTTGCTGGTGTAGCTTATGCCGGCCTAACTCCAGTTTAGGATTGCGCTCTGGGTGTGTTCATAAGTGCTCATTTATCACCACACCATGTTGGGGAGTATGAATGTTTATTTCCTTTCTGATTGGGCATTTCTTGCAGTATTCCAGAAAGAATCAGATGAAACCGACAAAAGCAAAACACCTTAATGGGTTTGGAGATCACGATCTGTCACAGTTCATGTTGGACTCCCAATATGTCATCACCTGCCCTCTGAGGGTTTAGTGACATACTTCTGATGAAATGGACAGGAATTATGCATCTGATGGAGTGGAGCTGTAATTTAACTTATAATACAATAAATTGTTCAGTCTTCATTGTGCTACAAGACTCTTTAATGATTGCATTAAAGACCCACAGGGACCCACAGTTTGGGTCGCAAGCCAATTTCAGGCAAAGTATCTAGAGCAGCCATACTGGAAACATGGGAAGATAAGAGGCTGGAAAGGGGGAGGGCTGTGTGGTTCTTGTGCTTGTATCAAGGGTGTATGCTTTTTTTCTTTCTGATTCATTTTGTTTTCGAAAATGGCTGAGAATGAACCCAACTTATTGCTGCATTCTCAGGAAAGCAGCAGGCTCCAGGGTCACAATGATGGCACTTCAAGCTGTGACATCACTTCCGGTGGGTCCCGGACAGATTGTCATTCTAAAAAGTGGGTCCTGGTACTGAAAAGTTTGAGAACCACTGCTATAGAAGGAAATCCTAAAGCAGGTACTCTCATATGTGCTATAAAACAGCGTTTCTACATAGAACTTTTCTGAAGGCATTCCTTACTTCCTTGTTCCTTAGACTGTAGATCAAGGGGTTCAACATAGGAGTCACCACTGTGTACAACACAGAGGCTATTTTGTCTAGGTTTGGAGAATGCCTAGAGCTGGGTCGTGCATACTCAAAGCTAGCAGATCCATAGAACATGATGATGACCATGAGGTGAGAGGTACAAGTTGAGAAGGCTTGCTGCCGACTTTTGGCAGAGCGGATCTTCAAAATGGTGACCAAAATGGAGGTGAGAATAGTCAGATTGGCTGATATTATATTGAACCCAACAAGTACAAACAAGAGAACATCATTGAGACTGGTGTCTGAGCAGGAAAGAGCTAGCAATGGGGGAATATCACAAAAGAAATTCTGAATAGTATTTGGGCCACAGAAAGATAGCTTAGATGCTGCAAGTGTATGCACTAAGGCATTTATAGTCCCAGCACCATAGGCTATAGCTACTAACTGAAAGCACTTTCTTTGGGTCATAGTGACAAAGTAGAGCAGTGGGTTGCATATAGCCACATAGCGGTCATAGGCCATCACAGCCAGGAGGTAGCACTCGGCAGTGGCAAATTGGGCATAAAAATAGAACTGAATGAAACAATCAGCAAAACGTATTACCTTTTTCTGTCTTAAGAGATCAGTTAAGAATTTGGGAGTGACGGATAATGAGTAACAGATGTCCAGAAGAGACAAGTTGCTGAGAAAAAAGTACATAGGAGTGTGGAGCTGAGGACTGACGTGGATTAGAAAGATCATGCCGAGGTTCCCCAACAGGGTGATGATATAAACAGCAAGAAACAAGACAAACAGGGTGATCTGGAGCTGCAGAATGTCTGTTAGTCCTGTGAGTATGAACTCGGTCACCTGAGTGTGGTTTCCCACTTGCATGGCCTGTAACACTGTGGAGATCAGAGAAATACAATGTTCATGGTTGGCCCTGCTTTTAACGACTCAAGCATTAGTACCTTGCAGAGTTTACATTTAAAATAAGGCAATTGAATTGTTCATTCTCTCAGGGCACAATCCTCTGTACACCCTTGGGCCGACCGACGCTAACCGCTTGCGTCAGCCCAACGTCACTAGTGCCAATTTGGGGTCGCCAACCAACACCCCTGTGTTAGCGCTGGTGCCATTGGGCAGATGCTAGCAGCAGCAGCATCGGTCCAAGGGAGCCAGCCCAAGGCCACACTGTACTGCTTGTGCGCCAGCCAAACTCAGCTGGAACAAGAGCAATTCAAGGCACTGCTGATAAGTGGCCTCTTCCTGTGCTACCATTTCAGCAGTGCCGTTTCTGCAAATGTGCCACTTTGCAACTCAGCAGTTGTGAGCAGCTGGCAGTGGTACTTGAAGAGCCCAATTATTATGCAGGCCAGATAAAGAGCTCCCGCAGGTCACATATATTTTTTTATATATTTTATGATCCTAGGGATTAATTTGTTGTATGTTGTATTTTTAATATTGTTTTTATTGTCTTTTAATACTGTTTTTAATTGTTTTTACTGTGTTTTTAACCTTGTAAATGCCGCCTTGAGGGCCTTGTGGCGGAAAGGCGGGATACAAATCAAATAAATAAATAAATAAAAATAAATCTCACCCAGGGGCCTTAGGTTTGACACCCCTGGAATAGGCTGATGGACACACATGCTCTTGGATGCCGAAGGGGTTCGGATAATTGACCTGTAGACAAAGGACTGTGGTTTCTCAATTCTTTTGTCATTCTAAGGAACCCCACATATCATATGGTATATCTCTTACGTACATAATACATCTCTTGCACATGCATACATGCATGCATATGGACTTAACTCCTTTTACCTCAGATGCATCGCCCTTATATCATAAGAATTTCTTCTCTTTTTCTTTCTTCCTTGCAGTTGTGACTCATGAAATCAACAGCAAAATCCTTCTGGTAGTGTGATGAAAGTAGATGACTTGGGAGATTTTACCATGGCAGCTAACAGTAAAGTCTTGGGAAGGATGAAGGAGAAGGCAGTTCTTCTGGGGCAAGCATTCACATTGGGACTTACTCCCTGAAGTGTCTCTGGCACCAGATGCCCTGATTTTTGTTCAGGAGACTGTGAAGGTGATGTGAGCCAGATTACAATTACCTGAATGGTTCACCGGGATGAATGAAAGGCAACGGAGACAAAACATTTCTAAATTGTTGGAGGTTAACTTTGTATTTTATTTCACTTCCCAAAACATGAAATTTGAATTCATAGAGGTTCCAGTGGGTGTAGCCAAGCATTTATTTATAGCCCAATGATAACTAACCCCCCCCCCCCAAATGCAGCAGTTCCACCCAGTGGTGTCATTCAAATGATTTAGGAACAGGAACTCACTTTTGATTTGTCCTTGTCTTGAACCCGGAACCAGCCACGGAGCCCGTTAGGATCCGGAACGCCCGTTCTGGTCCGTTCCCCCTGAATGACATCACTGGTCCCACCTGAATGTGTGTTGCATCCTGGAGGGAAGACAGTCAGGGAGGTCAACTTCAAGTAAGGGGGCATTCATTCCCTTACCTGGGGTAAGCCTTTATTGGCACGATGGTCAGATCTGTTCCAGGTACTTTGCCAGCTGTTATTCTGGCACAGTTCTGAGGGCACAATCCTGAGGGCACCCTTGGGCCGACGCTGCTGCTAGCAACGGCACCAGCGCCAATGCAACGGCACCAGCGCCAATGCAACTTGGCAGGTGCGAGAGCGATTCTGGGTATGGGAGGGCAGGCGGAACGGGGTGGGGGTGGGCGGGCCAGGAGGCGTGCCAGCATGGAGAGGGGGCGGAGCTGGGATGCTGCTGTTAGGTTGCATCCAAGCTTCTGTCCCTAGGCCGCACGGCCCCAATTCGGGCCATGTGGCGTCCTTGGCTAAATAGCAGGCGCAGACCAAGGAACCCATAGGGAAGGATGGAGCCTCCCTTGGGACAAGGGCATGCATGTGCCCCTCCCCCGGGGAGGCTCCTGAGCACTCCAGAGCTACATTGGATACAGCGCAGCCTCGCCAGTCTTGCTGTTCCAGCAGAGTTCAGGATTGTGCTGTGAGGTAAAGAAGGTGGTGGGAAATGGGATGAAGATACCAGCATAAGTTGCTGCTTCTGGTATCCACCTCATTTTAACTACTGTTCCTCCCCCTCCCGATCCTTTGGCACATGGGGGAAGTCTTTGGACTTTGGCCTTCCTGCTGAAACTCTGGCAGTGCTCTCCTCCATGTGTTCTGCCCAATAGAAATGGCCTCTTGGCCTCTAAATGTATGTTTTACTCCAAAATTAATTTTTAGCAGCATAGTGGTGTACATGCCACACTTCATTTGATTTAACGAAAGGAACAAAACACTATCATAACTCGAATGATCAAGAGACCTGAAGTCTGTGGTCAACAAGTATGCATTTGTTGTCAACAAGTTTGCACTAGTAGACTTTTTTTTTGCACTAAATAAAGAAGGAACCTAATGGGGGAGCTTCACAGGATACCAATTTCATTATCTAGAGCTATAGCCCAATTCTATGTATGTTTAAAAAGGTAAAGGTTTCCCCACGACCAAATGGTCTAGTCGTGACCGACTGTAGGGGGCGGTGCTCATCTCCGTTTCAAAGCCTGTAGAGCTGGCGTTTTGTCCGAGGACAAGCTTCCCTGGTCATGTGGCCGGCATGTCTATACGCCGTATCACACGGAACACGGGTCCCTCCCCACCGAAGTGGTCCCTATTTATCTACTTGCATGTAGGTGCTTTCGAACTGCTAGGTTGGCAGGAGCTGGGACAAACAATGGGAGCTCACTCCGTGGCGCAGTCTTGAACTCCCAACCTTCCAGTCGGAAAGCCCAGCAGCAGTGGTTTAACCCGCTGCGCCACCACGTCCCTGTTTACTTAGAAGTAAATCCTTTCCATTCCATAGGGCCTACTCCCAGGTAAGTATGTGTAGGATTGCACCTCTAAGATTGTAACCATTTCTTTACATTTATCCTGTCTCTCATTCCTTTATGATAAGCTGAGCTGAGCCTTCTCAGTATGCCTAGCAACAACCTATGCTTTCTCTTAAGAAACTTCAGAACTTTGAATTGAAAACACTACTCTCATTTGTACTATCAATTGACATTTTTCCCCCAAACTATTTTTTCTTGTACTAGGAATTGGATATTATTCATCATGGAACTATTTATTATTAGTGATGATGTCACTAATGACTACTAGTACTGCTGCTGCTGCTGCTGCTGCTGCTGCTACTACTACTAAGAAGGGTGCGAACATAACCTGGAGTTAGACTGGCACAGTTAGGCCAGCAAAGTTTGGCTGGCACAAGGGACACCATAAAGTATGTTTAGACCACTTTCAGAGTCAGAGAGGCCAGGCCACAGACGTGTGCCATCTTTCCTGACTCCAAGAGTAGTCCAAATGCGCTTTACAGTGGCCCTTGTGCTGGCCAAACTGTGCTGGCCTTACTCCAGGTTAGGACTGTGAACAAAATATTTGTATTGGATCCTATATATAACCTTCTGTTCCTTAATGAGGTTTCCCCTTCCAGATCAGTCTCCTCACGGCATCTTTCACTTCTTTGTTTCTTAGACAGTAGATCAGAGGGTTGAGCATAGGGATGATCACTGTGTACAACATGGAGTTAATCTGGTCCTCATGTATTGAGGAGTAGGAGCTGGGATGCACATATGTAAAAAAGAGAGTCCCATAGAAGATCGACACAACTGTGAGATGAGTTGAGCAGGTGGAGAATGCTTTGCGCCTACCTTCGTTGGAGCGAATTTGCAGGATGGCAGCGAGGATGTAGATATAGGAGACAATGATAATGGAGGTGCTCACAATGCCAAAGCTGCAAGAGAGCCCAAAAAGTATTCTCTTGTTGAGCTGGATATCTGAGCAGGCCAGAGCCATGACTGCCGGGATGTCACAGAAGAAATGGTTGATCACGTTGGAATGACAGAAGGTCAGTCGAAATGACAAGGTTGCTTGTGTTACAGCATTCAGCACACCGATAAGGTAGGGAGTGATTATCAGCAGGACACAGACTCGTTGTGACATTATTACTGAATAGAGTAATGGGCTAGAAATGGCCACATACCGATCATACGCCATTGCAGATAAGAGGAAGCACTCGGTGGCTAAGAAGAGAACAAAAAACCACATCTGCACAGCACATCCTGTCAACGAAATCGCTTTTCTCCTCACAAGGAAATCCAGCAGCATCCTGGGAGTGACCACGGTGGAATAGCAGAAGTCGACAAAGGACAGGTTGCTCAGGAAGAAGTACATGGGGGTGTGGAGTTGCGAAGTCATTCTGATCAAAACAATCATTCCCAGATTTCCAATCAGGGTGAAAACATACACCACCAGGAAGAATGTGAAGAGAGGGATCTACAGTCTCGAAGAGGCATTAAACCCAGCAAAAATGAACTCATACACTGTGGTATGGTTTTCTGTGGCCGCAGCTTCTTGTCCTGTACAAACCAAAAGGAAGAAAATAAATGACTCCGCTCTCCCATGTGTTGAGGTCTCATGGGAGGACCTTGCTCCAGCCTCCCCCCCTAAAAACAACAACAACAACAACAACAACAACAACAACAACAACAACAACAA
>JAJKFI010000192.1:481041-504166 GCA_029204185.1 Lerista edwardsae | reverse complement strand
AACAACAACAACAACAACAACAACAACAACAACAACAACAACAACAACAACAACAACAACCCAGGTATGAAAATAAGAGAAGCAAGTTCTCGGAGAAGAGGCTTGATAGCTGTGGCCATGAGGCCCCAGAATGATCTCCTTGTGGTAAATGAACCTCCCTTTTAGGTCCTAGAGGGCAAAATAAGTTCTACAGAGATGCATTTGGAATATAATTTTTAGGGAAATCATGACAATGAAATCATTTCAGATTTGTGCAACACAGTCCTATAAATGTCCTTGGAAATAATTTCCATTCTGCATCATGGAGTTTACTCCTTAGGAAGAATGGGTTTTGGGGTTGCAACCTTAATGTATACACATTTTTAATCAATGATATCTTTCACACATGCACGCACGTGTGCATACACACATATGCACACACGCACACACGCACACACTTGCTTTCTTGTCAATATTTACTTCTATATTTCCTATGAAATTCCTGACCGTTAGGTCCTCACGACATGGCAGTTCTGTCCTTAAACGTACCCAGCTGAGCTGATGGACTGGGCAGAGATTCTGAGGAGGAAAGGAGCAAAGATCCTTTCATTCATCTAATTTGGCTACTAATGGAGGAGATAATGTAGAACACACCAGAACATGACTTGAGAAAGGGAATCTCGAGGTCAATGGTAAAATGACATTGAAAACAAAAACAAGGAATTGTTTTAACTTACTCATTCTGCTATGAATTGCTAGCACTTTTTCATTTGCCAATTGTTTTGAAATCCGTGCCCCTAATTTGTTTTATTGCCTGATGAGAAAAGGCCTGAAGCTGGGTTTCTGTTGCTCTGTACTTTGACATGGGAGCAACTTCCAGTGATATCAAAAATAATGTGGCTGAATGCTTCTCGCTTATAAAACAAACAGATTTCTCAGTACCACTGAAGTGCCTGCTGTAAGCAGAAAATTGTCTCTGAGGCTGTGCTACTCAGCAGGGACTTTATATTGACAGTTTGCCATTGGGGACTATGTCCTCCAAAGAGCTCACATCTAAGGCGGGTGTTTTTTCTTCAAGTGGCCTCCCTCCCCTCACGGGCTCACAAGCCCATATCTGGAGCTGGCAGGAGCCAGCAGGGGAGGAGGTCGGGCGGGCGAGACCAGCCCGCCGGACCTTGGGGGCGCCCACCCGTGGGGCACAGCGCAGCCAGCGTGGCCTCCCCCAACCCCCCAAGGGGGGGCTCCCAGACCCTCCCCCGGTGGGGCACACCCCGGGGGCACCAGATCAGCCAGTGAACAGCGGGGGCAAGACCACAGCCCCTATTTCTTTTGTTGGCTGTTACACTCAGTTTTACTTTTACAGTGTATTTGCCACCATTGAGTGCTACATCCTGGCTGTGATGGCCTATGATCCCTCTGTCCTGTAGTGCTGGGGTGATAAATGCCTTCATACACACAGTTGCTGCAGCTAGACTCTCCTTCTGTGGTCCCAATACAATTAATAATTTTTACTGTGAAGGCCCGCTCTTTGCCCTTTCTTGTTCCGACATCAGTCTCAACGATATGTTGATGTTTGTATTTGTTGGCTTCAACATGATAGCAACCAGTCTGACTATTCTCACGTCCTATACCTACATCCTGTTTACTATTTTAAAGATCCGTTCTGCCAAAAGCCGGCAGAAAGCCTTCTCCACTTGCACCTCCCACCTCACAGTCCTCACCATATTCTATGGATTCTGTGGCTTCATGTATGCGCGATCCAGCTCTTGGAAGAATCGTAACCTAGACAAAATAGCCTCTGTGTTCTACATAGTTGTCACTCCCATGTTGAATCCTTTGATCTACAGTCTGAGGAACCAGGAGGTAAAGAATGCCCTTAGAAAGGTCTTGGGGAGAAAAGCTGCTCTCTAACATGCAATGGAATCCTCCCTTATGAGACGGGCTTTTGTTCTATTTTTGGTACATATCTTCATCAGCTTGCTGAAGACACAGCTACAGAATAATGTAACACAGGCAGGGTGCCACTGAAATAATTAAAGAGCCTTGAAGCACTTCAATAACAATCAAGCAAATTATTTCAGCACATGCTTTTGGGGACAATATAGCCCACTTCATCAGATGCATGATGGGAAATCCACAGTGGGCAGGTGCATGCATGTAGGGACAGCCCAACACAAATTGAATAGGATGTGATCTCCAAACTCATCAGAGCTTTTTAGGGCACAATCCTAACCTGGAGTTAGACCGGCACAGTTAGGCCAGCAAAGTTTGGCTGGCAAAAGGGCCACTGTAAAGCACATTTGGACCACTCTCAGAGTCAGGTATCATTGTGCACGCCTGTGTGATGGCCTCCTTGACTCCAAACATATTTAACGGTGTCCTTTGTGACAGCCAAACTTTGTTGGCCTAACAGTGCCGGCCTAAATCCAGGGTAGGATTGCGCTCTTAGTTTCATTTCACACTCCAGCCCCAGAGGCTTGCTGAAATGTGTGTTTGAGGAAGAAAATTCTCAGGCAGAATGGAAATAATCTGAACTTTCTGACTGCCTTACATCGTGAGGCAATCACTAGGCACATGAAATAATGAAACTCTGGTCATGACTGCAATTTTCACTGAATACCAAGGAATCCCAGGGAACTGAGGGACCTTTTGAAGTGCAGAGCTGCTGACTTTTAATGCAAACAGATGCTATTTGTTTATTCTTCCACAGTTTTCCCTCCTACTTAAACCAAGTGCACATACATTGATAGGTAGCTGGGTGTTTTCTCCTTCCTATTTGTAGCAAATCTTCTAAAAAAAAAATTATTTTGTGGCTCAGTGTTTCTGACTCTGAATCCCTCCATTTTACTCCCTATTTCCTTGTATCAGTCTTGGAAGTCAGTAGGTTACAGACAATGATCCAATGACCCCATGTATTGGGGTACAGAATGGGGCACCCACTCTCTGCATAACAGCTCCCAATACTGTACATGAGAGCTCCCATTAGCAGGTGCAGGATGCCATGGAACAAAGCCATATCAGTAGTGTTGTGGAGAAAATGACTGACACAAGATGAAGTATATGATTATGATCATACTGTGTAACAAAATTTGAAGAATTTTGTTTTTATCTGAATACTAGCTTTTTGTTACCCAGCATTGCCCGGGTGTTTATATCTCCCATCCCTGACCCATCTCCCAATTTTGGGCGTTTTCGACCATTCTCACCTGGGCCCCCCCCGTGCACCCCCACCCCCGGGGGCACTGGGGGGGCCTGACCCCCACAGTGTTTGTCGCCAGGCCGCAAGGCATATGCATGCCGAGTCTGGCGCCAATTGCTCCAGGCTTCACAGTGGGGCATGGTGGACATCTTGTATCGCACCACTTCCCATCCCCCACATTGGGGTGTGTGGACCCGAACTCCCACAGCGTCGCTGCTCGCCTCAGTGAGCCCAGAAACTACAGAACTGAGTACGATTTCGTCCATTTTTGGCCCTGTCCACGCGGGGGCCCTGGCCCCCCCGGGGCGTTAGGGAGGCCTGACCCCCAGAGTGTCTGTTGCCAGGCTGGAAGGCACGCGCATGGCGAGTTTGGGGCACATCGCTCCAGGCGTTCCAGCAGGGCATGGCAGATAGTGTGTCTTGCACCCCTTCCCGCACCCCATGCCGAGGGGGGGTAAACCCGGAGTCCGACGGTGTCAGGAGCATCGGTGCTCGATCCGGCAACCCCAGAAAGTATGGATTTGACGCCGATTTTGGCCGTTTTTGACCATTTTCACTTGGGCCAACCCGCGTACACCCACCCCCGGGGGCGCTAGGGGGGTCTAACCCCCGCAGTGTTTGTCGTCAGGCCACAAGGTGTACGCGTGCCGAGTTTCGTGTCGTTTGGTGCAGGCGTTCCAGGAGGGCATGGCAGATGTTGTGTCTTGCACCCCTTCCTGCCCCCCACGCCGAGGGGGGGTGAACCTGAACCCGCACAGCGTTGGGACCGTCGCCACTCGTCCCGGCGACCCCGGAAACTATGGATTCGACAGCGATTTTGGCCATTTTTGACCATTTTCACATGGGGACCCCCACACCCCCCTGGGGGTGCTAGGGGGGCCCGACCCCCGCAGTGTTTGTGGCCAGGCCACAAGGTGTATGCGTGCCAAGTTTTGTGTCACTCGGTCCAGGCGTTCCAGCAGGGCACGGCAGCGGTTGTGTCTCGTACCCCTTCCTGCCCCCCATGCCGAGGGGGGGGTGAACTGGAACTCGCACAGCATCGGGAGCGTCGCCACTCGTCCCGGCGACCCCGGAAAGTATGGATTTGACACCGATATTGGCCATTTGCGACTGTTTTCAAGTGGGGACCCCCATGTACCCCCACCCCCAGGGGCACTAGGGGGCCCCGAACCCCACAGTGTTTGTGGCCGGGGTGCTAGGCTTCCGCATGCCGGGTTTGGCGCCAATTGGTCCAGGCGTTCCAGCAGGACATGGCGGACGCAGTGTTTCACACCCCTTCTTGCCCCCCACATGGGGGGGGGCACACCCAGACGTCAACTGCATCGGGAGCGTCACCACTCATCTCGGCGACCCCAACAACGGTGGATTTGACTCCATGTTTGGCCGTTTTTGACCGTTTTCACGTCGGGACCCCCCCGGGCCCCCATCCCCGGGGGCGGTAGGGGGGCCCTACCCCCGCAGTATTTGCGGCCAGGCTGCTAGGCTTCCGCATGCCGAGTTTCGTGCCAATCGGTCCAGGCGTTCCAGCAGGGCCTGGCGGACGCTGTGTTTTGCACCCCTTTTTGCCCCCCACGTCGGGGGGGGGGGCTGAACCCGGACTCCAACGGTATCGGGAGGGTCGCCACTCATCTCGGCGACCCCGAAAACTACAGATTCGACGCCAATTTCAGACGTTTCTGACGATGTTCACGCGAAGACCCCCGCGTACCCCCACCCCTGGGGGCGCTAGGGGGGTCTGACCCCTGCAGTGATTCCTTCCAGGCTGCAAGGTACATGTGTGCCAAGTTTTGTGGCCGTAGGTCAAGGGACGGAGACGCCTATAAATAACATACATACACACATACACACATACACACACACATACATACGTCCATTTATATATATATAGATTGCAATACTTCTTTATTAATTTTGGTGAGAGGATATAAAAATTGTTGCAATTTTTGGTATACCATCAATAGTTTGGCCACAATTTGTGCTATGCAATTGTATTAGATGATGTGTATTCCAATGCATTAGGTCATAGGATAGGTAACACAAAATTTAAGATAACTAAAAATGTTTTGATGATATAAAAAACTATTACCATTAGAATCACTGCCTCTGAGGGCGCATTCCTATCCTGGAGTACAGTTAGGCCTGCACCAGGGCCCATGGTAAAGTGTGTTTGGACCATTCTCGGAGACAGGGAAAATGGCGCATGTTTGTGTGCTGGCCTCTCTGACTCTGAGAGTGGTCCAAATGTATTTTACGGTGTCCTTTGTGCCTGCCAAACTTAGCTGGCCTAACTGTACCAGTTGAATTGTATAAGAAACATGAAAACGTCAGCACAGTCCATTTTATGCAGTGTTATGATTAGAGTAGGGAACAAGTCACTAAGGCTGAGTCCAAGGGCGCAATCCAACCCAGCGCCGGAATGGCAAGGCTGGCCGGCCAGTGCCATATTTGACACTGGGTTGGGGAGGCTGGAGCCTCTCCGCAGCAAGGGAACATTCATTCCCTTACCGTAGGGGAGGCTCCAGCCTCCCCTCTGTGCTCCTCGGATCTGCGACCGCTAAAGAGTGGGTGCAGATCCGAGGAGATAGCGCAGCCCTGATTTGCCAAATCCTTACGGCCAAATCTGAGGCCCACCCATGTCCCACCCCTGCCTCCCTCCCTCTCTCCAATCTTCAGGGCGGGCTGTCAGTGCGCCTCCCTTGCGCCGGCCTCCCTCGGCTGATGCAAGGGAGGCACTGCACGGGCACTACAGGGACAGCGCTGCCAGCAGCACCGGCCCTGTGGCCTTAGCGCTGACACGGGGGGCTACTAGGTGCCCCCGCATTGGCGCTAAGGCTTTAAGTGCCAGATAGGATGGCACTGCAAGTAATGTCATGAGTCACCCACCACCAGGACTCAACTTGTCCATGAGTCATAGCGCATACCCATGGTGGCTCATGAAAGATGACTCATTTTGACCCGAACTCAAGTCTTTTAAAGGGCTACACACTGCTCTAGGGTGCCTCAAGACCAGCAGAGCCCCTCTGAGGTTGCTGCCACCTTGAAAGAGGAACCCCGAGCAGCATGTGCCCCTTTAAACTGGCAGGGAGACATTTCTGATCGCAACTCCCTGCCAGTTTAAACGGCTGCGATCTGGTCAGAGGTGCCTCTTTGATGGTGCCTGTCATCCAAGGGGGACTCTGCTGGCCTGGCAGAGCTCACCTGGAGTGGCAAGTACGTTCAAATAGAGACCTCTGAGCAACATCTGCCTGAACTTTCAGACGGGCTCTGCTGGCCTTCCAGAGCCCTGCTGAAGTTGCAGACATCTTGAAAGAGTTACCCTGAGCAGCATGTGTCCCTTTAAACTGGTGAGCGGATATGAACAGAAGCATCTCCCTGCCTATTTAAAGAGGCACATGTTGATTATGTGTGACACACAGAAGCACACGTAGGCAGACTCGTCAGTGGCCTGAAAAGTGAGTCACTGCCCGAGTCTTTGACATGTGAGAATCAAGTCTGGCACGAGTCAGAAAAAAAATGTGAAAACTTGAGACTCAAGTCTCAAGTTCTTTTTCCCATCTCTGGTTATGAATATTATTATATACAGCAGTCCCATTGCCTTAGTGCTGACATGGGGGTATCACTTGGTGCCCTTGTGTCGGTGCTAATGATGTCTCGCCGATGCTATAATGTAGCATCGGAGCTATGGCCAGGCAGGATTGCGCTACCCAGTAAATGTTCTTTGCACTTCTTTAACCTTTCCACTACCAATTGTGTCCTCCATGCTCGTAATGTGAATTAGAGAGAAGCCTGAAGTGTGCTTTATGTGGAACTTTACTGTGAAGCCACAAAGTCTCCTAAGGGACTTTGGGCCAGTCACTGTCTGTCAGCCTCACCTACCTCACAGGGTTGTTGTGAGGACAAAAGGAGGGGAGGAACTATATGATGTATATCACCCTGAACTCCTTGGAGGGAGGATGGCATAAGAATGCAAAAAACAACAAACAAACAAAACAATGGTCTGACACCAGGTTCTCTTCCGATCTGTACATGCCTGATCATTTTCACACGAGTTCCTTTGAAATGTTTTATCTTTGTGCAGTTTGCTAATTATTCCCTAAAGAATTTGCTTACAAGAAAAAAAACAACACTCTTGGCAAGCTGGTCTCGTGGCATCATTGCTCTTAACAAGGCCCCTGGTCAGACTGGAAGTCAACAGACTCAACAGTCCTATGGAGCTTTTTTCTTTATTCAGCAGGGTCTGAGAATGACAAATTAGTCACCGGAATTGTTATAGCTCTTATCTTGGTGGATTTCCTAATATAACTTCTCTGCAGAGGTAAACATCTAAAAAAAAGGTCTCTTGAGGGCCTGATTGTACTGACAGGTAGGCCTTCTTTTATCATTGATCCTTTGGGTTGACATGTACAACTGAGTGAGGGCCCAATCCTGTGGGCCTTATCACCAGCCATACATTTGTAAAGCCAGCTCTGGGTGTCATAAACATGACGTAAAACACTTTTTCAGGGCCCAGCAAGAAGGTTAGATGACAGGAGCCGGCATGACGTCATTTTCTTGAAGCCACCTAGGGTCA
The DNA here is from genome assembly GCA_029204185.1 of Lerista edwardsae. NCBI lineage: Eukaryota > Metazoa > Chordata > Lepidosauria > Squamata > Scincidae > Lerista > Lerista edwardsae. The sequence continues at coordinate 496,418 of JAJKFI010000192.1, read as the reverse complement.
ACAAATATGGCTGACTCAGATCAATGCCGCGAAGGAGGATTGCTGCGAATTCACGAATAAAAATCTCCCTGCACGTGTGTACAAGTTAATTTCAACCTCTTTAAGCATGCCTGTGTGTTCTGCATACGGGTGTGCGAATCACTGTACGAAAAATGGGATTTAATTTCCACGGAAAGATTCATGTATTCACATTACATCGGTTCAATAAAACTACCGTTAACTGAAACAGTGAGTGCATTATTTTTGAAGCTGTGTAATTTCTTGTTGTTCCTAGCAATCTTATTCACCATTTTCTGACACCCACTGTTGATGGTCTAGAAGGTAAGAAAAAACATATTTCCCCCCCTCCTTTTTTCCCCTTTCCCGTTTACACTTTTTTTCCCGCCTTCCATTTTCTACTGTAATATTCTCGAAATTCTGAACATTAACAGAATTTGTGTTTGTGGGGGGTGAGTGTAGAAGTTTTCAAAAATACCCTTAGTGGTCTAGAAGTAAAAAAGAATTACTCTCATATTGACAACTACTTGTGCCATGAAGAGATTTTAATGTAATTTTCCTACTGTAATACTTATGAAATTCTGAACATTAACAGACTTTTTTTTTTTATGGGGCATGACCGTTTTATTTTTGCTTGTGTAGATTTCAAAAAATAAGTCTGTCAAAACAGTGCAATCTGAGTTTAAATAGACAGCAAGTAGCATTTCGTCAGGTATTTTCAGTAATATAATTATGAGGAATTTCACCTTGTAATTGCATATTAAATCATATTAAGGTTACCAATAATGTTTCTACATGATCACATGTTTTTATTTTCGTAAGTTTTTATTTTTATTCAATCCTAAACAGTGCGAGCAAAGCAATCTGAAATGCTTGGAATGAGGAATATTTTGAGTCAACCAACATGGCTGCTAAGCCTGCCCCCTGGCTTCACTTCGCTCCTATTAATTCTAAAGGCAGGGCAGCTCCTGTCATCAAACCATCTTGGGGCCCAGAGAGCAAATACCATCCATGCTGGGGAAGTGCCAGTCGGCGCTGCAAGCTGCTGCTCCTGTAGCAGCAGTAAGGCTCCTTGGGGCAGGTGGAGGCGGGGAGGGGGAGGAACTGGGAAGGGGAGGGGAGGCACGGGACCAGCTGTGGGGCTTCCACTGCCAGTTCCTAAAACCCCACAGCCCCATCAGGCTGGACAGCCTGAAATGGACTGTTCCAGGGAGCAATCCTAATCTGGAGTTAAACCAGCACAGTTAGGCCAGCAACTTTTGGCCGGCACAAGGGCCACCATAAAGCACATTTGGGCCACACCTGGAGCCAGAGAGGATGGTGCACATCTGTGTGCTGGCCTCTCTGACTCTGAGAGTGGTCCAAACATACTTCATGGTGTTCCTTGTGCTGGCCGAACTGTGCTGGCCAAACTCCAGGTTAGGATTGCGCTTCCAGTCTCTTCTGGCAAAATAGCCAGGGGAGACTCAAGTAGCCCTTCCCCTGAGGAGACTTCCGTGGCTGCTGCCGTTCCCACAGGATGTAGTGGTAGCCATTTTGGTACCGGGGCTCCTCTGGGAACTGGGCAGCTCCAGTGAAATCCTGAAATGCAGTGTGCTGTTCCTCAAGCTGGAGACAAGTTGGCAGTTTCTGGGATTTTTCTTCTTCAGAGTTAAATGACAGAAGTGTTACAGTTCAAGGGTTAAATGCTCACCTCAGCAATTCTGCTAAACTGGTCTTGCAGAACCTTGGCAAAAATCTTGCACAACCTGCTTGATTGCACGTGACAGTGGGACAACAGACAAGCATGCATGCTACGAGGCCGCAGTGCTTCTGTTGGATGCTTCTGTTATGCCATTCGCCAACATCCACAAGAGAGACTGAAGACGAGTTTAATCTAAACAAGGTCACCCAGAAGGGCCTCATTTATGAAGTTAACAGAGACTCCTCCTCGTTTCTCAAGTGCAATATCTGAGGTAAATTCCAGTGAATCAAAAGCATTCACTTGCTTTTGGTGCTGCCCACTTGGTGTTGTTCCACACCAACCCCATGTTTTAGATGGGCTGACTCCCTTTCTTTAAAAAAAGAATTAAATTGTGCCAGATTAACAGGCACTTATTTACTCCAATAGTCATCCCCTGAGGTTTCAAAACAAGGAAAAACAGCTGGAAATTTCTGAAGGGGGTGTTTCACAGGGCAAAGCACTAGCCAGTCAGTGCTGCTGTTCACAGCCAGTGCCTATGACAAAATGGCAATTCTTGTTTTCAGAGCGTGATCCTCCAAAAAAAAAGAAAAAAAAAGAGGTATGTTAGAATTGGTTGCCGTTAGATGGGATCACAACGAACAACATGAATAGGGCAGCCAGAAGAAGGTTGGGCAGAATCTCTACTGGTTAAAAAAAAAAAAAAGTTCATTAATGCTCTGCATAGTTCTCCAACTATTCTTCATAGTCAGTATTCTCTGTTCTTATAACACATAATTAACCATTATATAATTGTATGTGCAATTTTTTGCACATACAACTGCAAATATCCCTCAATAAATGGCCCCTGACTGGAAGAATAGTCCCAGGAGGAATAGTCCCAGTCAAGAACAATGTTCAGCACTGCTCTTGACCTTCGCTGAGTCCAGCTACGAGTGGCCTGAGGAGCAGCCCGCCCAGCAATATCCTGAAGGAGATTTGAGGCTTGTCCTGTCACTTGCCACGCTGCCTGCCACGTGTTCATTAAGCCGGGGGAAGAAATTGTGCTGCCAGAATGAAGATTAGAAACGTAAGGCCTGCTAGGTCCTGAAAAACCCAGAGCACCGATCTGAATGTCATCAGGGACACAGATGGTCTGGCTGTGCTGTTCACATCCCGGCTAACCCCAAGTCTCGCCCTGGGAGTTCAAATTGTCCAATCAGGATGCCCAATCAGGCTCACAAAAAGTGACCAGTGATAATGTTGCATGTGCAAGAAAGGAAAAAAAGGGATAATGTGGTATGGCAAATTTCAATCCTTCCCAGGCTCCATGGAGATGTAGTCTGAATTGTAGGGCTGTGCACAATACCACTGAGCGCTGTGCTTTAAGAGCCCCACAAGTATTCAAAGTGAACCATTCATCACCAAATCACTTACTCTGGAACCATTCCAGAAGCCTCAGCCACTTTTTATCAAAAGATTCAGACAGGGCAAACTAAATGATTTGTTCATTTATAATCAACACACCCGGGATAAAGATATTTCTTTCCTGATCTTTTAACTAATGGAATAGTTGACAGTTATATATAAAAATAATTCTAAAAACTAAAACACTAAAAAGTCCATTGCAAATATGATCACAGAAGGTGATAATTTTGCCTCTCATGTTAAGACAGAATCCCGCTTCTTCTTGATCAGCTTCCTAAAAGCTTCTTTAACATCCTTGTTCCTCAGGCTGTAGATCAGAGGGTTGAGCATGGGAATTACCACAGTGTAGAACACAGAGGCCCATTTGTCTTGGTCCAGGGCATAGGATGAACTGGGTCGTTGATACATGAAAACCATAGTCCCATAAAATATTGTGACCCCCGTGAAGTGAGACCCACAGGTGGAGAAAGCTTTGAGCTTCCCTGAGGCCGAGGGCATTCTCAGGATCGCCACTAAAATGAAGGCGTATGAGACAAGAATGACTGAAAGAGAACTCATCTCGACAAAACCACCCAACACAAAAAGCAGAAACTCATTGATGTGGGTGTCTGAGCAAGAGATTGCCAGGAGTGGAGGGATGTCACAGAAGAAATGGTTGATGAGGTTGGAGCTGCAGAACTGAAGGCTAAAGGCGGCCGTAGTGTGTATTATGCCATTAGTTGTGCCAGCAATGTAGGATCCAAGTGACAGCCAGATGCAGAGAGATTTGGACATGGCAGAGGAGTAGAGCAAAGGGTTGCAGATGGCCACATAGCGGTCGTAGGCCATCGCTGCCAAAATGTAAAACTCTGCACATACAAAGACTACAAAGAAGTATTGCTGGGCAGTGCAGCCAGGGAAGGAGATGGTCCTGCTGTCAGATAACAAGTCAAACAGCATTCTGGGTGCAATGGCAGTTGAGTAGCAGAAGTCACAGAAGGACAGGTGCCACAGGAAATAATACATGGGGCTGTGAAGTTGGGGATCAACTGAAATGAGGGTGATCATGCCCAGGTTTCCCACCACATTGACCAAGTAGATGAACAGAAACACCACAAAGAAAACGATTTGCATTTGTGGATCATGTGAAAGGCCCAAGAGGATGAACTCTGTGACCGTAGTACTATTTTCCTCAAACATTCTCAGTAGAGGTAGGAAAATCTCTGAGGTCCCTGGTACTGAATGTCAGGGTCGTTTCCAATAACCCATGTGCTGCAGATCCCTTTCCTCTCCAGACTGTCTTGTTGAAAATATCTGTTAGAAAAGAATTGAAGAAGGAAAAAAATCAGGGAGGGAGGGAGAAGGTGAAAAAGAGAAAATAAATATCAAAAGTTAACACACCAATTGATAAGTGCAGAATTTCCACATACCCTAATTCGGTGGTTCCAAACTTTGGGTTGGGACCCACCAGCTGGTTGCAAGCCAATTTTAGGTGGGTCGCAAAGCTCCTAAAGTAGCCGTTTTGAAACTACGGGAAGATGGGATGCTGGAAAGGGGGGGGTATGTGGTTGTTTTGCTTGTGTCAGGGGTGTAAATAGACCTTTTTCTTTCTAAATCACTTTCCTATTGGAAAATGACTGAGAAATAACCCAATTTATTGCTGTACTCTTAGGAAAGCAGGAGGCTCTGGCATCACCATGAGAATACTTCAGGCCATTGTATCATTTCTGGTGGGTCCCAGACAGATTGTCCTTCTAAAAGGTGCGTCCTGGTGCTAAAAGGTTTGAGAACCACTGCCCTCAATGTTGAAGAAGCATGTGTCTGTTTCCAGAAATGGGATAAATTCAGTGGCAGCACCTTCTGCAATTATATTAGGAACTCTACCAAATTAAAGGGGAATTATCATTTCTTCGGAATTTCTCCTGCCTAGGAATCCCTTCAGCCTGCATCCCACTTCATTCTTGTGGACCCCCCAACTTTTGGGTCCCCACATTGATGTGTCTTGGGGAGCAGTATACAGGGATGTTCTCTTGCAGGAATGTGTTTTGAGTTCCAACCCAGTAAAGCCTTTGGCTGCAATCCTGCAGACTCTTATCTGACAGTGAGCCCCATTGCAATAAATGGTACTTGCTTCTGTCTAGACAGGCATTGGTGCTGGTTGTCTACCTATACCAGCTGCAATCTTTTCCTTGGGCCCTAAAGCTATAGCATCGGAAATCTATTGAGAAAGTTGTATTTGGCAGAAAATTAAGCTTGTGGGGCCAATCTGATGGTGAATACAGCTGAAGTCGGCTCTTTTGATTTGGGATGATGGAATATTCTGCAATGGACTATGACAGCAGGGTCCCCAATTGCATGAAGAAAGTCGTGTGTGTGTGTGTGTGTGTGTGTGTGTGTGTGTGTGTGTGTGATTGCCTGTGTGGAGACTCCTGCAGATGTTATAGTGGATGTTGGGAGGTTTTCTGTTTGTGATCCTACGTCTCATCACATGTTCATATAAACGTAAAAAGGATGAGTGAAGGATACATGAAGGCAAGGTAAACCATTTCATTTTTAGAGATGGCGTCTGCACCAGATGCCATAAGGGTGTCCCAAGATAGAGAGATCCCTAGTGAAAGGTGTCAAACTAAGCCATTCATCACCAATCTTGGGTCAGACCACCATGGATCCAGCATTGCATCATGTGCACTTTACATAGGGACAGGGTCACTGTCAAAGGCACCACAACTGGTATAGCATTTTATTCTTAAAACCGAACATCAACTGCATATGTCATCAAAACTCCCTGAATTCTACATTCAGTATATTGACAACAGATCTTCACACACATTTCAAAATCATGTCAGCCATAACAAAGAAGCTTGATCAGCCTGTTGCTAAACACTTCAGTTCTGATGGCCACAACCTCTTATCGGTTAGAGATACTTCCTCTTGAGAAAGCATCAAATCCAGGGATATTCAAAGTAAGATACAGTAAAATGTCTAGACTCCCAACACCTCCTGGTCTCTATCTTGAAGACAACACTCAGGCTACCTTGGCTGCGATCCCTATACACACTTACTTGAGAGGAAGTCCTGTTCCCCACTCTGTTTGAGTGGGATTTACTTCTGAGTAAATATGCAGAGGATTATGTTACGCCTTCATCTCTTTGGTTAAATCTCTGGCACCAAAGGTTCTGTTGAGCATTCCAGCACCTCAACAGAACTCCACATTGTTACCATCTTGGCTGGTAACACAGTAACCATGTTACTGATGAAGGTGGAAGCTGAACCATTTAAAATCAACATTATCTCTGGTCAATCACTACTTCAGACATTACTGTCCTATTCAGAGCACAATCCTAACCTGGAGCTAAGCTGGCACAGTTAGGCCAGCAAAGTTTGGCTGACATATGGGACATCGTAAAGGATGTTTGGATCACTCCCTGAGTCAGAGAGACCAGCACACAGACGTGTGCCATCGTCCTTGAGTCTGACAGTGGTTCAAATATGCTTTAAGGTGGCCCTTGTGCCAGTGAAACTTTGCTGGTCTAACTGCTCCAGCCTAACCCCAGGTTAGGATTGCTCCCTTAGTGCTGGATAGTATTCTTCAATGATCAGGAGCCTATTTGTTTGCATTGCTGTTTGTTTTGTTGAAAGTGTGTGTGTGTGTGTGTGTGTGTGTGTGTGTGTGTGTGTGTGTGTGATTGCATGTGTGAAGACTCCTGCAGACGTTATAGTGGATGCTGGGAGGTTTTCTGTTTGTGATCCTACTTCTCATCACATGTTCATATAAATCTAAAAAGGATTAGTGAAGGATACATGAAGGCAAGGTAAACCATTTCATTTTTAGAGATGGCGTCTGCACCAGATGCCCTAAGAGTGTCCCAGTATAGGGAGATCCCTAGTGAAAGGTGTCAAACTAAGCCATTCATCACCAATCTTGGGTCAGATCACCATGGATCCAGCATTGCATCATGTGCACTTTACATAGGGACAGGGTCACTGTCAAAGGCACCACAACTGGTATAGCATTTTATTCTTAAAACCGAACATCAACTGCATATGTCATCAAAACTCCCTGAATTCTACATTCAGTATATTGACAACAGATCTTCACACACATTTCAAAATCATGTCAGCTGTAACAAAGAAACTTGAGCAGCCTGTTGCTAAACACTTCAGTTCTGATGGCCACAACCTCTATCGGTTAGAGGTACTTCCTCTTGAGAAAGCATCAAATCCAGGGATATTAAAAGTAAGATACAGTAAAATGTCTAGACTCCCAACACCTCCTGGTCTCTATCTTGAAGACAACACTCAGGCTACCTTAGGCTGCGATCCCTATTCACACTTACTTGAGAGTAAGCCCTGTTCCCCACTCTGTTTGAGTGGGATTTACTTCTGAGTAAATATGCAGAGGATTATGTTACGCCTTCATCTCTTTGGTTAAATCTCTGGCACCAAAGATTCTGTAGAGCATTCCAGCACCTCAACAGAACTCCACATTGTTACCATCTTGGCTGGTAACACAGTAACCATGTTACTGATGAAGGTGGAAGCGGAACCATTTAAAATCAACATTATCTCTGGTCAATCACTACTTCAGACATTACTGTCCTATTCAGAGCACAATCCTAACCTGGAGTTAGGCTGGCACAGTTAAGCCAGCAAAGTTTGGCTGACATATGGGACATCGTAAAGGATGTTTGGATCACTCCCTGAGTCAGAGAGACCAGCACACAGACGTGTGCCATCGTCCTTGAGTCTGACAGTGGTTCAAATATGCTTTAAGGTGGCCCTTGTGCCAGTGAAACTTTGCTGGTCTAACTGCTCCAGCCTAACCCCAGGTTAGGATTGCTCCCTTAGTGCTGGATAGTATTCATTTGTTTGCATTGCTGTTTGTTTTGTTGAAAATGTGTGTGTGTGTGTGTGTGTGTGTGTGTGTGTGTGTGTGTGTGTGTGTTGGGAAAAGGTATGCTGTCCTTCACCTTCAATTGTTTTGGAAGACAAGTGATGCCATAGGACTTACCGGAGGTCTTGGTAGAGATTTAGCGAATTCCAAGTGGCTCACCTGCTTCAATTTCTTGCCTCCTTAAATTCTGTTGATGTGAGAGGACTAAAACTCACATGATGACTTCAGGGTCAGTCGTATTCCAGTACTCCAAAGCATCATTAGGTGCCCAACTGCCTTGACGCGGTTCATTGGGCACTGGGCTTCCTACTGAAGAAGAAATGTTGCCCTCATAGCCGAAAAGGAAGTGGAGAGACTTGGCGCTCGGCTCCCAAAGGAGTGTGTTCCTTGCTTCCCACCTCAGGGGATGCCTTTTTGCGCATATACTGTAGTGTTTTTAGGGAATACAAACTTGTTCCATTTCTTCTCCGTGCCATTATTTTTCTTGTTACTAGAACAACAAAATTGTTGTCACCTGTGCAGAAAACTGATGGTATCCTATAAGCCAGTGAGGCAAACTTTTTCCTTGTACCTCATTCTATTTCTTTAACATTTTTACTCCTCCAAGGAGCTAAGGGGGGTGTACGTGTCCCCTCCTGTTGTCAACCAACAACCCTGTGAAGTAGGTGAGGCTGAGAGAGAGTGACTGGCCCAAGATCACCCAGGAAGCCTAGTGGCTGAGCAGGGATTGGAGCCTGGATCTTCCGGGTCTACATGCAACTGAGAGCCTTTGCGGGCTCCAACAGCGCCTTGGGTGGGGCAACAATGTGATGAGTCACCGCACCCCCTGCACCTCCACCGCACCCCCTGCACCGCCTTGCCTTGGCCCAGTGTCCGGAATAATTTCGTTTTGCAGCAAAACTGACTCAGGGGCAGGGGGGAGGGTCGGTCTCTGCTCCAGCCTTGTCGGCCTCTCCTTCACTGCAGCACCTCCCTCTCTGATGGCACCCTTGGCCGTTGCAACACTGCACTGTGTGGATGCTCGGCCTCTGATTCAACTGATTCCAACCACTACTCCACCCTGGCTCTCGAAAACCAGGAAAAGCAAGGAAATACTAAGAATACTAGGGAAATCTATGCTTACACCTTCTTTGGGTAACTGTTAGGCAGAAAGGGAGCCTTCGTGAGCTTTGTATAAGCCGTGTAGTCTCATATTCTTTGCATGCAAACAGTCTCAGGTTCAATTCCCTGTTAAAAGAAACCTCGATGGGAGAGCTGGAAATGCCCTTTGCCAGAGCAAACAGGAGAGCTGGGCCCAGTCATGTACAGCAGCGGGCTAGACAGAGGAGAAGACAATGCCGATCCCACGCAATCATGCTGGGATTGTGAATTGCCCAGAGTCTTCTTGCATGTGGAACCCCTCCCCTAGGGAGGGATGGGATGCTGTTTGGCTAGCTGGTAACCCTGCTGGTAACCCTACTTCCCACACATAGGTAGCACAGCAACCCCAGTATATATACGTGCTCCGAATTGGGGCCGCACAGCCTGGGGATGAGGCCGAGGATGAGGCCTAACAGCCACCTCTCATGCCCACCCCCTCCCTGCTCTTCTGGCTAATAAAAAATTGAAGGTTAGCTGCAAGTAAACACAAGCGGTATTTCAATATCATTATTATTATCATTATTATTATCATTATCATTATCATTATTATTATTATTATTAGTAGTAGTAGCAGCAGCAGCAGCAGCAGCAGCAGCAGCAGTAGTCATCGTCGTCATTGTCGTCATCAGGGATGATGGCATATGTCTGTATGCTGGCTTTTCTGACTCTCAGCGCAATCCTATACTGCCCTTAGCGCTGGCGCTGCTCTCTTGCGCCGACCGAACGCTGTCACGAATATGCCACAAAGCACATCTGCTATGATGCTCGGCCGGCAAAAGCGGCAGTGCCAGCATTCAGGCGCTGGCATGACCGTATGCAGTGCCGGCCGTGCACCAATCAAGCGCCAGCATCGCTGGGTCGGCGCAGGGCCTCTGTGAGGGTGTTCCAGAGGCGTTCCGGGAGTGTAACTGGGTGGCACAGTGGGCGGTGATGGCGGTTATGACGTGTTTGTGACACAGGGCAGCCGTAGTGCCATATCCTAACACCGGTTCCTGGCCATGGCAGTCCCGATTCGGGCCGCTCCCATGCACGTTCCTCTGTGCCTGCTATTTTGCCGGGGCAAATCCGAGCAGGCCCATAGGGTGACTGGGGCTTATGAGGGTGCAAGGGGAAAACCTCCCCTTGTCCTGCACGTTGCTGCTGCAGCCTCCTAATGGGCCTTTGGATATGACCCTGCTATGTTGGCCTTACTAAGCTGGCATAAGGTAGGATTGCGCTCTGAAAGTGTTGCAAACATACTTTACGGTGGCCCTTGTGCCGGCCAAACTTTGCTGGCCTAACTGTGTTGGCCTAAATTCAGGTTAGGATTGTGCTATACAAAATTTAAATATCATGCTTACAAAAAGTGACAAGTCATAATGGTGCATCTCAGGTTACGACAGGATTCCGCTTCTTCTTGATCAGCTTCCTAAAAGCTTCTTTAACGTCCTTGTTCCTCAGGCTGTAGATCAGAGGATTGAGCATGGGAATCACCACAGTGTAGAACACAGAGGCCCATTTGTCTTGGTCTAAGGAATAGACTGAAGTGGGGCGTAGATACATGAAAATCATAGTCCCATAAAACATGGTGACCCCTGTGAAGTGGGACCCACAGGTGGAGAAAGCTTTGAGCTTCCCTGAGGCCGAGGGCATTCTCAGGATCGCCACTAAAATGAAGGCGTATGAGACAAGGATGACTGAAAGAGAACTCATCTCAACAAAACCACCCAACACAAAAAGCAGAATCTCATTGATGTGGGTGTCTGAGCAAGAGATTGCCAGGAGTGGAGGGACATCACAGAAGAAATGGTTGATGAGGTTGGAGCTGCAGAACTGAAGGCTAAAGGTGGCCGTAGTGTGTATTATGGCATTAGTTGTGCCGGCAATGTAGGGTCCAAGTGACAGCCAGATGCAGAGAGATTTGGACATGGCAGAGGAGTAGAGCAAAGGGTTGCAGATGGCCACATAGCGGTCGTAGGCCATCACTGCCAGAATGTAAAGCTCAGCATCTACAAAGGCTGCAAAGAAGTAGAACTGGGCAGTGCAGCCAGGAAAGGAGATGGTTCTGCTGTCAGATAACAAGTCAGACAGCATTCTGGGGGCAATGGCAGACGAGTAGCAGAGGTCACAGAAGGACAGGTGCCACAGGAAATAATACATGGGGCTGTGAAGTTGGGGACCAACTGAAATGAGGGTGATCATGCCCAGGTTTCCCACCACATTGATCAAGTAAATGATCAGGAACACCACAAAGAAAACGATTTGCATTTGTGGATCATCTGAGATGCCCAAGAGGATGAACTCTGTGACCGTAGAACTATTTCCCTCAGCCATTCTCAGGAGGTTAAGGCAATGTCTGTCGTCCCTGGAACTGAAAGTCACAGTCTTTTTTTCCAATAAACGATGCGCTGCCTCTTTCCTCTCCAGACTGTTGTGTTTAAAATATCTGTTAGAAGAGAATGAAGGAAGAAAAAATGCAGGAAGGGAAAAAAGAAATAGGGAAAAGAAAAAGAGAAATGAAGTATCAAAAGTTAATACACAGATTGCTCAATGCACAATTTCCATGTACCCTAAATGTTGAGGAGGAATGTTTCTGTTTCCAGAAATGGGATAAATTCAGTGGCAGCACCTTCTGCAATTAGGAGCTCTACCATATTAAAGGAGAATTATCAGGAATTTCTCCTGCATAGAAATCCCTTCAGGCTGCATCCCACTTCATTCTTGTGGACGCCCCAACTTTGGGGTCCCCACATTGATGTGTCTTGGGGAGCAGTATCCCTTTCATGGATCACTGCCTTGTCATGGCGAAGGGGCTTGAGTAGCTCAATGAAGCTGCGAGCTATGCCATGTAGGGTTACCCAAGATGGACAGGTCATAGTAGAGAGTTCTGACTAAATGTGATCCGCTGGAGAAGGAAACGGCAACCCACTCCAGTACTCTTGCCAAGAAAACCCCATGGATTACAAAACTAAAATGCTAAACAATATGACACTGGAAGATGAGACCCTCAGATCGGAAGGTGTCCAGTATGCTACTGGGGAAGAGCAGAACACGAGTACTAGTAGCTCCAGAAAGAGTGAAGTAGCTGGGCCAAAACCAGAAGGAAGTTCAGCTGTGGATGTGTCTGGAAGTGAAAGGAAAGTGCGATGCTGCAAAGAACAATACTGCATAGGAACCTGGAACATCAGATCTATGAATCAAGGTAAGCTAGATGTGGTCAAACGTGAGATGTCATGGCTGAACATCAACATCATGGGAGTTAGTGAACTAAAATGGACAGGAATGGGAGAATTTAATTCAGATGACCATTATATCTGCTACTATGGGCAGGAATCCCTTAGAAGAAATGGAGTAGCCTTCATAGTGAACAAGAGAGTGAGAACAGCAGTACTGGGGTATAACCTCAAAAATGATAGAATGATTTCAATTTGAATCGAAGGCAAACCGTTCAACATCACAGTAATCCAAGTCTACGCCCCAACCAATGGTGCTGAAGAGGAAGAAGTTGACCGTTTCTATGAAGACCTAGAACAGCTTCTAGAATTAACACCCAAAAAAGATGTCCTTCTCATCATAGGGGATTGGAATGCTAAAGTAGGCAGTCAAGAGGTAATAGGAATAACAGGCAAGTTTGGTCTGGGAGTCCAAAATGAAGCAGGGCAAAGACTGATTGAGTTTTGTCAGAACACATTACTCATAGCAAACACGCTTTTCCAGCAACACGAACGGCAACTGTACACATGGACTTCACCAGATGGTCTAAACCGAAATCAGATTGATTACATTCTTTGCAGCCAAAGATGGAGAAGTTCTATACAGGCAGTGAAAACAAGACCTGGAGCTGACTGTCGCTCAGATCATGAGCATTTTATTGCAAAATTCAGGCTTAAACTGAAAAAAGTAGGGAAAACGACTAGGCCCTCCTCGTATGACTTAAATCAGATCCCATACGAATATACAGTGGAGGTGACAAATAGATTTAGGGGCTTAGATTTGGTAGACAAAGTGCCTGAAGAACTTTGGACGGAGGTCTGTAACATTGTACAGGAGGCAGCAACTAAAACCATCCCAAAGAGAAAGAAATGCAAGAAGGCAAAGTGGCTGTCTGACGAGGCTTTACAAATAGCTGAGGAAACAAGGGAAGCCAAAAGCAAGGGAGAAAGGGAAAGATATACCCAACTGAATGCAGATTTCCAGAGAACAGCAAGGAGAGATAGGAAGGCCTTCCTAAATGAGCAATGCAAAGAAATAGAGGAAAACAACAGAATGGGAAAGACTAGAGATCTTTTCAAGAAAATTGGAGATGTCAAAGGACAACTCTTTGCAAAGGTAGGCACAATAAAGGACAAGAACGGCAAGGATCTAACAGAAGCAGATGAGATTAAGAAGAGGTGGCAAGAATACATAGAGGAACTATATAAGGCCGATCTAAATGTTCCTGATAACCACAATGGTGTAGTCACTGAGCTCGAACCTGACATCCTGGAGTGTGAAGTCAAGTGGGCTTTAGAAAGCATCACTAACAACAAAGCTAGTGGAGCAGACAGCATTCCAGCGGAATTACTCAAAATCTTAAAAGATGAAGCTGTCAAAGTGCTGCACTCCATATGCCAACAAATTTGGAAAACCCAACAGTGGCCACAAGACTGGAAAAGATCAGTTTATATTCCAATCCCAAAGAAGGGCAATGCTAAAGATTGCTCAAACTACCGCACCATTGCCCTCATTTCACATGCTAGCAAGGTCATGCTCAAAATCCTACAAGCTACTCTTCAGCAGTATGTGAATAGAGAACTACCAGATGTACAAGCTGGTTTCTGAAGAGGCAGAGGAGCTAGAGATCAAATTGCCAACATTCGCTGGATCACGGAGAAAGCAAGAGAGTTCCAGAAAAACATCTACCTCTGCTTCATTGACTATGCTAAAGCCTTTGATTGTGTGGATCACAACAAACTGTGGCAAGCTCTTGAAGAGATGGGAGTACCAGACCACCTTATCTGGCTTCTGAGAAACCTGTATGCGGGTCAGGAAGCAACAGTTAAAACTGGACATGGAACAACCGACTGGTTTCAAATTGGGAAAGGAGTACGACAAGGCTGCATACTGTCACCCTGCTTATTTAACTTATATGCAGAGTACATCATGAGGAAGGCAGGGCTGGATGATTCACAAGCTGGAATCAAGATTGCTGGGAGAAATATCAACAACCTCAGATATGCAGATGATACCACTCTAATGGCAGAAAGTGAGGAAGACCTAAAGAACCTTCTGATGAGGGTGAAAGAGGAAAGTGCCAAAATTAGCTTGAAGCAACATTAAAAAAACTAAGATCATGGCAACCACTCCCATCACTTCCTGGCAAATAGAAGGGGAAGACATGGAAGCAGTGACAGACTTTATCTTCCTGGGCTCAAAGGTCACCGCAGATGGTGACTGCAGCCAAGAAATTAAAAGACGTTTACTTCTTGGGAGAAAAGCTATGGCGAACCTAGACAACTTAATGAAAAGCCGTGACATCACCCTGCCAACAAAGGTTCGCATAGTCAAAGCGATGGTTTTCCCAGTAGCAATGTATGGCTGTGAGAGCTGGACCATAAGAAAGGCAGAGCGCCGAAGAATAGATGCCTTCAAACTACGGTGTTGGAGAAGACTCTTGCGAGTCCCCTGGACTGCAAGGAGATCCAATCGGTCAATCCTCCAGGAAGTCAAGCCTAATTGCTCCCTGGAAGGACAAATCCTGAAGCTGAAGCTCAAGTGCTTTGGCCACCTCATGAGAAGAGAGGACTCTTTAGAAAAGACCCTCATGCTGGGAAAGATTGAAGGCAAAAGGAGAAAGGGGCGGGAGAGGATGAGATGGTTAGACAGTGTCACCGAAGCAGTGAACATGAAATTGCGCGAACTCCGGAAGTTAGTGGGGGACAGGGAGGCCTGGAGTGCTTTGGTCCATGGGGTCATGAAGAGTTGGACACGGCTTAGCGACTGAACAACAACAAAAGCCTTTGGCTGCAATCCTGCAGATTCTTACTTGACAGTGAGCCCCATTGCAATAAATGGTACTTGCTTCTGTCTAGACAGGCATTGCTGCTTGTTGTCTACCTATACCAGCTGCAATCTTTTCCTTGGGCCCTAAAGCTATAGCATCGGAAATCTATTGAGAAAGCTGTATTTGGCAGAAAATTAAGCTTGTGGGGCCAATCTGAGGGTGACTACAGCTGAAGTCGGCTCTTTTGATTTGGGATGATGGCATATTCTCCAATGGACTATGACAGCAGGGTCCCCAATTGCATGAAGAAAGTCGTG
>JAJKFI010000192.1:454464-466041 GCA_029204185.1 Lerista edwardsae | reverse complement strand
GTTAAAATATCTGTTAGGAAAGAAGAGAAAGAGGAAAAAATGGGGGAAGGGGAGGCAGGAAAAAAAGAAAAGAAATATCAAAAGTTAAGGCATAGATTGCTCAATGCACCATTTCCACATACCCTAAATATTGAACAAGAATGTTTCTGTGTCCAGAAATTGGGCAAATTAGGAGCTCTGCCTTCTCCCATTAGGAGCTCTGCCATACTTAGGAGGAATTCTCACTTCTTAGGAATTTTTCCTGCATAAGATTCTCTTCATGCTGCATCCCACTTCATTCTTGTGGACTCCCTCCAACTTGGGGGCCCCCACATTGAGGTCCCTTTGGGAGGAGGACAGAGGGGTATTCTCTTGCAGGAATTTCCTTCCATGCATGTGTCTTGAGGTCCAACCCAGGAAATCCTTTGGCTGCAGCCCTGTAGATAGTGACCCATAGGTGCTGTTTGGCTACCTACACCAGTTGCAATTTTTTCTTTGGGCCCTAAAGCTATAGCACCTATTGAAAATTTATTGAGAAAGTTGTATTTGGCAAAAGCTTAATCTTGCTGGGTACAAGGAAAATGTCATTGAGCTTGAGGGGCCATCTGACGGGGATTAGCACTGACGCAGGCTCCCTTGATTTGGGTTTTGGAATATTCCCCAACGAGCGATAACAGAAGGGTCCTGATTGCACGACTCTCTTTGAGTCATGTGTGGGTATGGTTGCTTATGTGGAGACTTTATAATGGGTGCTGGCAGTTTTGGTATATAAGGTACATAAGGTCTGAAAAGGGTTAGTGAATACAATTACTTGGTTTATGGATATGGTGTTTGCACTACATGCCACAAGGTCTAATATATGGATGGGAGCCACTCATCATCAATCTTGGGTCAAACTGCTGTGGATCCAGCCATTGTATCATGTGCACTTTCCATAGGGACACGAAAACTTCCAAAGGTACAACTAGTACAAGTTCTTTAAAAAGGACCCATGTAATATATTCAGAAGCGTACCTAGAGGGGGTCACAGCACTAAGTTTTGCAAGCGGCTGCTCCTCCTCCTTTTGGGAGCCATTCCTAGCAGCTAGAGGAAACCGGAGGCTGTGTTGGCTCCAAATGGCTCCAAAGAGGAGAGGGAGTGGCTGCTTGCAAAAACCTAGTGCTCTGATCTCCCTCTAGGTATGCCTCTGAATATAGGTCTTCACATGCAAGCTCTCTGAATTCCACATTCAGTATACTGTCCAAAATTTGATATTTCTCAAATCATGTCAGTCGCAACAATAAAGAAGCTTGAGCAGCCTACTGCGAACCAATTCAGTTCTGATGGCCACCACCTCTATGGGTTAGAGATACTGCCTCTGGAAAAGCATTAAATCCAGGTATATTAAAAGTAAGATAAAATGTCTAGATATATAAAGGCTCCAACACCTCTTGGTCTCTATCTTGAAGACAACACTTAGAACGCAATCCTAATCTGGAGTTAGGCCAGCACAGTTTGGTCGGCACAAGGGACATCCTAAAGTATGTTTGGACCACTGTCAGAGAGACCAGCAGACAGACGTGCACCATCCTCCCTGACTCTGAGAGTGGTCCAAATGCCCTTTACGATGGCCCTTGTTCTGCCCTAACTGTGCTGGCCTAACTCCAGGTTAGGACTGTGCCCTCAAGCTACTTCAGGCTGCAATCCTTATACACGCTTACCTGAGAGTAAGCCCTGTTCAACACTCTGTTTGAGTGGGATTTTCTTCTGAGTAAACATGCAAAGGATGATCTTGTTACATCGCCATTTCTTTCTTTAAATCTTTGGCAGCAAACATTCTATTGAAGATTCCAACACCTCTAACAAACTCCATCTTGGCTGCTAACATTTTAACTCTGAAAGTGGAAGCAAAAAAACATGATGTCATTATATATCAGTAAGAAGTGCAGAAGGGAGCTCCCAAAGGACCATGCTCCTTTAATTCCCACCTCAGGGTATGCAATTGCTTGCATATAGCATTTCCAGGGGATAATCATCTTTCTGCTCTCCAGTTTTCTGTGGCATTGTTTGTGCCTGTTACTAGAACATTGAACTGTGACCCTCTCCTCTGAGAGAGGGAGAATAGAGGATATCATAGAACCTGAATGCGAAAAATGGTGTTTCATCCTCCATTTTATATGAATTGTCTGGCACATACAAAGCACAGAAACTTTTGACGGACAAAAGCTGATGCTGATGAGAGAAAACTGCCTTGTTGTTAACCATAACCCACGTGCTTCTCTCTAGATAAGGTGGAAAGTTGAAAGTTTGCCCAAGCAAACTATTACAGTTGTGATAGTTGTGTTCTCTATGGCTGCCTGATGTTGTTTTACACTTTGTTTTCCCTGCCTTTTTTTTTAATCAACAACCAGGGCCGCTGAGAGGATTATTAAAAGTGCTGGAACAAGACTAATATGCCCCCCCTCACCTACACATGGACACATAAATCAATAATGTCATAACTCTACATTTATTAATTACATTCAAACATGCTTGCAAATATATCAAAAAGAGGACAGGTACTTCTGTAAAAGATAATAAAAACAATAATACACATTAGTATATAAACAATAATGAAACAATATACATAAGCAATGAATTTAATACTAGATTGATTACAAGCTCCTAACAGTTATTATAGTTGAGATGTAATGGCATTTATACTCTGCTAAACAAAGGTGCTTTCCTAGCCTTTTTCCTGGCAAAATTTGTTTCAGTTCTGCACTTGTCTCACATTCTTCTGAATTTAAAGTTTCATTTGGGTTAGTTTCGCTTGATTTGCATTTAACGCCAAATTGAAAAAGCGTTTGTCACCCATTTTTATTAATCTCATCACGTTTCTGTTTCTCCTTGCGTTTTTGAGCTCCAGATTTTTGAGATGTCATTTCATAACCATTCATAAACTGAAATGAAATATAAAACGTATTCATAAACGAAATGAAACTAAACTTGCAAACTTAAATAATGAAATTAAAATTCAATAAATTACATAAATAACTGTTCACTGAGTGTTCAGATTAATAAAGGTTATGTCAAACAAGGCTGCAAGGCTGTTTTGCTATACACGCAAAGTATGGAGTATGAAGTATATATCCAATATTGTTTTTCTTTTTAAAAATTTGGTTTTGTAAAATTTTTTGAAAATTTTCCCCTTCATGGGCCCTGTTTGAGCTCCATGGGCCCCGGAACAATGTACCAGCTGCACCCCCCTCTCCTCAGGCCTGTCAACAACTTGTGTCTGCTCATTGCTATCCAGGCTTGCTTTTACTAGACCACTGTTTCCCCAGTGGTGGGTTGGGACCCACCAGTGGGTTGCAAGCCAATTTTGGGTGGGTCATGAAAGGCTTTTGAAACATTGAAAAAACTTACTTTGCAAGCACCCCTGCCCAGATTGCAGAAGGAAATCATTAGCTAGAATGTTAACCTGTAGTATAAAGGAATTTTCATGCCCCCAAATTAAAATATAGCATCTTCCAATTTTCTCTAGAAATTAGAATGTTGTAGATCACTTGTGAACCCAGTTTCAGCCTTTTGTCTGGAAGTCCCTAACTGCACATCTTGCTCTTTAGCTCAGCCTTCTGCATACTCTGGAGGGACTGTAAGGGTTTGGGGAACATCATTTCTAGGGAGAGTTTCACAAATATCTACATTCACTTACTATGAGTAACATCTCTAGCAGTCTCCGGACCCCAATTATTATTAATTATTAATTATTATTTCTTGCTAGAACTCTTTTATAACTTAGTGGGCTATGATAGATCATCATTTTAAAAAGTGGGTCCTGGTGCTAAAAAGTTTGGGAAGCACTGTACTAAACAGTTTCAGAGAAGCATCAAATTCATCTTTTCTCTTTTTTTCCTTGTTGTTGTTGTTGTTGTTGTTGTTGTTCAGTCGCTAAGTCGTGTCCGACTCTTCGCGACCCCATGGACCACAGCACGCCAGGCCTCCCTGTCCTCCACTAGCTTCCTGAGTTCGCCCAATTTCATATTCATTGCTTCGGTGACACTATCTAACCATCTCATCCTCTGTCGCCCCCTTCTCCTTTTGCCTTCAATCTTTCCCAGCATGAGGGTCTTTTCTAAAGAGTCCTCTCTTCTCATCAGGTGGCCGAAGTATTGGAGCTTCAGCTTCAGCATTTGTCCTTCCAGGGAGCAATCAGGCTTGACTTCCTGGAGAATTGACCGATTGGATCTCTTTGCAGTCCAGGGGACTCTCAAGAGTCTTCTCCAACACCATAATTCAAAAGCATCGATTCTTCGACGCTCTGCCTTTCTTATGGTCCAGCTCTCACAGCCATACATGGCTACTGGGAAAACCATCGCTTTGACTATGCGAACCTTTGTTGGCAGGGTGATGTCTCGGCTTTTGATTAAGCTATCTAGGTTCACCATAGCTTTCTTCCCAAGAAGTAAACGTCTTTTAATTTCATGGCTGCAGTCACCATCTGCGGTGATCTTGGAGCCCAGGAAAATAAAGTCTGTCACTGCTTCCATTTCTTCCCCTCCTATTTGCCAGGAAGTGATGGGAGTGGTTGCCATGATCTTAGTCTTTTTAATGTTGAGCTTCAAACCAATTTTGGCACTTTCCTCTTTCACCGTCATCAAAAGGTTCTTTAAGTCTTCCTCACTTTCTGCCAGTAGAGTGGTATCGTCTGCATATCTGAGGTTGTTGATGTTTCTCCCAGCAATCTTGATTCCAGCTTGTGAGTCATCCAGCCCTGCCTTCCTCATGATGTACTCTGCGTATAAGTTAAATAAGCAGGGTGACAATATACAGCCTTGTCGTACTCCTTTCCCAATTTTAAACCAGTCGGTTGTTCCATGTCCAGTTCTAACTGTTGCTTCCTGACCCGCATAAAGGTTTCTCAGAAGGCAGATCAGGTGGTCTGGAACTCCCATCTCTTCAAGAACTTGCCACAGTTTGTTGTGATCCACACAATCAAAGGCTTTAGCATAATCAATGAAGCAGAGGTAGATGTTTTTCTGGAACTCTCTTGCTTTCTCCATGATCCAGCGAAGGTTGGCAATTTGATCTCTAGTTCCTCTGCCTCTTCGGAAACCAGCTTGTACATCTGGTAGTTCTCGATTCGCATACTGCTGAAGCCGAGCTTGTAGGATTTTGAGCATGACCTTGCTAGCATGTGAAATGAGTGCAATGGTGCGGTAATTCGAGCAATCTTTGGCATTGCCCTTCTTTGGGATTGGAATGTAAACTGATCTTTTCCAGTCTTGTGGCCACTGTTGGGTTTTCCAAATTTGCTGGCATATGGAGAGCAGCACTTGGACAGCATCATCTTTTAAGATTTTGAGTAATTCCGCTGGAATGCTGTCACCTCCACTAGCTTTGTTGTTAGTGAGGCTTTCTAAAGCCCACTTGACTTCACTCTCCAGGATGTCAGGTTCGAGCTCAGTGACTGTACCACTGTGGTTATCAGGAACATTTAGATCGGCCTTATAGAGTTCCTCTGTGTATTCTTGCCACCTCTTCTTAATCTCATCTGCTTCTGTTAGGTCCTTGCCATTTTTGTCCTTTATTGTGCCTACCTTAGCATGAAATTGTCCTTTGACATCTCCAATTTTCTTGAAAAGATCTCTAGTCCTCCCCATTCTGTTGTTTTCCTCTATTTCTTTGCATTGCTCATTTAGAAAGGCCTTCCTATCTCTCCTTGCTGTTCTCTGGAAATCTGCATTCAGTTGGGTATATCTTTTCCTTTCTCCCTTGCTTTTGGCTTCTCTCCTTTCCTCAGCTATTTGTAAAGCCTCGTCAGACAGCCACTTTGCCTTCTTGCATTTCTTCCTCTTTGGGATGGTTTTAGTTGCTGCCTCCTGTACAATGTTACAGACCTCCGTCCAAAGTTCTTCAGGCACTCTGTCTACCAAATCTAAGCCCCTAAATCTATTTGTCACCTCCACTGTATATTCGTAGGGGATCTGATTTAGGTCATACGTGGAGGGCCTAGCGGTTTTCCCTACTTTTTTCAGTTTAAGCCTGAATTTGGCAAGAAGAAGCTGATGATCTGAGCCACAGTCAGCTCCAGGTCTTGTTTTTACTGCCTGTATGGAACTTCTCCATCTTTGGCTGCAAAGAATGTAATCAATCTGATTTCGATGTAGACCATCTGGTGAAGTCCATGTGTACAGTCGCCGTTTGTGTTGCTGGAAAAGGGTGTTTGCTATGACTAATGTGTTCTCCTGACAGAACTCTATCAGTCTTTGCCCTGCTTCATTTTGTACTCCAAGACCAAACTTGCCTGTTATTCCTCTTACCTCTTGACTGCCTACTTTAGCATTCCAATCCCCTATGATGAGAAGGACATCTTTTTTGGGTGTTAATTCTAGAAGCTGTTCTAGGTCTTCATAGAAGCGGTCAACTTCTTCCTCATCAGCACCAGTGGTTGGGGCGTAGACTTGGATTACTGTGATGTTGAAAGGTTTGCCTTGGATCCGAATGGAAATCATTCTATCATTTTTGAGGTTATACCCCAGTACTGCTGTTCTCACTCTCTTGTTCACGATGAAGGCTACTCCATTTCTTCTAAGGGATTCCTTCCCACAGTAGCAAATATAATGGTCATCTGAATTAAATTCTCCCATTCCTGTCCACTTTAGTTCACTAACTCCCAGGATGTCGATGTTCAGCCTTGACATCTCACGTTTGACCACATCTAGCTTGCCTTGATTCATCGATCTGACGTTCCAGGTTCCTATGTAGTATTGTTCTTTGCAGCATCGCACTTTCCTTTCACTTCCAGACACATCCACAGCTGAGCTTCCTTTCAGTTTTGACCCAGCTACTTCACTCTTTCTGGAGCTACTAGTACTCGTGTTCTGCTCTTCCCCAGTAGCATAATGGACACCTTCCGACCTGAGGGTCTCATCTTCCAGTGTCATATCGTTTAGCCTTTTTGTTCTGTAATCCATGGGGTTTTCTTGGCAAGAGTACTGGAGTGGGTTGCCACTTCCTTCTCCAGCGGACCACGTTTAGTCAGAACTCTCTGCTGTGACCTGTCCATCTTGGGTAGCCCTACATGGCATAGCTCACAGCTTCATTGAGCTACTCAAGCCCCTTCGCCACGACAAGGCAGTGATCCATGAAAGGGCTTTTTTTCCTGTCTGCACAGAAAAATAAAGTCTCTCTAGGCTAGGCCTGTTTGTACTTAAATAGATTTTTTGTCAACAAGCCAAATGGGTCTTTTTTAGTCAGGTTTGTCATCTTGCATATATATAGTGGCAGGCAGGTAGTAGGAGTAGGGAGATTTTGTTGTGCACTGAAAATAGGTAGGACTTGGAGGCAGAGCATTTTCTGATCCCTAGATGTAGGGCTACCAGATACAAACTGGGACAGAGTGCCTGTACCTTTAACCATTCTATAGAAGAGGGAATTTGGGCAGGTGCAGCATTTGAAACCCTTCTATGAAAGGTTCTACATCTTGGAGGAAATAGTGCAATTCAGCCTCCTCAACCCTTTGGGATCATCAACCTGGGCTACATTCAGGGCACAATCCTAACCTGGAGTTAGGCCAGCTCAGTTAGGCCAGAAAATTTTGGCCAGCACAAGGGCCACCAAGTATGTTTGGATAACTCTCAGAGTCAGAGAGACCAGCACACAGATGGGCGTCATCCTCCTTGATTCTGAGTGGTCCAAATGCACTTTATGGTGGCTCTTGTGCCGGCCAAACTTTGCTGGCCCAACTGTGCCAGCCTAACTCGAGGTTAGGATTGGGCCTTCAAGGAGCAAACCTCTCTGCAAGCTGTGAAATCATTTCACTCATTTGTGTTGGGAGGGCTAGTCTGTCCCACAGCATATTGACAGAGAATGTATGCAGGTGTGTTTTGGCATGGATGGCATGTTGCATAAGCAGGAATGGGCACAAGGATGATGCTTTGTGGTTAATGAGTCTATCCTTCTCAAACTCCATGGAGATGTGAGTCCGCATGTTAGGGCTGTGCACAATACTACTGATTGCTGTGCCCATGAATCTTTGAAGAGAACCCATCACCTCCAAATCACTTTGGAGCATTTCCAGAAGCTTCAATCTAATTTTATGAAGTGATTTAGAGCGCAATCCTAACCTGGAGTTAGGCTGGCACAGTTAGGCCAGCAAAATTTGGCTGGCACAAGGGCCACCATAATGTATGTTTGGACCACTCTTAGAGTCAGAGAGGGCAGCACAAAGACATGTGCCATCCCCCTGACTCCGAGAGTAGTCCAAACATACATTACGGTGGCCCTTGTGCCAGCCAAACTTTGCTGGCCTAACTGTGCCAGCCTAACTCCAGGTTAGGATTGCGCCCTCAGAAGTTGCAAACCACATTGGCTTGTTCAAGGTTAAGCAGCACATGTGGGGTGATACTCTTTCTTTCCTGCTCTTTTAGCAATAAAAAATTGAAGGTTAGCTACAAGTAAACATAAGCGGTATTTTAATATTCTGAGACTGCAATCCTAACGTGGAGTTAGGCCACCAAAGTTTGGCGAGCACAAGGAACACTGTAAAGTATGTTTGGACTGCTATCAGAGTCAGAGAGGCCAGAACACAGATGTACACCATCCTCCCTGACTCCATGAGTGGTCCAAATGTGCTTTAGGGTGGCCCAGGTGCCGGCCAACCTTTGCTGCCCTAACTGAAGGCTAACTCCAGGCTGGATTGCACTCTTAGTAGTAGTAGTAGTAGTAGCAGCAGCAGCAGCAGCAGCAGCAGCAGTAGTAGTAGCAGTAGTAGTAGTAGTAGTAGTACAAATTGACATGTCATAATGTTGCATCTCAGGTTAAGACAGAATCCAGCTTCTTCTTGATCAGCTTTTTAAAAGCTTCTTTAACATCCTTGTTCCTCAGGCTGTAGATCAGAGGGTTGAGCATGGGAATCACCACACTGTAGAAGACAGAGGCCCATTTGTCTTGGTCTAAGGAATAGACTGAAGTGGGCCGAAGATACATGAAAATCACAGTCCCATAAAATATGGTGACCCCTGTGAAGTGGGACCCACAGGTGGAGAAAGCTTTGAGCTTCCCTGCGGCCAAGGGCATTCTCAGAATCGCTGCTAAAATGAAGGTGTATGAGAGAAGGATGACTGAAAGAGAACTCATCCCAATAAAGCCTGCAAAAGCAAAAAGCAGAATCTCATTGATGTGGGTGTCTGAGCAAGAGATTGCCAGGAGTGGAGGGACATCACAGAAGAAATGGTTGATGAGGTTGGAGCTGCAGAACTGAAGGCTAAAGGTGGCTGTAGTGTGTATTATGGTATTAGTTGTGCCTGCAACGTATGATCCAAGTGACAGCCAAATGCAGAGAGATTTGGACATGGCAGAGGAGTAGAGCAAAGGGTTGCAGATGGCCACATAGCGGTCATAGGCCATCACTGCCAGAATGTAGCACTCAGCATCTACAAAGGCTGCAAAGAAGCAGAGCTGGGCAGTGCAGCCAGGAAAGGAGATGGTCCTGCTGTCAGATAACAAGTCAGATAGCATTCTGGGGGCAATGGCAGACGAGTAGCAGAGGTCACAGAAGGACAGGTGCCACAGGAAATAATACATGGGGCTGTGAAGTTGGGGATCAATTGAAATCAGGGTGATCATGCCCAGGTTTCCCACCACATTGACCAAGTAGATGATCAGAAACACCACAAAGAAAACGATTTGCATTTGTGGATCATCTGAGATGCCCAAGAGGATGAACTCTGTGACCGTAGAACTATTTCCCTCAAACATTCTCAGTAGAGGTAGGAAAATCTCTGTGGTCCCTGGTACTGAATGTCAGGGTCGTCTCCAATAACCCATGTGCTGCAGATCCCTTTCCTCTCCAGACTGTCTTGTTCAAAATATCTGTTAGAAAAGAATTGAAGGAGGAAAAAATTCAGGAAGGGAGGGAGAAGATGAAAAGGAGAAAATAAATATCAAAGGTTAACACACAGATTGGTAAGTGCACAATTTCCACATACCCTAATTCGGTGGTTCCAAACTGTGGGTTTTGACCCAGCAGCGGGTTGCAAGCCAATTTTAGGTGGGTCACAAAGCACCTAAAGCAGCCGCTTTGAAAATATGGGAAGATGGGACGCTGGAAAGGGAGAGGGCTGTGTGGTTGTTTTGCTTGTGTCAGGGGTGTAAATAGACTTTTTTCTTTCTGAATCACTTTCCTATTGGAAAATGACTGAGACATAACCCAATTTATTGCTGTACTCTTAGGAAAGCAGGAGGCTCTGGCATCACCATGAGAATACTTCAGGCCATTGTATCACTTCTGGTGGGTCCCAGACAGATTGTCCTTCTAAAAAGTGCATCCTGGTGCTAAAAGGTTTGAGAACCACTGCCCTCAATGTTGAAGAAGCATGTGTCTGTTTCCAGAAATGGGATAAATTCAGTGGCAGCACCTTCTGCAATTAGGAGCCCTACCATATTAAAGGGGAATTATCATTTCTTCAGAATTTCTCCTGCCTAGGAATCCTTTCGGGCTGCATCCCGCTTCACTCTTGTGGACCCCCCAACCTTTGGGCCCCCACATTGAAGTGCCTTGAGGAGGAGTATAGAGTGGTCTTCTATTGCAGGAATTTCCTTCCATGCATGTCTTTTGAGATCCAACCCAGTAAATACTTTGGCTGTAATCCTGTAGATTCTTACCCGACAGTGAGCCTCATTGCACCTCCTGGTCTCTGTCTTGGACAACACTCAGGGCACAATCCTCACCAACTTTCCAGGACTGGGGCAATGCTGCTCCAAGGTAAAATAATCAACGTTCCCTTTCCTTGCAGAAGACTCCATGACTGCCCCTCAACGGCAGGATGCAGCCCATGCCCCATTGGCACAGTTATGTCAGTGCTGGGAAGTTGGTTTGGATTGCATCCTTAGGCTACCTTAGGCAGCGATCCCTGTACACACTTACCTGAGAGTAAGCCCTTTTCCCCACTCTGTTGGGGTGGGATTTACTTCTGAGTGAACATGCAGAGGACTATGTTACATCTTCATCTATTTGGCTAAATCTCTGGCACCAAAGATTCTGTTGAGCATTCCAGCACCTCAACAGAACTCCACATTGTCCCCATCTTGGCTTGTAACACAGTAACTGTGTTACTGATGAAAGCGGAAGCTGAACGATTTAAAATTGACATTATCTCTGGTCAATCACTAATTTAGACATTACTGTCCTCAGCCCCCCCCCCCACAGTGCCCAAGAAGACACCTGAGCCGTGGCCGAAAGGAGGCCATGCACCCACCCACCCCTGCAGAGCCAGGGAGGCGCACGGCTTCCCTCAGCCGCTGCTTGGGCAAAACTGCTTGAGCAGTGGCCAGGAGATGCTTCACCCCCCCCCCTCGGCTCTGGGAACCAGGGAGGTGCACGGTGTCTTCTGGCCGCTGCTCAGGCAAAACAAGGAAGTGGAGGCTTGGCTTCTCCCTGCCATGGCTTGGCCAAAGTTGGCTGAACCATGGCGGACAGAAGCCACACCCTGCAACATCATGATGTCACAACGTTGCATGCCATGGGCGCGGTTTCGCCCTGGTACGCCTCTACTAGTTAGTGTTGGATAGTATTCTTCAATGATCCAGAGTCTACTTGTCTGCAATGCTGTTTGTTTGCAATGCATTGCAAT
>JAJKFI010000192.1:437519-449069 GCA_029204185.1 Lerista edwardsae | reverse complement strand
GGGGGGTCAGGGATGGGACATATAAACACCCGGGCACACATGTGAGGGGGGGCAGGGATGGGACATATAAACAGGCCATCTGTATGCCTGGTGAGTGGGGGGGTCAGGGATGGCACCTATAAACACCCGGGCGAAACTGGGTGCATAAAAGCTAATAAATCTATATATAAAAAATTGGATCTGTGTGTGTTTGTGTATGTTCCGCATAGGCTCCGCAATGCCTGGAGCGAAGCACACCAAACTCGGCATGTGCATGCCTTGTGGCCTGGCAACAAACACTGCGGGGGTCAGGCCCCCCTAGCACCCCCAGGGGTGGGGATGCGCAGAGGGCCCTGCGTGAAAACAGTCGAAAACGGCCGAGATCTGCATTGAATCTGTAGTTACCGGGGTTGCCAAGATGAGTGGCGATGCTCTCAACGCCATTGGAGTCCGGGTTCGGCCCCCCTCGGCATGGGGGGCGAGAAGGGGTACGAAACAAAATGCCCTGCTGGAATGCCTGGAGCGATTGGCACCAGACTCGGTACACGCATGCCTTGTGGCCTGGCGACAAACACTGCAAGGGTCAGGCCCCCCTACAGCCCCCGGGAGTGGGGGTGCGCAG
Source organism: Lerista edwardsae (assembly GCA_029204185.1). Taxonomy (NCBI): domain Eukaryota; kingdom Metazoa; phylum Chordata; class Lepidosauria; order Squamata; family Scincidae; genus Lerista; species Lerista edwardsae. The sequence goes on along the minus strand of JAJKFI010000192.1, from coordinate 448,468 downwards.
GGGGCCCCATGTGAAAATGGTCGAAAACTGCCAAAATTGGCGTCAAATCCGTAGTTTCCAGGGTCGCCTAGAAGCTTGGGATAATTTGTTACCCGGGCAACGCCGGGTAACAAAAGGCTAGTAAATAAATAAATAAACACATTTGTTGGGAGGCATCAAAAATTTATGGCCCCCGGTGCTACCTAGCTACGCCACTGATAGAACCTACATTGTAGGTTCAGTGTTGTTTTGAGATTTCTTGTACTTGGTAAGATTTAAAAGAGAGAGAACACTTTTTGAAAGCAGTGATGAATCACTCAGAAAAGTTATCCATCTTCCATAACAAGGCACTGAGAAACCCATAGATGTATTGGATAATTGCTCCTTTGAATGCTTTTAACCCATGAGACACAAAAAGTGATAGAAAATGACATTTTGTTTTCACTTACAGAACTGAGACATAAAGAAACCTCTTATTAGATACAACAATTCTTTTCCATGTGCAGGAGAGATGTCCCACATGTAGAACTACCCTAATATACAACACCTTACTTCATTTGGAAAACAAGGGGCATAACCCTAATCAACTTCCCAGCACTGACATAGCTGTGCCAATGGGGCACGTGCTGCATCCTGCAATGGAGGAGTAGTCACGGAGGCCTCCTCAAGATAAGGGAATGTTTGTTTCCTCATTTTGGAGCTGCATTGCCTTTACCCCGGTGCTGGAAAGTTGGTTAAGGTTGAGCTGTAGAAAAAAATCTGGTGCTCTTACATCATATGCGGAAACTATTTGGGGTCTTCCCATTGGGGTTACCATATCCAAACTGGGACAGAGTGCCTATACCTTTAACCACTGTATAGAAGAGGGAATTTTGTTAGGAGCAGCTTTTGAAACCCTTTAATGATGAGCTGCACTTGCCCAATTCCCTCTTTAATATAATGGTAAATATAGGCACTCTGTCCCAGTTTGGATCTGGTAACCCTACTTCCCACGCATAGGTAGCACAGCAACCGCATTATACTATAAATATCTGCTCTGAATTGGGGCTGCACAGCCTGGGGATGAGGCCGAGGATAAGGCCTAACAGCCACGCCCCATGCCCACCCCCTCCCTGCTCTTCTAGCTAATAAAATATTGAATGTTGGCTGCAAGTAAACACAAGTGGTATTTCAATATCATCATCATCATCATCATCATCATCATCATCATCATCATCAATATTATTATTATTATTATTATTATTAGTAGTAGTAGTAGTAGTAGTAAGGGATGATGGCATATGTTTGTAAGCTGGCTTTTCTGACTCTGACAATGCAATCCTATACCCCCCTTAGCGCTGGTGCTCTCTTGTGCACCACTTAGCCCCTGCTAAGTGGGCAAGAGGCACTTTTTCAAGTGGTGTCCTCTTATATTTAGCAGGGGGAGAGCAATTGTCCTTCTTCACCCCAGCACAGTGTCTTTCTCGTGGCTGTTGCTGGTGGTGTTCTCCATTCTTTTAGATTGTGAGCCCTTTTGGGACAGGGAGCCATTTAACTTTAATGTTATTATTTGCCTGTAAACCGCTTTGTGAACTTTATGTTGAAAAGCGGTATATAAATACTAGTGATTGATTGATTGATTGATTGTGCTGGCCAAACGCTGTCGTGAACATGACATAAAGCACGTCCACTATGGCGCTTGGCTGGTGCAAGCGGCAGTGCCAGCATTTGGGCGCTGGCATGACTGTAGGCAGTGACGGCCATACACCAGTCAAGTGCCATCGTCGCTCGGTCAGCGCAGGGCCTCTTTGAGGACATTCCAGAGGCATTCCGGGGGCGTAACTGGGTGGCACAATGGATGGAGACGGCGAATATGATGTGTTTGTGACACAGGGCAGCCATAGTGCCATATCCTAATGCTGGTTCCCAACCATGCCAGCCCCGATTCAGGCCGCTCACATGCACATTCCTCTGTGCCTGCTATTTTGCCGGTGCAAATCCGAGCAGGCCCATAGGGTGACTGGGGCTTACGCGGGTGCAAGGGGAAAACCTCCCCTTGTCCTGTACATTGCTGCTGCTGCCTCCTAATGGGCCTTTGGATATGACCCTGCTATGTCGGCCTTACTAAGCCGGCATAAGGTAGGATTGTGCTCTGAAAGTGTTGCAAACATACTTGACAGTGGCCCTTGTGCTGGCCAAACCTTGCGGGCCTAACTGTGTTGGCCTAGCTTCAGGTTTGGATTGTGGTATAAAAAATTTAAATATCATGCTCACAAAAAGTGACAAGTCATAATGTTACATCTCAGGTTAAGACAGAATCCGCTTCTTCTTGATCAGCTTCCTAAAAGCTTCTTTAACGTCCTTGTTCCTCAGGCTGTAGATCAGGGGGTTGAGCATGGGAATCACCACAGTGTAGAAGACAGAGGCCCATTTGTCTTGGTCTAAAGAATAGACTGAAGTGGGCCGTAGATACATGAAAATCATAGTCCCATAAAATATTGTGACCCCCGTGAAGTGGGACCCACAGGTGGAGAAAGCTTTGAGCTTCCCTGAGGCCGAGGGCATTCTCAGGATCGCCACTAAAATGAAGGCGTATGAGACAAGGATGACTGAAAGAGAACTCATCTCGAGAAAACCACCAAACACAAAAAGCAGAATCTCATTGATGTGGGTGTCTGAGCAAGAGATTGCCAGGAGTGGAGGGACATCACAGAAGAAATGGTTGATGAGGTTGGAGCTGCAGAACTGAAGGCTAAAGGTGGCTGTAGTGTGTATTATGGCATTAGTTGTGCCAGCAATGTAGGATCCAAGTGACAGCCAGATGCAGAGAGATTTGGACATGGCAGAGGAGTAGAGCAAAGGGTTGCAGATGGCCACATAGCGGTCGTAGGCCATCGCTGCCAAAATGTAAAACTCTGAACTTACAAATGCTCCAAAGAAGCAGACCTGGGCAGTGCAGCCAGGGAAGGAGATGGTCCTGCTGTCAGATAACAAGTCAGACAGCATTCTGGGGGCAATGGCAGTCGAGTAGCAGATGTCACAGAAGGACAGGTGCCACAGGAAATAATACATGGGGCTGTGAAGGTGGGGATCAACTGAAATGAGGGTGATCATGCCGAGGTTTCCCACCACATTGACCAGGTAGATGATCAGAAACACCACAAAGAATACAATTTGCATTTGTGGATCATCTGAGATGCCCAAGAGGATGAACTCTGTGACAGTAGAACTATTTCCCTCAAACATTCTCAGAAAGATAAGACAGTTCCTGTAGAGGTAGGAAAATCTCTGTGGTCCCCTGTGGTGCAGATCCCTCTTTCCTCTCCGGACTGTCTTGTTGAAAGTATCTGTTAGAAAAGAATTGAAGGAGGAAAAAATTCAGGAAGGGAGGGAGAAGATGAAAAAGAGAAAATAAATATCAAACGTTAACACACAGATTGATAAATGCAGAATTTCCACATACCCTAATTCGGTGGTTCCAAACTGTGGGTTGGGACCCACCAGCGGGCTGCAAGCCAATTTTAGGTGGGTCGCAAAGCACCTAAAGCAGCCATTTTGAAAATATGGGAAGATGGATAAGATTGAGGATCAAGAGACTGCAACATGAAATTAATATTATTCAGACAGAGGATATGGAGAAAAAACTAAAAATGGCCAGACATAATTTTTTTGAGAATGCAAATTTTTTTGAGGAAAATGGCTAGCATATAAACTTAAGAAGGAAAGACAAAGAAACTGGATTAGAAGGCTAAAAGATGATGCAAATCAAGAAAAAACACGGTTGGAAGACATTAAAAAGATTATTGAACAGTTCTACGAAAAATTATATAAAAGGAAGGAGACAGACATTCAAAAGCAACAGGACTACATTGCAAAAAAAATAATAGACTGAAATTGACAGAATGGCAGAAAAAGACATTGGAAACCCAAATAACAACGACAGAAATAAGAGAAGCTTTCGCCAAACAAAAGACAAACAAAGCACCTGGAACAGATGGTCTATTGGCAATTTACTACAAGAAACTGGAAGAGACACTGCTAATTCCATATAAAGGACTTATATATGATATATGGAGCTCTGGAGAGATACCTGATTCATGGAAAGAAGCCATGATAACTTTAATTCATAAAACAGGAACAGAGAATAATGAAATAAAAAATTATAGGACTATACATCTGCTGAATGTAGATTACAAGATTCATGTAACAATTTTGGCAACAAGTCTGAAAGAGGTTCTGGGGTCCATAATTCATCAAGATTGGCATTTTTTTGCCAAAGAGACATTTAAGGAAAAATATAAGAACAATTATTAATGTTTTGGAATATTTTGAAAAACACACAATAAAAAATTGTGCCTGATCTTCTTAGATGCACAAAAGGCGTTTGACAATGTGAATTGGAATTTTATGTTGTTGCAATTGGAAGAAAAGGACTTTGGGCAGAACTTTTTAACGGCGGTGAGAGGGATTTATACGAAACAAATAGCAAGAATTAAAGTAAATGGAGATTTAACAAAAGAGATACAAATTCAACAAAGGACCAGTGGCTGATCTCGGGGGGGGGCAGGGGGGCACAAGCCCTGGGCGCCATCTTGGGGATGTCTAGGGGGGCACCAGTGGCCCCTGCAACACTGCACGGGTAGACCTGGGCTCCCTAAAGGAAGCATCAGAAATGACAGCGGAGCCCAGATCTACCCATTAGGACCAGCCATGGGTAGACCAGTGCTGCACATGTCAGGAAGGCATCCATCATTCAGACCCTCCCCCATCCATTCAAAACATTTTTCCAGTGCCAAGGCCTCTTTAATCATAACTTTTAAGGTCACGGTGAGCTTAGCCTTAGGTTTTTTTTTGTAGTTGGTTCTTAATGTTTGCTGACTTCAGTTTGAAATCCCTGTGTCTCCACTTTCAAAAATCTGAGTCAGTGTCTGAAAAAGCCACCTGTGAGCAGAGACCATCATGCAATGCTTCCAATTTGCCTATATAATGGGGGGGGCAGGCACATGCTAATCTCCCATGCAAATTCTGCAGTTCTGTAGATTCTTACCTGACAGTGAGCCCCAGTGCAATAAATGGTACTTGCTTCTGTCTAGACAGGCATTGGTGCTGGTTGTCTACCTATACCAGCTGCAATCTTTTCCTTGGGCCCTAAAGCTATAGCATGGGAAATCTATTGAGAAAGTTGTATTTGGCAGAAAATTAAGCTTGTGGGGCCAATCTGATGGTGACTACAGCTGAAGTCGGCTCTTTTGATTGGGATGATGGAATATTTTTCCAATGGACTATGACAGCAGGGTCCCCAATTGCATGAAGAAAGTAGTGTGTGTGTGTGTGTGTGTGTGTGTGTGTGTGTGTGTGTGTGTGTGTGTGTGTGAGAGAGAGAGAGAGAGAGAGAGAGAGAGAGAGAGAGAGAGAGAGAGAGATATTGTGTGTGTGGAGACTTCGGCAGACATTATAGTGGATGCTAGGATGTTTTCTGTTTGTGATCCTACTTCTCATCACATGTTCATATAAATCTAAAAAGGATTAGTGAAGGATACATGAAGGCAAGGTAAATAATTTCATTTTTAGAGATGGCGTTTGCACCAGATGCCATAAGGGTGTCCCAGTATAGGGAGATCACTAGTGAAAGGTGTCAAACTAAGCCATTCAACACCAATCTTGGGTCAGATCACCATGGATCCAGCATTGCATCATGTGCACTTTACATAGGGACAGGGTCACTGTCAAAGGCACAAGAACTGGTACAACATTTTATTCTTAAAACCAAACATCAACTGCATATGCCATCAAAACTCCCTGAATTCTACATTCAATATATTGACAACAGATCTTCACGCACATTTCAAAATCATGTCAGCTGTAACAAAGAAGCTTAAGCAGCCTGTTGCTAAACACTTCAGTTCTGATGGCCACAACCTCTTATCGGTTAGAGGTACTTCCTCTTGAGAAAGCATCAAATCCAGGGATATTAAAAGTAAAATAAAATGTCTAGACTCCCAACACCTCATGGTCTCTATCTTGAAGACAACACCCAGGCTACCTTAGGCTGCGATCCCTACACACTTACCTGAGAGTAAGCCCTGTTCCCCACTCTATTTGAGTGGGATTTACTTTTGAGTAAATAGGCAGAGGATTATGTTACGTCTTCATCTATTTGGTTAAATCTCTGGCACCAAAGATTCTGTAGAGCATTCCAGCACCTCAACAGAACTCCACATTGTTACCATCTTGACTGGTAACACAGTAACCATGTTACTGATGAAGGTGGAAGCTGAACCATTTAAAATCAACATTATCTCTGGTCAATCACTAATTCAGACATTACTGTCCTATTCAGAGCACAATCCTAACCTGGAGCTAGGCTTGCACAGATAGGCTAGCAAAGTTTGGCTGACATATGGGACATCGTAAAGGATGTTTGGATCACTTCCTGAGTCAGAGAGACCAGCACACAGACGTGTGCCCTCCTCCTTGAGTGGTTCAAATATGCTTTATGGTGGCTCTTGTGCCGGTGAAACGTTGCTGATCTAACTGCTCCAGCCTAACCCCAGGTTAGGATTGCTCCCTTAGATAGTATTCTTCAATGATCAGGAGCCTACCTGTTTGCATTGCTGTTTGTTTTGATGAAAGTGTGTGTGTGTGTGTTTTGGGAAAAGTGATGCTGTCCTTTACCTTCAATTGTTTTGGAAGACAGGTGATGCCATAGGACTAACCTGAGGTCTTGGTAGAGATTTAGAGAATTCCAAGTCACTCACCTGCTTCTTTTTCTTGCCTCCTTAAATTCTGTTCAGGTGAGAGGACCAAAACCCACATGGTGACCTCAGGGTGAGTCGTATTCCAGTACTCCTAAGCATCTTTAGCTGCCCAACTGCCTAGACGCGGTTCATTGGGCACTGGGTTTTCTACTGCAGAAAAAATGTTGCCCTTATAGCAGGGAAGGAAGTACAGAGACTTGGCGCTCGGCTCCCAAAGGAATGTGTTCCTTGCCTCCCACCTCAGGGGATGCCTGTTTGTGCATATACTGTAGTGTTTTTAGGGAATACTAATCTTGTTCCATTTCTTCTCCGTGGCATTATTTTTCCTTGTTACTAGAACAACAGAATTGTTGTCACCTGTGCAGAAAACTGATGGTATCATATAAGCCAGTGAGGGAAAGTTTTTCCTTGTACCTCATACTATTTCTTTAACAATTTTATACCTCCGAGGAGCTAAGGGTGGTGTACATGTCCCCTCCTGTTGTCAACCCAACAACCCTGTGAGGTAGGTGAGGCTGGTGACTGGCCCAAGATCACCCAGAGGGTGACTGGCCCAAGATCACCCAGGAAGCCTAGTGGCTGAGCAGGGATTGGAGCCTGGATCTTCCAGGTCTACATGCAACTGAGAGCCTTTGCGGGCTCCGACAGCGTCCCAGCCGCATTCTTTCTGTTCGCTCGTGCCGGCATTAGCCGGCAGGAGCGAACAGAACACGCCTGAAGGGGCGGGGCGCTATTTCATGATGTCACGGTGTGACGTCATGATGTTGCGTGCCCCTAGGGGCGCATTTTCATTGGGTGCCATGGGCGCCCTTTCAAATAGATCCGCCCCTGCCGCCTTGAGTGCCTTTGGGCAGAAAGGCGGGGTATAAAATAAATAAATAAATAAATAAATAAATACAGCCTGTAGGCCTGCATAATGAGTACGCAAATGAGGCCTGCAGAACCCTTTTACTTGCCCCACATCCCCGTTGCTCCTGAGCTCCTGCAGCAAGCAAGCAACTCTAGCATAATTAGTCATCTGGGCCAGCAGGGGGTGCTGTGAGTAGGAAAAGAAGTTCCCACCAGCAAAACCACAGAGAAAGGCCAATGTAGGAATGTGGAGCAAGCAAAACCTAGTAAGAATCTAGTGTGTGTGTTGCTCCCAACCAGTGATGTCATGCAGCGGGAACGCCCCAGAACGGCGTTCCGGTTGTTACAATTAGGGCTGACTCCGCCCACTTAACTCATTGCTGGCTCGTTGTTTTTTTTGCTTGGGTTTTTTTTGCTCCGTTTTTTTTTTGCTTTGCACTTTGTGTTGGTGTGTGTTTTTTTGCTTTGCACTTCGTGGTTTTTTTTGTGTGTGTGGCTCCGTTTGTTAATTAGACCAGAAACCGGGGCCATTTCCCGCCCATTTGAATTTGAATTTCAATTGCAAGCAGAGGCAGATCTAAGGGAGGGCAAAGCTCTAAGTTTTGCAAGAAGCCTTACCCTGCAGTGGAAATCACTCCTCTCCTGCACCGTTTTAGCCAATCCTCACAGGGAAAAGCAACATCTTGGCATTGCTTACTGGCTACAGCAGCAAGGGAGAGGAGCAGTGGTGTCATGGAGGGGGAACGCACCAGAACGTGCGTTCCAGAACCTAACCTTAGGGCTGGCTCTGCCCACTTATCACTGGCTTTGGTTTTTTGTTGTTGTTGTTGTTTGCTCTGCGCACTCATTGACTCTGTCCCCCAGCTGCTCCTTTAAGTGCTCCTAGAAATGCAGACCTCCCTCCCCCCTTGCAGGATCACCCCCCAGCCTCGCCTTTAAGTGCTCCTAGAAATGCCTTTCCTTTCAGACTTCCCCCCTTGCAGGATCGTGCATGAAGAGATTTTGTGTGAGCACAGAGCTTAGCACTGCTGCACTCCCTTGTAGCCTGCAATTCACTGTATCGATCTTTGTGGAAGTTGATTTTCCCTGTGTTTGGAACTGTGGTGAGTTCTCTAGAAAAGTGTAAAGGGAAGATGTACATGTAGTTGTTGTTCTTTGTGGGTGTCATGAAATTGTGGTTTCATGTGAACCTGGTTAGTTGGGAGAGAACTACTGAAGTGTAAATGGCTCAGGTGGGGGTGATTAGTTCATTGATATAAAGTTTAAAGCCTCAGGGAACAGAACCCGTTGGCAGCTCTTAGGGAAGGTTAGCCTCACTGTGTGCTGTGGAAGCCGGTTGTAGTCAGTTGGTAAGGTAAAAATCCTATAGGATGTTTTTTTTGTTTTTGTCCTTTGAGTTCCTCTCAGTTAAGTTATAAACAAAGGGGTTGATTATTGTCATTTTAATATTCAGGTTTTATGGTACAGAGCCTCTGTAGTTTATTTATAACTCTTAATATATGTCAATAAAATTGGGTTTTTTACTTCTGTTATTTGGTGTTCTTTTAAGAGGGTTTTTTGCCCAGGAGCTCCCTTTGTTGTGTTGAGCCTGGGCTGGTGGCAGCGGCAGCTACACCTGGGGAGGGGAGTTATACCCCCCCCCATCAGTGGGTTAACTAGGTTTCCTCCTACAAGGTTCGTTGCTTTTATTGCTGGAATCTTAAATGATGTGGGTACTACTTTAAAGCAACATTATTTTTCATAGTGAAGCACGAGATTTCTCCTGTCTCTCTTGAGAAGCAAGAAAGTTCTTGTGAATATGAGACATATTCTATGACCATTCTATAGTAGGTCTACTAAAACAACATGCAGCATCCTGTTGGTCTGAATGGCATCAAATGAAGCTTGAACTTGGGATACTGTGGACTAGTAACTTGCAATGTGGATCTAATCACTATATGATGTAAATCTAAGTAGGAATCATAGTTCAGTATGATGGTTTCTGTGAATTAAGCTGTTGTTAAAGGCTGGTTTCCCCTCCTGCCAACTCTAAAGTTTGCACAGCGTTGATTACCCAGAGCAGTTATTTACAGGTGATAATTATTATTAATTGGGCATGATCCAGTGTACTTTAAGTGCTTTTACATTGCATTGATTTTGAGTAGTCAAACATGTGCTTAACTCTCCCTCCAGTTGAAATCCCTAAGACATAAAGACTGATCTAAACTGTTTACTCAGAAGTCAGCCCCATTATTTTCAGTTGGATCTTCCAAAAAGACAGGCTTATACTTGCAGACTTATGCATATATTGCTGAATGGCTTACTCTTTAGAAGGTGTGTTTAGAATTGCAGCCTTGAGAACTATTGGCTGAATTCTGTCCATAATTGTAAAGATTATCCTATTTTCCTGTTTCATTGCATTCCTCCTACCTCCAAATCACTGACAGTATAATGGGTTTAGAAGACCTTGTGTACATTCTGAGACCTCTTTAGAGTATGGTCAGGCACACGCAGCCCAAAAGGATTAGATTGGGAAGAGCTGACTTCCCCCTTCTCAGGCCTTCTTAACATGCTCTGAGAGTGATCTGGAATACTTGGGGAATTGTTGGGTCTGCTTGACGACCTCACTTCCTGCCATGACATCACTTCCGGCTTATGATGTCACTTCTGGTGGGTGGACCCTGACAAGTGCCAATCAAAAGTGAGTTCCTGTTCCTAAATCATTTGAATGACACCACTGCTCCCAACCCACTCAGGCCACCTCCCTGGCTCTCCCTGGCAGCCAAGCTTCAGCTTCTCCCTTCTTTCTGGCAGAAGTGGTGCTGCTGAAAGGGCAGTTTGTGTGATCACTGGGCTCTCCATATCTTGAAAATATGATCAAGATTTGCACATTTTTTCTCACCCTTTGCAGCTAACTAATTCCTAGGTAAGAACAAAGTGTTTATTTCTTGTCACTTCCCGCTTAATGATCTCATATTCTTAATCAATGAATCAATCAATCAATGTATTTATATACCGCTTTTCAACACAAAATTCACAAAGCAGTTTACAGGCAAATAAATAACTTCTGGCCCTCAGCAGCCACAATGAATCCTAACTGGCCCTCAGTGTGTGTGTGTGAGTGTGTGTGTGTGTGACTAGTGTGACCACTAGTGACAAAAATTGTGGCAATTGTGGTTTTTAGGAACAATATGTTATTTCATTCAGGGCGCAATCCTAACCAACTTCCCAGCACTGACATAGCTGTGCAGGATGGGCACGTGCTGCATCCTGCATTGGAGCATTGCCCTTACCTTGGTGCTGAAAATTGGTTAGGATTGTTGTTGGGGTGACAATTAGATTCATCTGTGAAAACCCACGTTCACATTCACTTGAAGAAATGGGAATGGTATTCAGAGTCCGTAT
>JAJKFI010000192.1:375952-396727 GCA_029204185.1 Lerista edwardsae | reverse complement strand
GTTGTTGTTGTTGTTGTTGTTGTTGTTGTTGTTGTTGTTGTTGTTGTTGTTCAGTTGCTAAGTCATGTCCAACTCTTTGCGACCCCATGGACCACAGCACGACAGGCCTCCCTGTCCTCCACTAGCTTCCGGAGTTCGCCCAATTTCATGTTCATCGCTTCGGTGACACTCTCTAACCATCTCATCCTCTGCCGCCCCCTTCTCCTTTTGCCTTCAATCTTTCCCAGCATGAGGGTCTTTTCTACTGAGATCTCTCTTCTCATGAGGTGGCCAAAGTATTTGAGCTTCAGCTTCAGGATTTGTCCTTCCAGGGAGCAATTAGGCTTGACTTCCTAGAGGATTGACCGATTGGATCTCCTTGCAGTCCAGGGGACTCTCAAGAGTCTTCTCCAACACCATAATTCAAAAGCATCTATTCTTCGGCGCTCTGCCTTTCTTATGGTCCGGCTCTCACAGCCATACAATGCTACTGGGAAAACCATCGCTTTGACTATGCGAACCTTTGTTGGCAGGGTGATGTCTCGGCTTTTGATTAAGTTGTCTAGGTTCGCCATACCTTTTCTCCCAAGAAGTAAATGTCTTTTAATTTCATGGCTGCAGTCACCATCTGCGGTGATCTTGGAGCCCAGGAAAATAAAGTCTGTCACTGCTTCCATTTCTTCTATTTGCCAGGAAGTGATGGGAGTGGTTGCCATGATCTTAGTTTTTTTAATGTTGAGCTTCAAGCCAATTTTGGCACTTTCCTCTTTTACCCTCATCAGAAGGTTCTTTAGGTCTTCCTCACTTTCTGCCATTAGAGTGGTGTCGTCTGCATATCTGAGGTTGTTGATATTTCTCCCAGCAATCTTGATTCCAGCTTGTGAATCATCCAGCCCAGCCTTCCTCATGATGTACTCTGCATATAAGTTAAATAAGCAGGGTGACAGTATACAGCCTTGTCGTACTCCTTTCCTAATTTGAAACCAGTCGGTTGTTCCATGTCCAGTTCTAACTGTTGCTTCCTGACCCGCATACAGGTTTCTCAGAAGACAGATCAGGTGGTCTGGTACTCCCATCTCTTCAAGAACTTGCCACAGTTTGTTGTGATCCACACAATCGAAGGCTTTATCATAGTCAATGAAGCAGAGGTAGATGTTTTTCTGGAACTCTCTTGCTTTCTGCCTGATCCAGCGAATGTTGGCAATTTGATCTCTAGTTCCTCTGCCTCTTCGGAAACCAGCTTGTACATCTGGTAGTTCTCAAGTCACATACTGCTGAAGCCTAGCTTGTAGGATTTTGAGCATGACCTTGCTAGCATGTGAAATGAGTGCAATGGTGCGGTAGTTCGAGCAATCTTTGGCATTGCCCTTCTTTGGGATTGGAATGTAAACTGATCTTTTCCAGTCTTGTGGCCACTGCTGGGTTTTCCAAATTTGTTGGGATATGGAGTGCAGCACTTTGACAGCATCATCTTTTAATATTTTGAGTAATTCCGCTGGAATGCTATCAGCTCCACTAGCTTTGTTGTTAGTGATGCTTTCTAAATCCCACTTGACTTCACACTCCAGGATGTCAGGTTCGAGCTCAGTGACTGCACCATTGTGGTTATCAGGAACATTTAGATCGGCCTTATAGAGTACCTCTGTGTATTCTTGCCACGTCTTCTTAATCTCATCTGCTTCTGTTAGCTCCTTGCCATTTTTGTCCTTTATTGTGCCTACCTTAGCACGAAATTGTCCTTTGACATCTCCAATTTTCTTGAAAAGATCTCTAATCTTTCCCATTCTGTTGTTTTCCTCTATTTCTTTGCATTGCTCATTTAGGAAGGCCTTCCTATCTCTCCTTGCTATTCTCTGGAAAACTGCATTCAGTTGGGTATAACTTTCCCTTTCTCCCTTGCTTTTGCTTCCCTTCTTTCCTCAGCTATTTGTAAAGCCTCGTCAGACAGCCACTTTGCCTTCTGGCATTTCTTTCTCTTTGGGATGGTTTTAGTTGCTGCCTCCTGTACAACGTTATAGACCTCCGTCCAAAGTTCTTCAGGCACTCTGTCTACCAAATCTACGCCCCTAAATCTATTTGTCACTTCCACTGACATCTGTGATCTGATTTAGGTCATACGAGGAGGGCCTAGTGGTTTTCCCTACTTTTTTAAGTTTAAGCCTGAATTTTGCAATAAGAAGCTCATGATCTGAGCCACAGTCAGCTCCAGGTCTTGTTTTGACTGCCTGTACAGAACTTCTGCATCTTTGGCTGCAAAGAATGTAATCAATCTGATTTCGATGTAGACCATCTGGTGAAGTCCATGTGTACAGTCGCCGTTTGTGTTGCTGGAAAAGAGTGTTTGCTATGACTAATGTGTTCTCCTGACAAAACTCTATCAGTCTTTCCCCTGCTTCATTTTGTACTCCAAGACCAAATTTGCCTAATCTAAGTAGGATTATATAATTTCAAACTATTTTATAGTGTCTGATCAAATCATCTATATTCATTTTCAATTACATTCTCACCCAAAAGCCACCACTTTTATTTATTAATCAAATATTTTACCAATTTCATTATCATCAAATTTATCAATATTTCTTAAAAAGCCTCCTAAAGTTCAATATTGTATTAATGCAAACTAATTTGGGTCCTTCTAAAACTTCTTTCTCTCTGACATTCTGGAGTCCTTCCAAGTTGTCTGTGTTTCAAACCAAGGAAAAGAAAGAAATGACACCTCCCTTTGTCACCCTTTCGGTTCGACGCCATCTTCTCAAGTTATTTATATCCAAACGGGTGAATCCCCTGGTTATTTCTCAATATATCTTCACTTATCATGTCTTCACCAAGACGAATACTTCATTTAAAAACTTAACATTTACTTAACATTTATTACAATGCTTATCTCCCGACCATCAATCAAGCAACTTCATAAATAATCAAGCTTAGAGTTTAAAGTGCTGGTTCCTTCTTCTTCGGTCTTGTAGTCTGAGTGTCCTCCATTTTGAAAAGAAACAATCATTCTTTTATTCTTATTTTTTTCTCCCTTATTTCCAACAGTCAAATTTAAATTCTCAGGTGGTTTGGTTAATTTTCCTTAATATTCTCTTGTCATATGATGTTGCATTCCAGATAGCGTCCCAGCTCTTACGAAGACTCTCATTTCAGCCCTTCTGAATCTCTTGTAGCTGCTTCTTAAATAGTAAAAAGCAAATTACGCTTCTCCATTTATCTTACAGTCAATTAATTCTTAGTTGACACTGATGATTAATTTTCCATTATATTTTTTCCCATCTACATTACTCCTGCACAACATTCTTATCTCTGTAGTGAGGGTCTACTAACAGAGGTTGACTTACAGTTGTTAATCATCTTCAATGCATCCCGTGATGTTCTCTCTCTCCAAGGCTGTCAACACTTTGCTGGCATTCCAGTTATGGCACCGGCTTCTTTTACCTCCCGCATCCGGACTGCCAGGTTCCCCTCTGGATTTGCCACTCCTAGAGGGGTCTCGCATAGCATCTGATGCCCCAAAAACGTTCTCCTAGGAATTTGGGAGGAGGTTTCCCGTCTGGGAGTCCCCAAAAAGAGATAAAAGTTGGCAACAGTCCTAGAGCTTAGGAAACTGTTGCCATTTCGTAGCCGACAGGCCATGCCTTCCTCCCTGCAGAACCCTTTTATTTGCCCCCCCCGCCCCGTTGCTCCTGACCTCCTGCAGCAAGCAAGCATCTCTAGCGTAATTAGTCATCTGGGCCAGCAGGGGGTGCTGTGAGTAGGAAAAGAAGTTCCCACCAGCAAAAGCACAGAGAAAGGCCAATGTAGGAATGCGGAGCAAGCAAAATCTAGTAAGAAAATAGTGTGTGTGTTGCTCCTAACTCACTCAGACCACCTCCCTGGCTCTCCCTGGCAGCCAAGCTTCAGCTTCTGCCTTCTTCCTGGCAGAAGTGGTGCTGCTGAAAGGGCAGTTTGTGTGATCATTGGGCTCTCCATATCTTGAAAACATGGTCAAGGTTTGCATATTTTCTCTTGTCATTTGCAGCTAATTAATTCCTAGGTAAGAACAAAGTGCTTATTTCTTGTCATTTCTTGCTTAATGATCTCATTTTCTTAATCAATCAATCAATCAATCAATCAATCAATCAATCAATCAATGTATTTATATACCACTTTTCAACACAAAATTCACAAAGCAGTTACAGGCAAATAAATAACTTCCGACCCTCAGCAGCCACAATGAATCCTAACTGGCCCCCTATGTGTGTGTGTGTGTGTGTGACTAGTGTGACCACTAGTGACAAAAATTGTGGCAATTGTGGTTTTTAGGAATAATATGTTATATTTCATTCAGGGCGCAATCCTAACCAACTTCCCAGCACTGACATAGCTGTGGAGGATGCTGCATCCTGCAGTGGAGCATTGCCCTTACCTTGGTGCTGAAAATTGGTTAGGATTGCACCCTCAGTGTCAGTGCAAGCCTAGACATATCTACTCAGAAGTAAGACCCATTGTGTTCAATGGGGCTTACTCCCAGGAAAATGTGCAGCCTGTGTCACAAGGCAGAATTTTATATTCCAACCAATTTTCAACCACTGTGCCACAAATTTTCAACCAGTGTGCCACAAATGGTCTGCAGGTGTGCCACGGGAGTTTGGGGTGGTGGTCATTTATTAACAGAACCGCTAAAGCACATTCGCTACTGCGCTTGGATGGCGCAAGCGGCAGTGCCAGTATTCGGGTGCTGGCACGACTATAGGCAGTGCCGGCTGTGCACCAGTCAAGCGCCAGCATGGCTCGGTTGGCGCAGGGCCTCTGTGAGGGTGTTCCAGGGGCATTCCGGGGGAGTAACTGGGTGACACAGTGGGTGGAGATGGCGGTTATGATGTGTTTGTGACACAGGGCGGCCATAGTGCCGTATCCTAACGCCGGTTCCCGGCCATGGCAGCCCCGATTCGGGCCGCTCCCATGCACGTTCCTCTGTGCCTGCTATTTTGCCGGCACAAATCCGAGCAGGCCCATAGGGTGACTGGGGCTTATGCGGGTGCAAAACCTCCCCTTGTCCTGCACTTTGCTGCTGCCACCTCCTAATGGGCCTTTGGATATGACCCTGCTATGTCGGCCTTACTAAGCTGGCATAAGGTAGGATTGCTCTCTGAAAGTGTTGCAAACATACTTTACGGTGGCCCTTGTGCCGGCCAAACTTTGCTGCCCTAACTGTGTTGGCCTAAATTCAGGTTAGGATTGTGGTATAAAAAATTTAAATATCATGCTCACAAAAAGTGACAAGTCATAATGTTGCATCTCGGGTTACGACAGGATCCAGCTTCTTCTTGATCAGCTTCCTAAAAGCATCTTTAACGTCCTTGTTCCTCAGGCTGTAGATCAGGGAGTTGAGCATGGGAATCACCACAGGGTAGAACACAGAGGCTCATTTGTCTTGGTCTAAGGAATACACTGAAGTGGGTCGTAGATACATGAAAATCATAGTCCCATAAAATATGGTGACCCCTGTGAAGTGGGACCCACAGGTAGAGAAAGCTTTGCTCTTCCCTGACACAGAGGGCATTCTCAGGATCACCACTAAAATGAAGGCGTATTGAGACAAGGATGACTGAAAGAGAACTCATCTCGACAAAACCACCAAACACAAAAAGCAGAATCTCATTGATGTGGGTGTCTGAGCAAGAGAACTTACAAATGCTGCAAAGAAGATTAGAGCATTGGTAGATTTTTGAATTTATTATAAATATTGATAGATTAATGGTATAGTTAAATGTGCCTGGCCCAAGATCACCTAGGAAGCCATGTAGTCTCATATTCTTTGTATATGTAATTGAACAGTCTCAGGTTCAATTCCCTGTTAAAAGAAACCTCAATGGGGGGGGCGTGTCTGCCAGCTGTCAGCATGGTGTAGACTGTTGAAGTTCTCTAGTCTGCACTCAACCTCCACCTCCTTGGGGGGCCTCATTATGAGGCTATCCCCTTCACCACCCTAGAAGAAGGGGGGTGAAGCATTGGGCTTCTCGGCAAGGCCCTTGGTAATTGCTTTAAGCCAGCGGTTTTTGCTGCCCGGCAGCAGGAAGATGAAATGGACCTAAGATATCTCTGGATATCTCCAGCAGCAGCCAGTGTCACAGCTAGGATGATGGATGGGTTATATCAGGAGAAGACCTTTGAAGAATTGTTAACCTCTTGAAAACAGACCTCCGTTTGAGAGAGAGAAGAACTGTGCTGGTGGTATGTAGGAATAATAAATTTTCGGTGTCATAGAAATGGCTACAGAAATGCAGACTGTTTTTTGTAAGAACCCAAATATTATTTGGATTTTATTGGGACTGTAAGAGCAATTGACAAGAATATATGGACACTTTATCTAAATTACTGAAGGATTAAAGTTAAAAAAAAATCAAGAATTTCTTCTGTGCTTTCAAAATGGAGTTTTTTATAGCCTTCTGGAGGACTGGAACAAGACACTGCAACCATTTTAAAATCTGTTTGGCAAGCTGACTGTTTCTTTTAACGATTTATGACTGATAAGATAAAACACAATAGCAATGAAAACACTGAACTCTAAGTTATCTTTTGTTTGAAAGGACGTTTTTTATGTTTGCTTAGTTCTGAAAAGCAGGTAGCAGGAAATTACTGAAGAGACTCCTTAATTTTAATTGAATAACTCTGAAAGGAAGACATCATAGCAAGAAGTGTTTGATCTCGCCTCCTTTTTTAAACTTTGAATTGTATGAACGTTGAAGAAATGTGGAGAAGAGTGGAGAAGAATTAAATGAACTTTATTGAGATGAAGCAAGTAAAATATGTATTGAATGTAAAATATGAGAGCTTTTTTTTCTTTTGTGTTTTTTGAAATGTAAATTTATGGGGTGCATGATGGGTGGGACAAACAGATGACGAAAGTGAGGAGTAAAAGGGAAAAATGTCTATTTTAAAATCTAAAGTGGAATTTTTTTTTTAAAGTCTTGTGTGATTTATGATAGAGAGCTAAGCATTGTATGGAAAATATAAGTATTAATTTAGTTTATTTGGGTTTCCCCCCCCCTTCTTAAATGAAACATTTGAGATACATAAAAGGTTTGCTGTTTTGCTTTTGCTTTTCCTCTGTTGGGATACATAAGTAAACAGTTGCAAATGATAATTAGGACAGCATTGTCTGATTCTCCCTCCTTTCTTTTTTCGGCTCAGAAATGGCATATGCAGCAAATTCAGAAGGTTACAGATTAGTTTTTAAAACAGAGTTTAAATATTGAGTAAAAATAGTGGCTTTTTATCCCAGGAGTAAGATACAAATGCAGTTGTTTAGTTTGACATCATAAGAGAAGTTATGAAACTATATAATCCTACCTAGATTAGAATAATTTTTAATTAGAAACATTAGTTTTTAGTAGATAGAATAGACATGATATAAGCTTATAGGAAAATATAATTTAGTTAAATTTTGGTAGAAATGAATAGAATATTTTAGACTATAAAGGATAGACATACATGTGTTGGAGACTGTATTTTGATGGTATTAAGATTTTATGAAATACTAAGGTTGTAACACGGTGTTTATCAGCTGAAATATATTATAGTTGTTTAGCATTAAGAAATGTAACCTTCCAATCCCTTATGTGTAAACCTTTGTATCCCCTTTCCAGTGATGTCATGCACTCACTACGCACCACTACGTGAGTTCCGGTTCCTAGAAGTTGAGCTGGCCTCGCCCACTCGAAGCTGGCCCCGTCAGCTGGTTGGCTCAGCAGCTGTGCATGCGTACTGCATGCTCGCAGCCGTTGCCTGCACTTTCTGTGAGGAGGCAGTTAGGCAGGCAGTGTGGTGGCGGCGGCAGCAGAGGCAGCAGCGGAGTGAGAGGACCGGAGGCAGCAGCAGCGGCAGCAGCAGCGAGGGAAACCCGGGAATAAGGCAGCAAGCGTGAGAAGGTAGGCTGCTTGGGGCTCCCGCTCCCTCCAGCTGCACAGATCCAGCATCCCGGTTCCTCCTGCAGCCTCCCCCCAGCGCCTGCCCCCACGTGGTCTTTTTTTGGTCACCTGTTCCCCCACCTGCTCCTTGCCGGCTCCTTGCATTTAACATTAAAGTTAAATAGCTCCCTATCCCAAAAGGGCTCACAATCTAGTACAGTCTAGCCTTCTATTTAACCAGGGAACAGTTGAAGCAAAATATGTATATACACATCTCTAGAAAGCAAAGCAATAGAAGTTAAATCAACACGAACCACAAGCTGAAGTTATTACAAACATGATCACATCCATGGCAACAATCATGACATCACTTCCGGCTATGACCTCACTTCCTGCCATGACATCACTTCCGGCTTATGACATCACTTCCAGTGGGCGGACCCCGACAAGTGCCAATCAAAAGTGAGTACCTGTTCCTAAATCATTTGGATGACACCTCTGCCCCTTACCTATATATCATTTGGTCCTGTCCCATAACTAAAAAGAAATAAAATTATTTACTCACGAAAAAAGAAACCTCGATGGGAGAGCTGGAAATGCTCTTTGCCAGAGGTAGAGGTAGAGCAGACAAAATATTTTTTTTACCCAGTGTGTAATTAGTCGGTGGAACTCCTTGACGCAGGATGTGGTGACAGTGTTTGGCCTAGATACCTTTAAAAGGAGATTGGAAAACTCAATCGCAGGTTACAAACCATTGTGGGTATGTCCAGCCTGAGATTAGCTGAGATTAGCTGATCACTCATCATGCGGGCTGGGTAGAAATTGTTTTTGGTCATCCAAATTGATTGCTCAATGCCCACGTTGTGATGCAGCGATGTGGGCTATGCTGCATCCCATGGTAAAAATTTTGGCTACTAGGGTCTCTTCAGGGTAAGGGGACATTTTTCCCTTGCCTCAAGGTAAACCCCAGGAGCCACAATGGGTCAAGTTGGACCTGAAAGCCTTTATAATGATTAACAGACACAAGTTGTTGGTAAGCAAAAGGCCGGGGAAATAAAGTGTAAGTCAGGCTGACAGAGAGGTTCCGAACTTATCTGCAGCACAATCCTATGCATATCTACTTGAAGTAAGCTCCACTTAATTCAGTGGTACGTGTGTATAGTTGTGTTATTTAAACCCTGGGTCGGGACCAAGCTGGGAACAGCCATCTTGGAAACTGCAGACCGTACTCTTGTTCTATTCCTTGTGTGAGTGTTAACAGTATGAATTTTGAATGAGGTTTTTTAAAAATGTTGTTTTCAGTTCAGTGCTTTTACATCATATTTTATCCTAATCTTGCTTTCTGTCAGGAATGTTTCATGGCTGTACAATTGCTGCGGTCCAAAAATGCCAATTTGCAATATAAGAGTGTCATTTTATTCTGTTGCAATGACAGCACTTCCTGTTTGATGATGTCACTTCCTGCCACAACATTGTTTCCAGGTTAATGGCATCACTTCTGGTGGGTCCCGGCACGAGTGCCATTCTAAAAAGTGGGTCCCGGTCTAAAAAGTTTGAATACCACTGGTGTATAGGATTGCAGCCCTAGTGAGAAATGTAGGTTATGGTCAACAACGAGGCAGCTGTCTCTCTGATGCTTCAGTTTTTGTCTGGGGAAAAAGGGTTTCTGTGCTTTGATGTGCCAGACAACTCATAGAAAATGGAGGCTGAAACTCCATTTTTCACCTTCAGGTTCTACGATATCACCTATTTTCCTGCTCAGAGGAGAGAGTCAAAGTCCAGTGTTCTAGTAACAGGAACATGCCACAGAAAACTGGAGAGCAAACAATAGGATGATTATTCCCTGGAAACACTACAAGCAAGAACTCGCACCCCCCTGAGGTGGGAATCAAACAACAACACCCTTTGGGAGCTCTCAGCACCTGTACTTCCGATTCTGCTATAATGACATCATTTTTTCTGTGGTAGAAAAACCAGCACCCAATAAATAGTGCCTAGGCAGCTGGGCAGCTAAATATGCTCAGTTCTTCACTGGGATCATTAGAACACTACTGACCCTGGGGTCAACATTTGAGTTTTATTCCTCCCTCCTCACACAGACAGAACAATTTAAGTAGGCAAGGAAATGAAACAGAAATCAGTGACTCAGAATCCTAAAAGATCCATCAAGATCCTGGGTAAGTCCAATTGCGTCCCCAGCCTTCCAAAACAATTGAAGGTCAAGGACAGCTTTGATGAATTTCACCGTCCATCATGCCCACAGACACACATGCATGCAAGCATGTATGCACGCACGCACGCACACACACACACACACACACACACACACACACACACACACACACAAACTGATGAACCCCACCCCTGCAAAAACAAAACAAACACTGTACACTGCAGACAAATAGGCTCCGGACCATTGAAGAATGACACTAAATATTAATATCAAAATTAGTAATTAACCAGATTTTAAATGGTTCAGCTTCCACCTTCATCAGTAATACAGTAACTAGATTACCAGCCAAGGTGGTGCTTGTTAGATGTGTTCTCAACAGAATGGTGGGGGCCAGTGATTTCTAGAGTGATACGATGACCTAACAATATGTTTACTCATGATCTTAAGTCCCACCCTTTTGAAAAGGGCTGACTCTCAGGTAAGTGTGATTAGGAACGCAATATTTTTATAAAATAAGTAATTCTGTGGATTTTGTGCTGTTGGAATAAGGTAGAAGAGTGGAATGAGTGCAGTCACTTAACGATGTGATAATGTGATAATGTTTTAGCACATAAATGGGAAAGATCTTGATTCAGCTGGTACAGAAATCAGGAAATACCACATCCTGAACTAGAAGGCATGGAAAGTAAACCAGGAATTATGGGCTGATACAGTTCTATGGGCCCAATCCTATCCAAATTTCCCATGCTAGTACACCAAGGTAAGGAAACAAACATTCCCTTTGCTTGAGGTGGCCTCCAGGACTGCCCCCTACCTCTGGCTGCAGTGCACATGCCATTGGCACAGCAGCATCAGTGCTGGAAAGTTGGAAAGTTGGATAGGACTGAATTGAAATGAGCCCTAATTGAAGTGAGCACACTCCAAATATACATACCTGCTCATATGCATATCCTGAAATGCCTTACACCAGTGGTTCCCAAACTGGTGGGTCACAACCCACCAGAGGAACCAGACAAGGGCCAATTCCACTTATAAAACATTAAAGCTGTGGCTCTCCGGAGGGTCCAGGGAGCCTGTGACATCCTCTGCAGCCCTCCACAAGCCTCCAAACTTCTCTGAGCCTGTGCACAGGCAACCATGTGCACACACAACTCTTTTTGTGGAGTCAGGCCCACTTCATAGTCCACAGATAAATTATCTTCTTGAAGAAGCCTGCTCTGATGCGAGTTGCCATCAGATACCCCATTAATACAGTACCTAGTATATGGCAAGCGAAAGACGACCTTTTGTCAAATAGATGTCTCATCATAAGAAAAGCCTTGCTGGATCAGGCAAAAGACCCATCTAGTCCAGCTTCCCGTATCACACAGTGGCCCACCAGATGCCGCCTATCTTCTCCTATGTTGGGGGACCCTCGAGAATGTAGTGTGATGCAGCATGAAGGGCTTCATAAGGAGGAGAAATTCCCAGGAATTTAGAATTCCCTCTCCTGAAAGCAGAGCTCCAAATTTCCCATGGTGCTGCCACTAAATATACCCAATAATTCTGGGTACTGAAACTTTCTTTCTCAACATTTCTGAAGGATATACACTGTGCACCGAGCCAACCATGCTTTAACATTGGAGTCTTCCTTTCTTTTTTTCCTCTTCACTTTCTCTTTCCCATTTTTTCTCTTTCTCTTCTTTCCTAACAGGTACTTTAAAGGAGACAGTCCAGAAAGAGAAGAGGGTTCCGCAGCAAATCATTTCTTGGGGGGAAAAAAGACCCTGACTTTCAGTTTCAGGGTCACAGGATATTTAGGATATTTAGGATATTTTAACATCCTAAAATATCTTTACCTTCTGAGAATGGCTGAGGGAAATAGTTCTACGGTCACAGAGTTCATCCTCTTGGGCATTTCAGATGATCCACAAATGCAAATTGTTTTCTTTGTGGTGTTCCTGATCATCTACCTGGTCAATGTGGTGGGAAACCTGAGCATGATCACCCTCATTTCAGTTGATCCCCAACTTCACAGCCCCATGTATTATTTCCTGTGGCACCTGTCCTTCTGTGACATCTGCTACTCATCTGCCATTGCCCCCAGAATGCTGTCTGACTTGTTATCAGACAGCAGGACCATCTCCTTCCCTGGCTGCACTGCCCAGATCTGCTTCTTTGCAGCATTCGTAAGTTCAGAGTGCTACATTCTGGCAGTGATGGCCTACGACCGCTATGTGGCCATCTGCAACCCTTTGCTCTACTCCTCTGCCATGTCCAAATCTCTCTGCATCTGGCTGTCACTTGGATCCTACATTGCTGGCACAACTAATGCCATAATACACACTACGGCCACCTTTAGCCTTCAGTTCTGCAGCTCCAACCTCATCAACCATTTCTTCTGTGATGTCCCTCCACTCCTGGCAATCTCTTGCTCAGACACCCACATCAATGAGCTTCTGCTTTTTGTGTTTGGTGGTTTTGTCGAGATCAGTTCTCTTTCAGTCATTCTTGTCTCATATGCCTTCATTTTGGCAGCGATCCTGAGAATGCCCTCGGCCTCAGGGAAGCTCAAAGCTTTCTCCACTTGTGGGTCTCACTTCACTGGGGTCACAATATTTTATGGGACTATGATTTTCATGTATCAACGACCCACTTCATCCCATGCCCTGGACCAAGACAAATGGGCCTCTGTGTTCTACACTGTGGTGATTCCCATGCTCAATCCTCTGATCTACAGCCTGAGGAACAAGGACGTTAAAGAAGCTTTTAGGAAGCTGATCAAGAAGAAGCGGATTCTGTCTTAACATGAGAGGCAAAATTAAGAGGCCTTCTGTGATCATATTTGCAATGGACTTCTTTAGCGTTTTAGTTTTTAGAATTATTTTTATATATAACTGTCAACTATTCCATTAATTAAAAGATCAGGAAAGAAAGGTCTTTATCCCGGGCATGTTGCTTATAATTGAACAAATCATTTAGTTTGCCCTGTCTGAATCATTTGATAAAAAGTGGCTGAGGGTTCTGGAATGGTTCCAAAGTAAGTGGTTTGGTGATGAATGGTTCACTTTGAATACCTGTGCGGCACTGAAAGGCACAGCACTCAGTGGTATTGTGCACAGCCCTAGAATTCAGACTACATCTCCATGGAGCCTGGGAAGGATTGAAATTTGCCATACCACATTATCCCTTTTTCTCCTTTCTTGCACATGCAACATGCTTTCCATACACAAACACATCTTCATATCTACTCTGTCAAAACATATGGGGTTCCCTTGCTACCTATGCATGGGAGGACCCCAAATAATTTCCAGATGCAGAATCAAGAGCACTACGTACACTCTAGTTTTCCAAACGCAGTGAGATGTTTTGTATTCAGATCATTTGTTTTGTACATAGAACATCTCTCCTGCACATTGAAGAAAATCATCTGATCAAGTGGGTGTCCTTATATTTCTTTATATCTCAGTCCTCTATTTGGTTACACATTGGCATGTACTTTCACATTTTTTGTCTCATGGGGGTAATAATTCAAAGAAACAATAATCCAGTACATTTATGAGCTTCGTAGTGCTTTGTGATGGAAGATGGTTATTTTCTGTTGGTCAATTCATTTGTTGTATCTCTTCTTTCTCACATCCCAAACCTACCTAAACTTCCCCCCTCCAAACCTATGCAGCCACACCAATGGGGAGCATGCTGCATATCGGTGTGTGTGTGTGTGTGTGAGGGTTTTGTTCTAGGAAGTCTTCTTCTTGAGAAGACTTATTTACTTCTAATCTTGCATTGTAAAAGAAATCTTAACCCCCTCCCCAATGGATCCACAAAGAGCGCTGTAGTGTATGCTTTGAATGCTACAGAACAAGAGTATGACTCCTCTTATAGATGGTTTCACCCTTTACAGATTTCACCCTTAGAAGTGGTTACCTTTGTTGCCTGATTAACTGATGGACTCATAAGAAAATAAGAACATAAGAAAAGCCTTGCTGGATCAGGCCAAGGCCCATCTAGTCCAGCTTTCTGTAACTCACAGTGGCCCACCAGATGCCTCAGGGAGCACACAAGGCAACCAGATACTTGTATCCCTCTGCCACTCCCCTGCATCTGGCATTCTAAAGTAGCCTAACACCCTTGCCCTACCCCGGAGGAAGACACCAGACTGAAATTGGGGTTTAACTTTATTAAGCAGAAGTGCAAATCATAAAACCTACTGAACACCCGTCCCTCCCACCCTGGTCTGGGGTAGGCAAAAAAAGTTGCCATCCATGGCCAATCTGGATGACAGAAAAAAATTCCTACCCATGTATTCCATGTATCATATCATGGATACAATTGTTGGGGTAACTGTATATCCTTTCCATGCTCTAAAGCACAGTGTGAACTTGGCATAGCAACACAGCTCTGTCTTTCGGGAAGAAGTGACTCTGATTGGTTTGATTAACTCAGATGGCTGAATTTGCTTTTGAGTCACTGGAATATACCAGTGAATATGGGTTCTGGAACTTCTCTGACTGCCACCCTCATGGGGTCCTCTTATTTTCTGAGGAAGGCTGACACTGAGCTATTCACGACTGCATTCTTTCAGTTGTCTGCAAATATGAGACACGCAGACAGTTTCTAAGCAGCAAAAATACACAGAATGATTCTAGGTATATTTATAAGCATTTCAGCACACTCTGGGCGCAATCCAATGCAGCGCCGGAATGGCAAGACCGATTTGGCAGCGCATATCTGACACTGCATAGGAGAGGCTGGAGACCCCCCCCCACAGCAGGGGAGTGTTCGCTCCCTTACCATAGGGGATGCTCCAGCCCCCCCATGTGCTCCTCAGATCTGCACCCACTAAAGAGAGGGCGCAGATCCGAGGAGACCGCGCAACCCCAATTGGGGCCGCGCAGCCTCACAGACAGGCTTAGGAGGTGGCTGTATGGCCACCTCCCAAGCCCGCCCATGTCCTGCCCAAGTCCCGTCCCTGCCTCCCTCCCTCCCACCAATCCCTGCCCCGATATGGGACAGAGTCTCCCTTGTGCCGACTGGCTTCGGTCGACGCAAGGAAGGCTCTCTGTCGGCGCTCTGAAGTCGACACTATGAGTATTAGAGCATTAGCATTAGACTTCTGTCTGCAGCCCCTGAGAGGTCTCTCTGAGATAATTCACTATGTATGTTGTAAGGGTAATGCAAAAGAGTGGTGACTGAGCTGTTGCAGACCCAGCTCAATGTAAAAAAAAAAAATAGGGTTTTCCCTCAGATATTTACAGGGCATTCAAAAGTCAAGGAGCACCCCATGCTCTGCAAGCTCTTGCAAGAGCTAGGCCAATGTGCTCCTCAGGAGGGATCTCACAGGTTGTCGTACCTAAAAAGAGGGTCCAGGTGCAAAAAAAGGTTGGGAACAACTGTTCCATACCATTCCTCCTG
The DNA here is from genome assembly GCA_029204185.1 of Lerista edwardsae. Taxonomy (NCBI): domain Eukaryota; kingdom Metazoa; phylum Chordata; class Lepidosauria; order Squamata; family Scincidae; genus Lerista; species Lerista edwardsae. The sequence continues at coordinate 381,292 of JAJKFI010000192.1, read as the reverse complement.
CCCTATAAGGAATGGGAGTGTGCCCCCAACATAGGAAGAAACAAACAGGGGCATGCCCCAAGCAGGAGAAAACAAGAGCATGTTCCCAGCACGTAAGGCTACAGTTATGCACCCATGCCCTGCAAAGGAGCTGGGGGAATTCATTTCTTGTGGCTACACTGCTTGTAAGCAAAAGCATGCCATTGGCCAATTGGTTGGATTGCTCTCCTGGACAGACCTATTACAGCAGCTGCAGAGGCCGCCATCAATACGTTGAGAGTGCAAACCATTATCTCTGGGTGGAAGTCCAATGGAGCGCAGACCCCAAGAAAAGAGCATGCTGAGTTGGAACAAGTTATGCGAGGAAGCGAGTGGCTGAGCTAGGATGCCCAGCATAGGAGTTGGCTGGCTCTGGGGCTGATACTCAAGCAGTCATGGGGCGTATCTCTGTAGCAGTTCTGTTTCTCAGCTGCTCATTTGGAGTTTGCCCTACCTGAAGCTGCGAGTTTTTTTTAAGCTTGATAGCCACTTTCTTGACCCTGCTTGTGCATTACATGCCAACTGTTGGCCAACCATTCAGATAAGGAGAACTGAGCTCTCATTGATTTTGCTGTGTAATCATTAGATGATTTTTTCCTGTACTGTAGGGATGTGCCTTGGGCTGCAGACACTTGGGAATACGTCTCAAATCTCTTCAGTAGATCTTCCCATGGTAGATGGTTGTTGTTGTTTTCATTGTTTAGGAGACAGAAATGTTGATGTCACTGTTTGCTGCAAATTCTGAATCAACTGGAGCTCCATTCTGAATCAACTGGAGCTGGAATAAACCTGGATTTTTTCCCCATAAAGCTGGGAGGATTTTGCGATTGGTTTCACAGTGAAGCATCCCACCCTGCCGTCAGAATTAAGCTCGAAAGAAACAGAATGTTTAGAAAATGTAAAAGGTGCAGTTGAGCTAAAAGGAAGAAAGTAAGTTCAGGAGGTCTACAGAATGTGAGAACGCCTTTGTGGTTATAATGGAACAAGTTCAAAGATGCTTGAATTTTGACTTATGGGAACATGCTTTAGTCATAGCTATGAGACCAGCTGTGTAACAAGTTTTTAAAAAAAATAACTAAGAAAGGGAATAATATGGGGAGCTGTTTGGATCTTCCAGTAAACACTGACCAAACCTCTGCTGATACATGCAGGCATGATGGTGTATGATTGCGGGAAGAATCAGCTCCTGAGCAGTGGAAGCCATCGCTACTAATGTATGAAATGTTCTTCGGTAAAGGAACTCTTTCCATGGTTGTTGTCTGTGAGGATCCATGCTCGCATGTTGCAGAGAATTCATTGGGGCCATGTCTGAAGTGTCAGGGTCTATTCATGCAGCCTTGTGGGGCTTCACAGTTGCTGCATATGAACGGTGAATGCACCCAAGAATGCAGTGAACATTGCCCTGTGGTTATAAATTGAAAAAGGAATGTCACTTGTGGCAGTGGCGTTATTCACCCGGTACACTGGGCGGGACTTACCTTTGAGCAGCAGTCTGCCCGTTGCGTCACACCGTGTTCTGCCGGCGGGTGGGAAAGCGGCGTAACGCAGCGTAATGCAGTGTAATGCAGCGTAACGCAACAGACGGACTGCCACTCAAAGGTAAGTCCCGCCCAGAGTACCGGGTGAATAACGCCACTGGCTTGTAGGGGAAATGCTCTTTTGGAGAGAAGATGGTTTACCTGATCGGTAATCTTCCCATTAAAGCTTATCAAGAACGTTCGTACGTTCGTTCGTTCGTTCGTTCGTTCGTTCGTTCGTTCGTTCAAGAACAAGTATTCATCTATGAAAGGAAAATCCTAGAGTGTCCAAATGCACTTAAGCAACTAATATGCTTACTAGGTAGTGACTGGTAAAATAAAATGGCAAAGTATTTTAAGCAAAGTAACTGGCCTATTTTAATTGGCAAATATTCCTTCCCTTAAAAAGGTGTCTGTTGAAATGAGATCAAAGAAGTTCCCTTTCCCTACATAACTGCTTTTCCTATTTGATCCCTTTTATTGACTTGATCATGGGAATAAGTCAAAGTGATGATTAGAGTGGAAAGATGATTATCTCTTATCCCAGCAGTTCCCAAACTGTGCATTGTGATGCCCTGAGGTATCAGGAGGTGCTTGCTAGGATATTGAAGGTTGCCTGCAGCCTTGGCAGGGATATCCTACCATGCCTCTCCAATCAGCAGTTGGAGAGTCAGCACAGCAGGAAGAACTCCAGCGCATGCAAACCATGTGCTGGGAAAAGCCTCCCTCCTGCCCTGATCTCTCTACCGTTGTTTGAAGCAGTGCGCGATGTCTCAGAACCCAGAAGTGACTAGTGATGATGTTGTGGGTCCCAACAGTTTGGGAATGGCTGTCTTACCCCATTACCCTTCTGGATCTGGTCACACTCAGGCAGCCTGATCGTATGGACTGCCCTATGGCAGCAGGAGAGAGCACTGCTGTCATAAAATGTTTTATGGCAGCGTGTGCCGTACACTGCCAATGGGCATTTCTGAGCTGCTGCCACAAAGCAGCATCAGCATCAGAGGCCTGCTGTCATGACTGGTGACCTACACCAAAGCAGATAAGCTGATGCAGGGGGTGGATAGTGGGCATGTAACAGGAGAGGGTATAACAGGTGGAGTGGGAGAGGAATGAGAATTGGGGTTGCCCTGAAGGCGTGTTGGGGGAGGCCGTGAGCAGTGTGGCAGTGGCACCACCAACATCCTATGCCCCCATCTGGTCTTGACACACTTCCTCAGGTCCATGGACTTGCACTAGCTATAGAGCTTGTGTAGGCCCATGTATACCCACATGTTTGCAGGGGGCTCACTTTGGGGCAAGATATCCTGATTGCCCATCCCACCACAGAACACAGGATTGCTCAGATTATTAGAAGACCCCCCCCCACTTATCCCTGCCCAACAAAAGAATGTTTGGAGCTTCTTTTAATGCATTCACAGTTACATGGTAGATCTTACTTTAGCCCAATCCTATCCCCTACCAGACCATAGCATATAGTGTTGTTGCAAGAGCATGTACTGCATGCTATTTTTTTGGAAGGGGGGCAGAGGGTGTTACTAGGCAGCCCTGGAGAAATACGTATAACTTTTTTTTTTACCTTCCTGTAGACTGATTGGCCTCCAGCTATTTTGCTGGTGTAGGTCCAAGGACATTCGAGGGCATTTTTGGATGGGGAACGTGAGATAGGATCTCAGCATGCATGGTTGCTGGTGGGATCCTTCCCTTCCTGCCTCTAAATTGCCCACATCCAGCATGCTCTGTGCTCTTACTTATGGTTCTACTTACGTACAGTTCTGTGTCCATGGGTCTTGAACTGCTCTTCTATCCAGTTGGTAACCTTCACATTCCTTCTTAGATCTCCTTCTCTAGATTCTCAGTTGAGATTCTGGTACAGCCACTGGGACAAACTGTGGAAGACAGGAATCTCTCACGTGCCACTTGAGATTTTTCACTGAATACAAATGCCACCTTGCTTCTTCTACCCAGACCATAGCATTGCTTAGGTCCTAGGAAACCATACTGTTGGTCGTAATGGTATTGTAAACGCAGACTGTATGTTTCTCCTCATTGTGCAGACAGCAGCAACTGTACTGAAGTTAGTTCTGACTTATAATTCAATTTCACTCTGCTTTCATCCCTCCATGAGATTAAGAGTACAATCCTAACCTGGGGTTGTGCTGGCGCAGCAGTCTTGCGCTGTTGTGAACATGCCATCAGGCACATCTGTGCCATGGAATTGGTCGCTGGACTGGCGCAAGGAGCAGCGCTGATGCACGGGCACTGATGCACATGTCAGCTGCACTGGTCGAGCGCCAGAGTCACTCTGCCAGCGTAGGTCTGTGCCGAGGGCATGCCAGAGGCATAACGGGGGCGGCGCTGCAGGAGGAGATGGGAGCGGAGATGGAGCTTGGCCATTGGGCCATATCCTAACCCCTGTCCCTGGGCTGGACAGCCCCAATTCGGGCGGTTCCTGGCCACTTTGCAGGCACAGAGCTGAGCAGCCCCATAGGGCTGGCTGAGGATTACCTCGGGGCAAAGGGAAGGTATTGGGGCATCCCCTTGCCCCGAGCTGAGCTGCTGCTTCCTCCTAACATGCTTAAGATGCAGCCCAGCTGTGCTGGCCTGGCTATTCCAGCACATTTTAGGATTGGACTGTAAATTTAGTGAAGGAATTGGGCCATTATGTCTTTTCAGATTGCTTCTATCTCAGATGTTGAAAGGAGGACCTGCACTAACTTAGTTCATCTGATCTCACAGTGTTCCAGCGCTGCCAATGGGAAACACCACCACACAGGTGACCGAGTTCCTGCTCACAGGATTAACAGACCACCCACAATTGCAGACGGTCCTCTTTGTGTCATTCCTTGCTGTTTATGCCATCACCCTGGTGGGGAACGTGGGCATGATCTTCGTAATCCGGTCTAGTCCTCAGCTCCACACTCCAATGTACTTTTTCCTCAGCAACCTGTCCATCCTGGACATCTGTTATTCATCATCTGTCACCCCCAAGTTTCTAAGTGATTTCTTAAGAAGGAAGAAAACTATTTCTTTTGTTGGCTGTTTCACTCAGTTCTACTTTTACAGTGTATTTGCCACCACAGAGTGCTACCTCCTGGCTGTGATGGCCTATGATCGTTACGTGGCTATATGTAACCCTCTGCTGTATTTTGTCATCATGTCCCAAAGAAAGCGCTTTCAGCTCATCGCTCTGTCCTGTAGTGCTGGGGTGATAAATGCCTTGATACACACAGTTGCTGCAACTAGACTCTCCTTCTGTGGTCCCAATGCAATTAATAATTTTTACTGTGAAGCTCCTCTGCTCTTTGCCCTTTCTTGTTCCGACATCAGTCTCAACGATACGTTGATGTTTGTATTTGTTGGCTTCAACATGATAGCAACCAGTCTGACTGTACTCACGTCCTATACCTACGTCCTGTTTACTATTTTAAAGATCCGTTCTGCCAAAAGCCGGCAGAAAGCCTTCTCCACTTGCACCTCCCACCTCATGGTCTTCACCATTTTCTATGGCTCTGCTAGCTTCATGTATGCACGACCCAGCTCCAGGAACTCCCAAAACCTAGACAAAATGGCCTCTCTGTTCTATGTAGTGGTGACTCCCATGCTGAACCCCTTGATCTACAGTCTAAGGAACAAGGAAGTAAGAGGTGCCTTCAGAAAACTTCTAGGGGGAAAAATTGTGCTACTTATGAGGAAGCACTTATGAGGAAGATCGCTGCTTTAGGATACCTGTTTTCCTTCCATCTTTATACTTTTGCCATGTTATACTTTTGCCAGAAAACAGAAGATACAGCTCCATTTACAA
>JAJKFI010000192.1:322035-370952 GCA_029204185.1 Lerista edwardsae | reverse complement strand
CATCACGTTGTTTGTCATTCTCTGTCATTTTCAGGGGATTGGGAATAAAGATACAGACTTTCAGACTAAGGTCCTCCAGCACTATTTTCTAAAGCTTATCTGCCACATGGGAATGAGTCTGTCAAGGCACATTGCTGCCTTTTCCCATTTACTCTAACTGGTCCTGAAGGATACCATGGTCGAGGATACCAAGCCATTGCGATGCCCCTGCCCGAGAAGCCCTGTCGCTTCTCAAGATGCCACCCTTAAGGGTCGTAGTGACTGCAGTGGTGGCGATGCGATCTCCAGGATTGTGCTGGCAGCAGGAAAAAAAGGGTTTTTTCTTAAGTGACCTTGGGTCATGCCAGCACTCCGGGGTGTGTGGGGAGTCTGCAGACCACTCTGCAGGGCTCCCCATGCCTCAGCACACCAAAGAAATGGTATTGTGACTCACTGCCAGTTTCGTGATCACGTTTTTTCATTGTTCTGAGGCATGGGAAGCACTACAGAGGTGTCTACATGCTCCCCACCCCCAGAGGCCTGGTATGACCCAGGGTCAGTTAGAAAGGACCCCTTTTCCCTTGCTGGCAGTGCAATCCTGGGGATTGTGTCATCACCATCACCCCCTGCAAACACTTAGAGTGGCTCCAACTCTACACAAGAACCACTGCCCTAAGGGCTACATGCGAGTGTGCAGTCCTCTTTGGCAGCTGAGTGGTGCCGCAACTGATTGCAATGCCCCCTCCAGATGTTTGGTGATGACATCATCAGTGAACTTGCAGGTTGCTGAGCTCCATGTTACACTGCAGATGGAATTCATCTGAGAGGTGTATAGCTGTGCACCTTAGCAGGAAAGTGCACTGCTCACAGCAGACAACAAGGGGATCCTTGCTGTGTGTCTGAAACTGCTATGAAGTTTGGACCAAAGTGAAACCTATGAATGAGATGCCAAGATCCTTTTCTTTTTCTTGTAGTCTCCAGGATATTCACCCCTGCTTTTGTTATGAAGACCAAAACCTATCTATTAAAGAAGACAGATATTAGCATGAGGACTTCTATCTAGGGCCTCATGCTAATTTCACCCATGTGACTGTAATGTCCAGATGATACCGACTGCCTCATACTGATATTGAGAAATCCTGTGCAAGTCAGACAGATGGCCATTTGATACCACAGTCAAGCAAGGACTCGTGGTAATTATCAGATTGTGACTGGATCGCAGGGAAGTGCCTGGGGTCTGAGATGCTTGGGAATATGCCTCAAAGCAAACCTTTCCCATGATAGAGCTGCCTCTTCTCTGTTGTTGTTCTGAAGACAGCAGGGTGAACACCTGAGTTTGCTGAAAATACAGAGAGCTCCAGTCTGAGTCATTTGGAGTTGGAATAAACCTAACTTTCCTCATGGAGCTTGAAGCATTTTGCTTTTAGTTTCACAATGGAGCACCCTGTCCTGCAATCAAAATAAGTCAAAAGAATCAGAATGCTTACCATTTTCTACCAATGATGCATTAGAGTAATATTGGTGGAAATGCAATCTCCAACGCATCATTGATAGAAAATGTGTAAGTTCGGGAGACTTCTGAAGCTGACAGGCAGCAAGAATGGCATTTTGATGACAAATAGTACATGTTCATAGCTGCCTGAACATGTTCATTGTTTACTGGGATATGTTGTAGCTGTAGCTATGAGGAGCAGCTGCATGAAAAAGCTCTCTTTTAATATAGGAAAAAATAATTGAAGGGAGCTGTTTGGCTGTTCTGCTGAGCACTGACCAAGCGGCAGAGAATTGGGGTGCATGTTTTGGGGCCACAGGTCATCCATGCAGGGCACTGGCTATGCTCACAGGGCTGCACAATTGCTGCTGTGATTTCAGAAGATTGCTCACCTGATCATTGGTTGTTCCACTGAGGGTTATCAAGGATGACAAAGTACTGATCTTGGAAAAGGTAAGCTTAGAAAGTCCAAATGCAATTGGACAAATATTATGGTTAGTACACAGTGACGTGGTAAGGAAGAAAACTGAGATAAGACTGCAAAAAGGGGCTGATAAAAAATGCACCATGTTAATTGGCATGCAAGTCAGTTTCCTCAATGGCATTTGCTTAAAAATAAGTTTTGTATTGCAGACGTAAAAGTTGATATAGTTTGATGAATCAAGAATAATGTTGTTAAATTGATTTAAAAAATGTATTTGACTTACAATGATGTGTGTTTCAGGGCTCAATCCTAACCTGGAGTTAGGCTGGCACAGTTCGGCCAGCAAAGTTTGGCCAGCACAAGGGACACCATAAAGTATGTTTGGACCCCTCTCGGAGTCAGAGAGGCCAGCATACAGATGTGCACCATCCTCCCTGACTCTGAGTGTGGTCCAAACACACTTTAAGGTGGCCCTTGTGCCAGCCAAACCTTGTGCCCTTGTCACGGGGAGGCTCATGACAGCCTCCCCTAAGCAGCATTGGATATGGTGCAGATCCATCGGCATCACCATTCCGGCATTGCTTAGGATTGCGCCCTTATTGTTCCTCCCCCTGAACACCACTGGGGGCATTTGACCCCTTGCCCCAAGGGAAATGGAATAGGAATAAGGCGCACACCAGCACCACTGATCCTGCCCCCTACTGCAGTTGCAGTCCTACCATTTTGCAGGGGAGCGGATGCCTTGGGCACCACGCTGCTGGAGCGGGTGAAGGGCGGCGATGAGGCACCTTGCCTCTCCAAGAGGTAAACATTGTTTGGCCCTCCCTCCCTCCCTCGCCCCCCTAAGGCTCCGAAATGGGGTGCGTGACAGTTGGCATTGAAGGGGCAGGGAACTGGGGGAGGGGCACAGAGCATCTACTTAGTCCCAGGGCAGAGCATGGGCTGGGTGTGCCACTGCTCTACTGGGCCAGTTGCTGCCCTCCCCCTGTCCTGTTCCACCATGTCGTCACTCTCCTCTGCCCCGGTACCTGATCCAGCTGGCATCCTCCTCTCTGCCAGTTTGCACAGAATGTCTCTGGGCTTCTTGCTGGTGCAAAGCGCTTTACAGCACTTTTGCAACAGCAAAACACGTGTTCCGCTGGTGCACTGGCTCAAAAGGATTGGGCCATGAATGTATCTTCTCATGGTAGGGCAACATTGAAGCTACCTCTGAGCAATCATCTTATCTCACTTTGCTTAAATCGCTTCATGGGATTAAATTTAGAGATAGTTTTGGGTCTCCATTTTATCAGTTTATTGATATCTCAGTTGAAAAAAGCAGGACCAATACTGAGTTTGTTCACCTGATCCCTACAGCGTTACTGTGATGCAAATGGGAAACAACACTCAAGTGACGGAGTTCATCCTCTCAGGACTAACAGATCTTCCACAGCTCCAGATCATCTTCTTTGTCCTGCTCCTTGCTGTGTATACCATCACTCTGTTGGGGAACTTGGGCATGATCATCTTAATTCAGTGCAGTCCCCAACTCCACACTCCTATGTATTTTTTCCTTAGCAATTTATCTGTCTTGGACATCTGTTATTCGTCATCTGTTACTCCCAAGCTCCTAAGTGATCTCTTTAGAAAGAAGAAAAGTATTTCTTTCCTTGGTTGTTTCACTCAGCTTTTGTTTTATGGCTGTGATGGCCTATGATCGTTACGTGGCTATATGTAACCCCTTCCTGTATTTTGTCACTATGTCCCAAAGAAAGCGCTTTCAGCTCATCGCTCTGTCCTATGGTGCTGGGATGATAAATGCCTTGGTGCACACAGTTGTTGCAGCTAGACTCTCCTTCTGTGGTCCCAATACAATTAATAATTTTTACTGTGAAGGCCCTCTTCTCCTAGCTCTTTCTTGTTTGGACATCAGTCTCAACAATATGTTGAAGTTTGTATTTATTGGCTTCAATATGATAGTGACTAATCTGATCATTCTCATCTCCTACACATTTATCCTCATCACTATTTTAAAGATCCGCTCAGCCAGGGGCTGGCAGAAAGCCACTTCCACATGCTCCTCCCATCTCATGGTCATCATCATTTTCTATGGCTCTGCTAGCTTCACATATGCATGACCCAGCTCCAGACAAAATGGCCTAGACAAAATGGCCTCTGTGTTGTATACAGTGGTGACTCCCATGCTGAACCCCTTGATCTACAGTCTAAGGAACAAGGAGGTAAGGGTTGCCTTAGGAAACATTAGGAAGAAATCCTGCTCTCAAGCACAAATGAGAGACATCCCTGCTTGAGAATACCTGTACGTACTTTCCTTCCATAGTCTTTAGTGGTTATCATTTTGCCAGGTAGCAGCTGGCACTGCTTTACTTAAAAGGAGCTTAAAGGACACAGTTCAAATCAAATGTGAAGAAGCATGGCTCTGCTGTGTAAAGTATTGTACCATGTTCTTTAGGTTTGAGTGTCCTCCCCCCCCAGCTGTTTGTACGGTGTTAAAAAAAATCAACACCCCTCCTTGAGGCTTGTTTTGCTGAAGAAACCTGTGTTCAGCTAACCACAGGGTGAGCAAAGATAATTAGCTGAGCGGCTGTAACTGGCAGCTCAAGGTAAAATATTAGGGTTTTTTTACCCTCAAGCTTTGCAGAGGGCATTCACAAATCAAGGAGGCCTCTCCTGAGACCATGCTCTGCAAATTTTGCAAGAGTGAGACCTGTGTGCTTAGTTAAAAAAAAAATGGTTTTGGGAATATATTTTTGTATGAGATTGGTTTCTGAGTATGATTTACATAATGATCTAAAGATCAGCACCTTGGACAGCAATGCAAAAAGCAATGCAAAAAGGTTTGGTTTTGTTTTGTTTTGGCTGCATTTTTTCACCAATTATGTTTCAGGAACTCACGCTGTTGTCTTTTTCAAAAAGGATCCTCCACCACACCTGCTTTTAGATCAAGGTTTCAGTGCAGGAGGAAAGTGCTACGACTCCCTCACCCTGCCCTTTACCACGGGCAACATCCATTTTGGACTACCCTCAGCTGCTTTTTGAAAAAGAAAATGGCTCCAAGAGTTCTAGTTACAGACCTCCCATACCATGTTTGGCTCAGCCTCGGATTCATCAGGGTTTATGTCCCAAAGTCACACAATAGAAATATCAATTCCCTAAATAGTGACTCCAATATGACAGTATTAATCTCCAGTTCTTTTGGAAATCCTTAGATTTCGTAGGTATGAACACACTATTCTTTCATACTAGATGCTTCAGCGAAGGAATATGAAACTAAGAAGCAGAAAAAACAATGCTGAGGTTAAAACTTTCCTTCTTGTACAGGAAATGTTTATCTGCTCTCCTGGCAGAGCTGTTCTTGGCTCGCAGCATGCCTGGGGCGGAGCAACATCACTGTGCCCCCCCCAGCGTGGTTGCCCCTCCCCCATGCATCACCTGGCCACACCTCCCTGTGCCCAGAATAGCTCCGTTTAGGAGCAGTCTGAGTGCAAGGGAGGGTGGGGGAGCATGCGGGTTTTTCCACGCTGCTGTGCCCTGCCACAGCCAGTGTCCGCAATACTTGCCTCCCTCGTGGCACCCTCCACCTATGCCCGTGTGTCCTGGAATGGCAGGACATTTGGAGGAGGTGCCTACAGAAGGCACATGGTTGCCCAGCAACCTTTTTATCGCTTTTAGGTAGTGTGTGACATGTAACATGCATGTATACATATGTATGTGGTGCTGGGTGCCTGCCAGGAGAGCATGACTCATGTCAGCAATATGAGCCTGGAGCTGGACCAATGGCAAAAGGCCTCAGATCCCACAGGCCTAATCACCTCTCCAGATCCCACTCAAGCAAGCTGGTTTGGAAGATGATTTCTTAGCTCTTGTTTTTGGGAACAGTCCATGAAAGGCTGCACTTTTCTTGCACAGAAAAGTGGAGAAAGGCCACACCCTGGGAGCTCCTGACTTGGACTAAACCAGGAGTCTCCAAAACCTGGCCTGGGGGACTAGATGTGGCCCTCAGAGAGCTTCTATCTGGGCCGCTGCAAGCCTCTGGCCCTCCTGACCTTGCTGGCACAGGCTGCACCCTCCAAGGTGTGCTCCGGTTGTGTATGGAGGATATTCTGAGGGCCAGGGAGGCAGCGTGCAAGAAAATAGTCACTTCCTGGTTTTCCCAGACCTAGAAGTGATGTTTCTCTGAAGGCCTTAGATTTCTGAGGGTCGGAGAGGCCTCCCTGGCCCTCACAACATGCTCTGGGTGTTTTCTGTGATCTGCTGGTTCTGAGATATTTACTCCAGCACATTTAAGTAAGCTGCTTGTGGAGTGGGGGAATGGAAGTCCATTAAAGTGTGTGCTATATTTATGTGGTGTATGTTTGTGCTTGAAGGCATCCTGGAACTTTGAGTTCATTCATTCATTCATTCATTCATTCATTCATTCATCTAAGTGCTGTCTCTAATGTATTTATTTAAATTATATATATATATATATAAATTTTTCCGGACCTTGACACAGTGCCAGATATTTGATGCTGCCCTCTGGCTAAAATGTCTGAGACCCTTGGAATAAACAAAGGCGTTAACACAAAAGAAGAGTACCCTAGACTACCCTATTGTGGCCCTATTAACATTATTAATAATTTTTACTGTGAAGGCCCTCCACTCTTTGCTCTTTCATGCTCTGACATCACTCTCAATTTCATGTTCATATATGCGTTTGTGGGCTTCAATATGATATCGACTCATCTGACAGTCCTCACCTCCAATAGCTACATCCTGGTTATGATTCTCAAGATCCACTCTGCCAAAAGCCAGCAGAAGGCCTTCTCCACTTCCACCTCCCACCGCACGGCTATCTCCATTTTCTATGGATGTTGTGGCTTCATGTATGAATGGCCCAGCTATAAGGAGACTCGCAGTGTAGGCAATATTGCCTCTCTGTTCTGTGTAGTGGTGACTCCCATGTTGAAGCCCCTGATCTACAGTCTGAGGAACCAGGAGGTAAAGGATGCCCTCAGAAAGGCCTGAAAAGGGAAGCTCTTTTCTCACTTGTGTGGACATTCCTGTTTTAGGAAAACATCCTCCTGTTGTAGACATTATACTTCAGCTAAATTGATGAGGATGCATGTCTGATATTTTGTGGGGAAAGCCGGGGTAGAACAGCCCAATCCTGAACTGTTGTCCATCTGTGCGAGCTGCTGTCCATCACTGCATCCCAAAGCAGCCAGGAGGCCGCTGGCATTGTGTCTACTCGCCTCTGTGCCGGCTATTTTGTGGGTTTCATGAACCAGTCCTATTTTGATCTTATGCCTTAAGATCTGATGGAATCTCAGGGTGGGGAATGCACCAGATTTCCAACAGGCGGACGTGGTCTTTCCTGGCACTACCCTGGGGATCGCGCAGTCCCTTGTGCCTTCCATCACCACCAAGAAGTCTTTCAAATAATTGTTCACCAGCTTACACAAACATCATTTTGTACTGAATGCAATTCAGTGCACCTGGGGTCTGAGGCACTACAGGGAGTCAGTCCTTAACACAAATCTGTTGCTCAGGAGAACAGTGCTCCTTCCCTGTACTGTCAATAGGTACAGAAATAGCAAAATCTCCTGGGTCATCATGTGGCATTGAAATAAGCCTGGCTTCCCCCATACCAATAGAAAGAGTCATAGGATTTCATAAAGGTGCAGCCATTCAGCAATCAGAACAAAGCTTAAAGAAATGAGAACTCCTTAGAAATGCTGGTGGCACAATCAAGGTAAGTGACATGGGGTATGATCAGATGCATTTTAAGCCAAAGAGATGGAAGAAGACCAGAGTGGTACCTATATGCCAGTTTTGTCAGTGTTCATGTTACAGCTTGTTGGAGCACATTAGAATCACCGACATCATGGCATGAGCATCGGATGAGCAAATATCTAATTATGCCATATTTTACGTGACGCTATGTATTCCTGGTAAATTTGTGACTAAAAATGTATATTCTATGGAAGGCTAAAAGGTCTGTGTTAAAAAATGGCAGAAGGAAAACAAGGCTCCTCCTGTCCAGTTTTAAGAAAGAAAGGGCACTCACTCAAGAATGCAAGAGAGAGAGAGAGATTTACAGTATCTATCTGTGAAGTGTATGGTCTGGCCAGGAGTTGTGTGTTCATGGAACTGGCAATGGTTTCACTATATATGGGCATTAAACCAAGATTTCCCTTTGAATGTGGAACAGGTATTGGTGAATAGGTATCTAAACAGTGGAAGGTGTTTAATTAGACATCTCTCTCTTATGGCTGATCAGCACGTCAGCTGTGGGCAACTATGGACCAGGACAATTGTTCCTAAATAAATAGGAGAAGTGAGCCTCAGCTGCAGGATGTTGTCTCTCTGGGGTAACATCTTCAGAGTTATTTAGCATGTGGGTAAAGGGGAATGTGAAATCCCCCAACAGTTGGCATAGTTGTGTTCAGCAGCACAGCCACAAATCACAAGTCCAAAACAATTTACAGGTGTTCAATGAGTTTGAGCTGATCTTCAGAAATAGACTGGCTATCAGTACTGAATGAATGAACATTTCTCATTGGACACATTTCATGTACAGTGCTGCTATCCTCCGATCTCACTCTGAGAGAAGACATCCATACACAGTAGCTATCAGGCACCTAATATCTGAGCAGTTAAAAAAGCAAGGCCAACACTGACCATTATGCTTCTCTAATTTCCACAGTGAACATGCCAAGGGGAAACAACACGCAAGTGATGGAGTTTGTACTCACAGGGTTGACAGACCGCCCACAGCTCCAGATCATCCTCTTTGTGCTGTTCCTGGCTGTTTATGCTGTCACCCTGGTAGGGAACCTGGGCATGATAGTCCTAATCTGGTGTAGCACCCAACTCCAGACCCCAATGTACTTTTTCCTCAGCATCTTGTCTGTTTTGGATGTCTGCTATTCATCATCGGTTACTCCAAAGTTCCTAACAGATTTCTTTAGAAAGAAGAAGACCATTTCTTTTGCTGGTTGTTTCAGTCAACTCTACTTTTATGCTCTAGGTGCTACTACAGAGTGTTACCTCCTGGCTGTGATGGCCTATGACCGCTATGTGGCTATCTGTAACCCACTGCTCTATCTGGTTGTCATGTCTCGAAGGAAGTGTATCCTGTTAGTAGCTCTTTCCTACATGGCTGGAATAATAAGTACCTTGGTGCACACTATTGCTGCAGCAAGACTTTCCTATTGTGGCCCAAACATCATTAATAATTTTTACTGTGAAGGCCCACCTCTGTATGCTCTTTCTTGCTCTGACATCACTCTCAATTTCATGCTGATATATGTGTTTGTGGGCTTCAATATGATATCGACTAGCCTGACGGTCCTCACCTCCTACACCTACATCCTGGTCACGATTCTCAAGATCCGCTCTACCAAAAGCCGGCACAAGGCCTTCTCCACTTGCACCTCCCACCTCACGGCGATCTCCATTTTCTATGGAGGTTGCGGCTTCATGTATGCACGGCCCAGCTCTAAGGAGACTCGCAATGTAGACAAAATTGCCTCTCTGTTCTATGTTGTGGTGACTCCCATGTTGAATCCCTTGATCTATAGTTTGAGGAACCAGGAGGTAAAGGATGCCCTCAGAAAAATATTGAAAAGATAAGCCAGTGGTATCCAAACTGTGAGCCCCATATGGTTCCCAAATGGGAAATCACCAAAAGCAGGAAAACTTCTTTTCCTCTGTCTTTTGTAGAAGGTATACTTCAGCATGGAGTTATAATTTACATGGAGAAGCCATGACGTCACATTCTTGAAGACATGGGTATAAGCTCAGATCATTGCCGCGAAGGAGGATTGCCGCCGCGGAGTCACGAATAAAAATCCCCCTGCCCGTGTGTAAAAGTTAATCTCAGCCTCTTTAATCATGCCTGCGTGTTCTGCATATGGGTGCACGAATCGCTGTACGAAAAATGGGATCACTTTGCACAGGTACTTAAAATCATTGTGATTCGTTGCTACAGAAAAATATTACTTCGTAAAGTATGCAGCCCTTCACAAACTGAAGTAGATATGAAGAAATAAAATAAAAATAAAAAAATATTTCCCCCCTCCTTTTTCCCCCTTTCTGCTTACACTTTTTTCCCCCGCCTTCCATTTTCTACGGTAATATTTTTGAAATTCTGAACATTGAGTTTGTTTTAGGGGGGGGGTGAGTGTAGAAGTTTAAAAAAATACTCTTAATAGCCTAGAAGTGAAAAAGAATTACTCTCCTATTGACAACTACTTGTGTTATACATTGAGAGATTTTAATGTAATTTTCCTACATATTTATCTAATTTTTGCCCACCCTCCCCTTTTTTTCTTTCCTTCCCATTCACACTTTATTCCTGCTTGTGTAGATTTCAAAAAATAAGTCTGTCAAGACAGTGCAATCCGAGTTTAAATAGACAGCAAGTGGCATTTCGTCCGGTATGTTCAGTAATATAATTCTGCGGAATTAAACCTTGGAATTGCATATTGAATCATAATTAGGTTACCAATGATGTTTCTCCACGATCACACGTTGTTATTTTGGTAAGTTTTTACTTCAGGAGTAAACGATTCAGTCCTAAACATCATGCGAAAACCCATTTGAAATGCTTGGAATCAGCATTGTTTTGGGTATAATGATGTCGCCGCTAACCCCGCCCCCTAGCTTCACTTCGTTCGCATTCAGATAACAAGAAGGGCCGGGCCCTGTACTTCAGCTATGTTGATAAAGACACAGCTATGTTGTTATTTGTTTGCACATTTGTGAATTTGTATACTGATTTTGATAGTATGATTGTCTTTGGATATGTAAATTTGTCTGTATAAAGACACACATCTTTATGTAAAACATCTTTATGTATATCTTTATGTAAAACACCTGCTAACTGGGCAAGAGGCACTTTTTCAATTGGTGGTCCTCTTACATTTAGCTGGGGGAGAGCAATTGTCCCTATTCACCCCTGCGCAGTGTCTTTTCTAGTGGCTGTTGTTGGTGGTGTTCTGCATTTTTTAGATCGTGAGCCCTTTGGGGACAGGGAACCATTTAACTTTATTACTATTCGCTTGTAAACCGCTTTGTGAACTTTGTGTTGAAAAGCACTATATAAATACTATTGAGTGAGTCAGTGAATGAGTGAGTGAGTGAGTGAGTGAGTGAGTGAACAACTTTCCTATGATAATGCAATTCACAACTTTCCTATGATAATGCAATTCTCATCACATGTGAATAAAAACTCGCTTGTATCAAGGAATTGTATCATTCTTTGCTTATAGGCAAGTAAAATCTCATGGTCGGATTCAGACACAGTACTCGGATTGAATACTTCCCCTGCATAATGTCCCTCTTCTCTTCTCCATCTATAGCAGGGGTCCTCAAACTTTTTAAACAGGGGGCCAGTTCACCCTCAAACTTTTTTTTTGGGGGGTGGACTATAGTTTGAAAAAAATATGAACAAATTCCTATGCACACTGCACATCTCTTATGTATATTTGTATGGAGGATATGGAAACACATATCTCAGCAGTGGCTGAGATGACCTGGGAGGGGGCTGGAAGACCATAAGAACTAGTTTACCTATTTGATAGCAGGTTTGGGTGCTTGAATTAGATTCAGATCTCTCTCTTTCTTGAACTGGATTCAGATTGCAGTTGGATCTCTCTCTCTCTCCCGCACACACACACACACACACACACCCCAAATACACCCACACCCACACCCACACCCACAGAGAGAGAGAGAGAGAGAGAGAGAGAGAGAGATTGGATTGGATCTCTCCCACACACACACACACACACACACACACACAAACACACACACACACACACACACATTCAGATTGCAGTTGGCGATCTCTCTCCCCCCCCCCCAATTTGGAAGAGGCTGCTTTTATCGTGTGAATCAGAAATGGAGAAAAAGGATCATTTCTGCGGATCAGAAATGGAGAAAAAGTGCTTCTGCTGCTGCTGCTGCTTTTTAATAAAATGTAGCTTTAAACTTGAAATCAAGGTAGAAGACATAAAGAACATATTATAGACCTTCTGCGCTTCCATCTGGCCTAGAACACTCCAAAACAGAAAACACGCCAACAAGTACCTCTTGAAAGCACAGAGAATGAGCATCTGCCTGTGTTGCTATCACAACTTTGGCCAGGAGGAGAAGTTCAGAACTTGGACACCGCCACCGGGTACCTTTGCTCCTGCCGCCCCCCCCCCGCCACTGCAGATTAGCTGTAGGAGAAGAGGGTCGCAGCGAAAGAGAATGGAGTGGGGAGGGTGGCCCATAGTGCGCATACAGCTCAGGACGCAAAACCGTTAGCAGAGATTAGTGGAGGGGAAAGGGAAGGCCCCGAGATCTCACTGCACTCGGCCTCAAACTGAGTCACGGGAACAAGGTCTAAAACAGGGGAGAGACAAGGGAGAGAGAGAAGGAACTACCTCCCTGCCGCCCGAGCAATTCCTTCCCCATAGTCCCTCACCCAACTCCTCTTCAGAGGAATGAGTCTACTCATTCGCCCTCCCTGAAATAGCAGGAGAAGAGCGCAACTTGACCCAAGCAGCTGAGGAAGAGCGGAACAACCCAAATAGCCCCTACCTCTGTGAGTGCATCTCCCCCCTAATGGACCCCCACCCACTCAGGCGGGAAAGCTGCTACTCGGCACCATCACCGACTCTTCAAGTTGGCGGACATAGCTGCTTCCTGGAGTCCTCCTCTGTCCCCCTCCTCCCCAATCCTGCCAATCAACCCTCCAGAGATCACACCGTTCCTCATTAATCGCCTCTTCTATTGGACAACAGCAAACGCCTCTGTTTTCTACTAGCTTTATGGCGTCGTCTATCACAAATCACGAAACTTGCTATTGGGCAATAAAGGGATAAAGGCCAGGATCATGGCTTCTTTTAATCCAATCAGCATGTCAGTGGCTCTGAATGACTGGCATGCTGGGTAAATGACCTTGGGGGGCCACATCCGGCTACTATTACTAAGTTGAGTTCCATGTAATCCCTTGATAAAGAGCTTGTCTCAAAACGTGTTGGACTGCTTGTGATCCTTTTGAAAACTTTCACCCATCAAAATTGGTTCTTGTATGCATCAAAGGTTTTTTTCTCACAAGAAAGATGCGCTAAAAAGATGTTTGAAAGACGCTGAATGGGGAATGCCCAATCAGACAGAAAATAATCTGAAAATCTTGAACTCTCCAGCTTGGAGAGCACTGGACAACTATGAACATGCATAAAAAATAATGTAATTCCATGAATGGCTGCAATAGCCATGTGTGTTAAAGAATACTTGATGTACAAAATATATCTGGCCATAGAGTCATGTTCTGAATGGCCCAGCAATGACTTCATTGGCTTTGAAATTCACGGCCCAATCTATTGGGTGATGGAATTTGTGTTCTGTCAGTGGAAGGCTTGGGCCAGCATTTACCAATCATTATTATTTCTTTTCAATTAATGCTTTTGTCATGGCCTTATAAATGTCAATATAAATGTTGCTGCCTGGTAACACAAGCATCCACTTTATGTGCCGACATCTATAGATGCCAGCCTGGCATGATGAGCTATTTCAATCAGAACTCATACACATGTACAATCCTCATTGAATGTAAACTCTTTTATTTAGGGTGCAATCCTAAACAGTGCTGGGCTGGCGAGACCAACAGGCCAGCGCCATATCCGACGCTGTTTAGGAGAGGCTGGAGCCTCCCCGCAGCAAGGGAGCGTTTGCTCCCTTACTGTAGGGGAGGCTCCAGCCTCCCCTAGGTGCCCCTTGGATCTATGCCCGTATAGCCACGTCCCAAGCCTGCCCAGGTCCTGCACAAGTCCCGCCTCCCCCCCTACCACCATTCCCCGTCCCGATAAGGGACAGAGAATCCCTTGCGCTGGCCAGCTTCGGCCGATGTGAGGGAAGCGCTGCACGGGTGCACAACAGGGCACACAAGGGCCACCATAAAACGTGTTGAGACCATTCTCGGAGTCAAGGGGGATGGGTCATGTCTTTGTGCTGGCCTCTCTGATTGCAAGAGTTGTCCAAACACACTTTACGGTGGCCCTTTTGCCAGCCAAACTTCGCTGGCCTAACTGTGCCGGCCTAACTCAAGGTTAGGATTGCGCCCCCAGTCTCTTTCTTAAAAGAAGGGGATTTTCTAGGATATGCTGATTTGTTGTCCAATCTTAGATCCCTGTTCCAATAGATTCATTAATTCTCATATTCAGTTGAGAAGTGAATGAACAGATTATATAAAAATGATGCAAGGCGTGCATGGGTTTTCATATCAAACAATGGAAATTTCATTAATTAATGTGGTGACTCAAAGAATATATTATATAATAGAAATTATAAGGATACTTCTATGCACAAACATACAGCAAAATGTCTAGCAAATCATTTGATGCTAATAAACAAAGGCATATATTTCATTTCATTCATTCATTTATTCCACCCTCCATTTCTTTGTCAGTTTCTTCAGAGCATCCTTCACCTCCTTGTTCCTCAAGCTGTAAATCAGAGGATTCAGCATAGGCATCACTACTGTGTAGAAAACAGACACTACCTTGTCCCTTTCCAAAGCATAGCTGGAGCTTGGGCGTGAGTAGATAAAGAGGATGGAGCCATAGTACAAGGTCACAGCTGTTAGGTGGGAAGCGCACGTGGAGAAGGCTTTGAGTCTACCTTCAGCAGAGCGGATCCGCAAGATGGCTGCCAAGATGAAAGCATATGAGGCGAGGATAAGTGCTGTGGGGATAATGACATTAGAAACCAAAATGAAGTACAGCACAGACTGGTAGCTCTTGGGCACATTGCAGGCCAGCTTCACCAATGGGGGTAGGTCACAGAAGAAATCATCAATAATGTTGCCATCACAGAAGCTCAGTGTGAAGGTTTCTGAAGTGATGATTATGGCATCAGCAAAACCACTTAGATACGAGAGGGCCACCAGCCCTGCACATAGCTTCCTGGACACAGCTGTGGCGTAAAGTAGTGGTTTGGCAATGGCCATGTAACGATCGTAGGCCATAGCGGCCAGGAGGTAACATTCGCTATATGCAAAGCCAGCAGAGAAGAAGAATTGGGCAGCACAACCTTCAAAGGAAATGCTCTTGTCCCGAGAGATACAATTCACTAAGATTTTAGGGGTGTAGACAGAGGAATACCAGAGGTCCAAGAAGGACAGATTCCCGATGAAGAAATACATGGGTGTATGGAGGCGAGAGCTGCCACAGATGATTATGATGAGTGCGATATTCCCAGATAGGCTGGCTATGTAGATGATGAGAAACACCACAAACAGGATCAGCTGCAGCTTTGGGTTTGTTGTGAATCCCAAAAGGATGAACTCTGTTACTTTGGTATGATTTCCTTTCTCCATGAATCTGTTAGGAATCAAATCATAGAGAAATTGAAAGTGTATACTAATGTTATTGATTATTACAGCAGAATCAAAGAACAGTATTTTGGGACTTATGCTGAGAATATGAGTTCTCTGATGCTAAGAAATAGCATAGGGCAACAGGGTGGGTGAAATCGCCATGTCGTATATTGAGAGTTCATTGTGATCTGCCTGCCCTGGGAGTAGGGCAAGTGTGGAATAACATTAAGGTTGAAGTGCAGCGCATCGTTTGCAGGTCATTTGGCTAAGTCCTGAAGTCAGAGTGGCCACAGGGGTGCAACATACCAAAACTATGATGTTGGGGAAGGAGGCTGGATCCTTTTCTGTGCCACAATCCCAGTCACCCCCCACAGTGCTAGTTATGGAAACCACAGATATGCCAAGCTGAACAACATGATTAACATCAAGTAAAGCTTTGCCTTGAGAATAACTCTGGTCCATGAACCAGCTACCTCTAGCCATCTAAAACACCAAGGAATATGTATATTCTGAGGAAGTGGCATGTGCTCGGTTTCCTGATTACTTTCCATCCCAAAATGGTGTGTACTCCATAGTCTGTCAGTGGTGGTTGCAGCGTATCTTGGGGGGGCAATATCAGAAAAAGGCTGTGGACATGCACATGATATTAGTAACATAATAAGGGGGCAATCCTAAACAGCGCTGGATTAGCGAGGCATTGCTTAGGATGGGCTGGAGCCTCCCTGCGGCAAGGAAGCGTGCACTCCCTTACCATATGGGCTCCAGCCTCCCCTATGTGCTCCTCGGATCTGCGCCCGCTAAAGAGTGGGCGCAGATCCGAGGAGAGTGCACAGCCTGATTTGGGACCATGCAGCCTCACTGATGGGCTTAGGGTGTGACTGTATGGCCACCTCCCAAGCCTGCCCAGGTCCCGCCTCCGCCCTCCCCCCAATCCCCGTCCCGATACTCGGTCTTCGGTCTGCCAGGTGTGAGCACCATTTGCGAGCAGCGTCGGCTTCAGAGCTTCAGCGCCGATGCTCAACCCCTTGCATCAACACGATGACATCATGTCGACGCAAGGGGCGCACTAGGATTGTGCTGTAAATGACACGTGCTTTTTCCAAGAATGGAGACTTTTTAATGTCAGAAACATACATGTATACAGCTGCTGTAGCTCACTTCAATTCCTAATTCTTTCATAGGCCTCCAGCCAAAGTGCTGTAAAAAAGCCTGCATCCATTGTTTCTAGACATCAGGGGCATCCAACACCCAAACATTTTAAATGGACTGTCCCTCATTTGCAAGCTTGGAGGTTAGACATAACACGTATAACATAAATGAAAACTGTATTAAGGAATATTGGAGACAGCCGTGTACCTGATCCATTTGCTGCCCTGTCTGACTCACCAAGAGGCTCCGGAGTCTTGTGTGACATCCCCAAGCCCTCCAAAGGCATTCTGCAGCCTTCAGAAGGCCTTTAAACATTATATCTGTTTTTTGCCGGAAAACCGGAAGTACTGCTTAATGGCCCTCCAGAGCCAGCAGAACAGCATTGGAGAGCTCAGGGACAGTGTATGTGGCCTGCCTGACCCTCGAGAGGGCTTCAGATGGTGGGGAGTGGTGGCCGGGGAGCTTAGCTAGAAATGCCACCCCTGCCACTCTGGCGCCTGGGACCATGTGGTCCCCTGCACCCCCGCAAGGCATGCCTCTGATTGAAGAGGCATTAAGAGGGAGAAAATAGACTCTGGGAAACCCCCTTGCTCTGATCACGCTGTTAAAAAATGGGGTCTACTCAGAAGATCACTCAACGGAAGATGCCAAACGCCATATTAAGCATTTTATGCTCTTCCCATTTGTATCCTAGCTTGTGACCAATTTAAATTATTATTTATATTCAGTCAAATGACTTTGCACCTGTTTGAAGAAAAAAAAAATTACTCACATGGTTGACATCACCTTTATGTCCTCAATTTGAGCCTCAAATCCCCACAAATTGTCTTCACTTGAGTGGTCTTGCCTTAAGCAGCACAGTCTTCAGTCTTGTCCACCTGGTCCCTGCTACTCAATGGAAACATTTCAGAGTGAGGAGAAACAAAAAATGGCATGCAACATATTCTTTGAGAAGGGTGTTTTTTAGATAAGTGTGTTCCATTTGTTTGCTTGCTGACCTTGTTGGGCTTTGCATTGAAATAGACAAACCATCACCCATGAAAGGAGAAGACAAAGAGGTCTTCCTTTTTGCTATCTTCAGTAAAGACCTGTAGAATCAAGAAAAATGAACTTGCTCCATGTAGACATCTACAGTAAATTCTTATTGCTGGTATCCAGTAGTCATGATACAGTAGTCATGATACAGTGGCTTCTGTTGGATTTGGAATCACTTGAACAAAGCAAACACTGGCTTGCTGAGTACTGGAACTACTTTGTGTGAAATAGCAGTTTCCCCACATTGCATCAGTAGATGCAGATTAGAAAATGATGTTGAGTATTTATCCAAAACATTCCATTGTCTCTAAGGAAGAGTGTCATCCCAGGGGCTTCTTTAATGGCACAAGACTTCATTGCTCCACTGGGATTAAAGGTTATTGTGGTGCTGGCTTCCTTGTGGTGCAAAGATTTCTTTGGAGTTTTCCTTCTGGGGGGAATAAATTCCACAGAGTTCACTAACTGGAATATCTTTTCATTGCCAATTTTATGTATATTGAACAGAGCTGAGGAGAAAGAGAATTCAGAAAGGTAAAATTACTCAGAAGAAGGATCAGAAATGCCAGATGGGCAACTCCATCCCAAGCAGCCTGGGTGCTGTGGCCACAGAGGTAGCCAAATAGCTACTATACTGCTGAACCCAGTGGCAGCCAAGCAGCTGCTAGAAGCACCTTGGGAAAAGGGGGGCATTTGTCCCCTTCTCCTGGGTAAGCCCAGAGCCTCGCATATGGGTCTCCTCAAGTCTGTGCCAGCTATTTAGCCAGTGAAGACTTGAGGGCCTCTGGGTTGGGCCACACGACTTGACACATAGGTCAAGGTCAGGATCTGGTGGTGGCCTACGCTGCTGGTCCCACCCTGCTCTATCCCTCCCCCCACTCAGTTCTGCCCTCCCCACCTGCCCCCAAACAGTGCATTGCTGGCAGCGGTGAAACTCACTGCCTGCCAGCTCTGAGTGGCCATCTCTGGATGGTGGGCTCTGGCGCTGGGCCAGCACTAGTGGTAAGGGCTTACTGCCAGAGTTGGAGGTGCCTTTACGACATCAGTGCCGGAGGTACACTCATACCGCCAGCGCTAGTGAATGTTGGATTGGGCACTGAAGATACAATCCTATGCAATCTTACCTGGGAATACAAAAGTAAGGGTTTCTCCATGACCGAATGGTCTAGTCGTGACTGGCCACAGGGGGTGGCACTTATCTCCGTTTCTAAGCCTATAGAGCCAGCGTTTGTCCAAGGACAAGCTTCTGTGGTCATGTGGCCAGCATGACTATACGCCATAGCACACGGAACGCCATTACCGTCCCACCGAAGTGGTACCTATTTACTGTATCTACTCATATTTTTTACGTGCTTTCGAACTGCTAGGTTGGCATGAGCTAGAACAACCAACGGGAGCTCACTTCGTCACGTGGTCTCGAACTCCCAACCTTCCGGTCAGAAAGCCTAGCAGCAGCGGTTTAACCTGCAGCGCCACCACATCCCTGGGAATAAGCCTTACTAAATGTGTTAGGATTTTGAATAAATATGTAAAGGGTTGCACTGTAGAGCTGAGGTTTATGGTATCTCATCCTCCTTCAGCAATACTTAGTGGCTACCTGTGATGTCTACTTGCTTCGAATGAAAAAATAAGCTTGCACATTAGGCTGATGATCAGTGCTCAGGACAATTGAACACCGTTCTTTGCAATGTTTCCCCATATTTCCAAAAAGGCTTTTTTTTCAGAGTAAATAATTTTTATTTCTTTTAGTTATGGGACAGGGAAAAGGTTACACATAGGTTTAAGGGAGACAAAGGTTTACACAATAGGTAGTGAAGGGTTACAACCATAGATTATATATTATAATCATCTACAATAACTTTCTTCTGCATCTACATCTATCAGTATACTACAGCCTCATAAATTCCTTATAATCTACAATTCAATTACAATATCATTTCAATGGTATATGTACATAATCTCTTATATTCAATTGCTTGCTTAAATTTTATTCCCAACTCTTATTATCTTTCATCCTGTCTTTGCTAAATAATAAAACAGTTTCTCCTCTTAAAACATATGCAGACACCAGACAACAATAATTGCAAGAGAGAAAAAGAAATAATATAAATGAGGAAAAACTACAGCTACATATATATCTATAACTATAATAATCTACATATAATGTCCTACAAATTTATCACTATTTAACGTCTTTATACATTTCTATATTCTAATAGTTCAGTTAAAATATAATCTCAATATAGTGTATACATCATCTCATTAAATTTAATTGCATTATTGTAATTTCTTATATCTTACAATTTCATCAAATGATTTAAAAATGCCAGTTTGGTCCAGTTATAAAATAATTCCTAATATCTTCATACTTTATTTTAAAGTGAATTGCTATTTAAAAATACATTTATTTCTTTCCCTCTCTGGCTTTTTATCTATTCATCCTGCCTTTACTGAATTTCAAAAAAAAAAAAAAGTCTTCTGTTAAAACATACACACCTCCATTAAACTGACATTTAATTGTAACTTAAATACCTTATAATAAATTCAAAAATCTACTCTTTACTAATACTCTAGTCTAAGTAGGATTATATAATTTCAAACTATTTTATAGTGTCTAAACAAATCGTCTATATTCATTTTCAATTACATTCTCATCCAAAAACCACCAGTTTTGTTTATTAATCAAATATATTTTAATCTAATTTCATTATCATCAAATTTATCAATATTTCTTAAAAAGCCTCCTAAAGTTCAATATTGTATTAATGCAAACTAAGTCCTCAAAACTTCTTTCCCTCTGACCTTCTGGAATCTATCCGAGTTGTCTGCGTTTCACATCGACAAAAAGAAAAAAAAAGACACCTCCCTTTGTGACTCTTTCAGTTCGATGCCATGTTCTCAAGTTATTTATATCCAAAGGGGTGAATCTCCTGGTTATTTCTCAATATATCTTACTTGTCATGCCTTCACTGAGATGAATACTTCATTTAAAAGCAAGTTTTATGGGACCCCATCCAAATGGTGCTCCCAATGGGAGAGTTCAAAGTGGATGGGTAAAATATATTCATTTTGTGCATTGTTTGGTTTATGTCCACCATGCAGAGGAACAGGAAGGAATATGGAATAAGATGAATGAAAAGTATAAAACAGTATATATTTGAAGTGCTTGTAATCATAGCCATGACAAAGTAGCACATTCATTTACTAGCATTTATTAATCTGTCTCAGAGCACAATCCTAACCTAGATTTAGGCCAGCACAAGTTAGGCCAGCAAAGTTTGGCTGGCACAAATGACACTGTAAAGTGTGTTTGGACCACTCTCGGAGTCAGAGAGGCCAGCACACAGACAAGCACCATCCTCCCTGGCTCAGAAAGTGGTCCAAATGCGCTTTACAATGGCCTTTGTGCAAACTTTGCTGGCCCAACTTGTGCCGGCCTAACTCCAGGTTAGGATTGCACCCTCAAGTTCTCTTCACACATTCAGAATATGGACAGGAACATCATGAACATGGAACATAGAACACCAAATTCCATGCCAGTTCAGACCCGCATCCATGCATTTCACATAATGTCTAAATTCAGCAAATGTGCATTTGCTGTTATATTTACAACAAGATAGTCACAGGTCCCAACACACCACCTTGGACCTAACTATGTCAGCAACATAGCTGGTGTAGGCCTATTGGGGATCAGGGAGTGGTGAAGGAAGTAAAAAATTGTTACTTCTCCCTGACATTCTTGTCCCCAGTTAGCTCACAGGATGCAGTGGATGCTATTTCAGTGGTGATGCATTGCAGAGGCTGGCTGAGGATTAAGGGCCCAATCCTATCCAACTTTCCAGTGCTGATGCAGCTGCAATGCAGCCCTGAGTTTAGGGAGCAAACATTCCCTTGCCTTGAGCAGGCTTCTGTGACTGCCCCCCCACCTCAGGATACAGTGTACACCCTGTTGGCACAGCTGCATCAGTGCTGGAAAGTTGGATAGGATTGGGCCCTGTCATTTATTTAGTCAGATGTAGCCATTTGAGAATGACACACATAAAATTCTGATGCTTCGTTTCATACGCAGTTAGAATGTTTTGCAATTCCAGTTCCCAGTACAGTGCATCATAGAGCATATTTCATTTTTTAGAGGTTGTGACAATGGTCAAGTATAAATATTTGCCACACAACTAGCTATCCTCATGATCAACTCCACTCTTCAAATAGTCTTTTCAGTCTTTGTCTTTCAGAAACGTATCCTTCCAGTAGTCAGCTTCTTGACAGCCACTTTTACATCTTTGTTCCGTAAGCTGTAAATCAGGGGATTCAGCAGGGGAAAAACCACAGTGTAGAATGTGGAGGCCCATTTGTCCCTGTCCAAGGCATAACTAGAGCTGGGCCGTGAGTATATGAAGAGAATGGAGCCATAGTACAAGGTCACTGCTGTCAGGTGGGAAGCGCAGGTGGAGAAAGCTTTGCGCCTGCCTTCAGTCGAGTGGATCCTCAAGATGGCTGCCAAGATGAAGGCATAGGAGGCGAGGATGAAAGCCGAAGGCGCAATGATGTTGAAAGTCAGGAGAAGGAAGAGCATGAGCTGATAATTCTCAGGCATGTCACAGGAAAGCTTCACCAGAGGAGGCACATCACAGAAGAAATCGTCAATGACATTGCCATGACAGAAGTGCAATGTGAAGGTTTCACTAGTGAGAATAGTGGCATTGATGAAACCACCTATGTATGAGAGGGCCACCAGCCCTGTGCACAGCTTTCTGGACATGGCAGAGGTATACAACAGTGGAGTAGCAATGGCCACATAACGATCATAAGCCATTGCGGCGAGCAGATAGCACTCGCTGTATGCAAGACCAGCAGAGAAGAAGAACTGGGAGGCACAACCTCCAAAGGAGATGCTCTTGTCCTGAGAGATACAGTTCAGCAAGATCCTAGGAGTATAGACAGAGGAATACCAGAGGTCCAGGAAGGACAGGTTCCCAATGAAGAAGTACATGGGGGTGTGGAGTTGAGAGCTGCTGCAGATTAAAACGATGAGTGCAATATTCCCAGACAGGCTAGCTATATAGATCACGAGAAACACCACAAACAGGATCAGCTGCAGTTTTGGGTTTGCTGTGAATCCCAAAAGGATGAACTCTGTTACCCTGGTATGATTTCCTCCTTCCATGAATCTCTTGGTAGTTTCAGGTATTTCATGCCTGAAAACACGCAAGACACATTATTTGTGATGCCCCATAGCATTATGCTCGACCAATGTTTAGGTCCCATTGTACACATGTTCTCTGGCCCTCAACTTTCAAAGAATATAAATTTAGAATGCAAATCATGTATTGGGAGTTCACTGATCTTGTTCTTCCCATTAAGATCTTTGATTTGATTGCATTTTCAGATACACTTCAAAGCTTTTCTGGATTTTCAGCTTTGTAACACAATATGTTTTCACTCCCCTTCATGGATCACTGCCTTGTCGTGGTGAAGGGGCTTGAGTAGCTCAATGAAGCTGTGAACTATGCCATGTAGGGTTACCCAAGATGGACAGGTCATAGTAGAGAGTTCTGACAAAACGTGGTCTGCTGGAGAAGGAAATGGCAACCCACTCCAGTACCCTTGCTAAGAAAACCTCATGGATTATAGTATTAAAAGGCTAAACAATATGACACTGGAAGAAATGGAAGCAGTGACAGAGTTTATTTTCCTGGGCTCCAAGATCACCGCAGATGGTGAATACAGCCATGAAATTAAAAGACATTTACTTCTTGGGAGGAAAGCTATGGCGAACCTAAACAACTTAATAAAAAGCCAAGACATCACCCTGCCAACAAAGGTTCTCATAGTCAAAGCTATGGTTTTCCCAGTAGTCATGTATGGCTGTGAGAGCTGGACCATAAGGAAAGCAGAGCACCGAAGAATAGATGTTTTTGAATTATGGTGTTGGAGAAGACTCTTGAGAGTCCCCTGGACTGCAAGGAGATCCAATCGGTCAATCCTCCAGGAAGTCAAGCCTGATTGCTCCCTGGAAGGACAAATCCTGAAGCTGAAGCTCAAATACTTTGGCCACCTCATGAGAAGAGAGGACTCTTTAGAAAAGATCCTCATGCTGGGAAAGATTGAAGGCAAAAGGAGAAGGGGGTGGCAGAGGGTGAGATGGTTAGATAGTGTCACTAATGCAACGAACAAAAAATTGGCGAACTCCAGAAGCTAGTGGAGGATAGTGAGGCCTGGGGTGCTGTGGTCCATGGGGTTGCGAAGAGTCGGACATGACCTAGTGACTGCACAATAGCAACATGTTATCACTAAGATCTTTTTATTAAAATATACTAGTGGCCAAAATTTTGGAAACCTTTTGGAAAATTTATATTTATGAGGTCTGATGGCTCATAACATTAGTCCCTTTTAGAATAATACCTTAAAAGTAGATATCATTTGAAAGATAATTTAATGCAACTGTGCCAGCATGTGCCATATCCTAACCCCCTTCTTGAGCCTGATCCTCCTGCAGGGATCAATTTGGACTTGCACCAGTAATATCACTGCCGCAGGTCTGAGTTGACTCATTGAGGCTTTTCCATATTCTCAGTGAAGGCTGTCCTTGGTGATACATGACCCATCTGAAATTGGCTTGTGACCCAACTGGTGGGTCCCAACCCAGTTTGAAAAACACTGTCACTGTTTCATTGTAACACTAATGAATCACAAAAACAACTTGCAACATCCCTTGCAACATCTCCCACCCTGATTTACTTACCTTTTTCTAGCCAAAGGAAAATGGAAGCTAAGTTTATTTTTTAATATGTTCTGCTCTGTGTGCTCTGAAAGTTAATATCAACAAGCCTCACACAGTGCTTTTGTTCTTCAAGGGATAAGGATAAAGAATCTTTTCTTTGTGGCATAATGAGTCCTTCAGAATTAGGAAAGATGTCTCTGTAAGGACACTGAACTCTGGAACAAAGTTCTAGGATCGGTGTCCTCTTTTTCTTCTGGATTCTACTGGATTGCGAGTGATTCCAGTACAATCCTTCATTTGTGTGGCTCTAGCAATGTTGCAAATCGAAGATAACAGGAGAAAAAAATTCTTTGCCTTCTTAATTCTCAGAAGAAGCTGATCTTAGTGAGCTTGGGAAGTGGGACTTTGCTTTCTTCACTTCCAGGAATGCTGATTAGAAAAAGCCGGTGGATCATTTATTCAGGAGGATCTGTTGTCTCAGAAGGGCTTGATCCCCGTAGTGTTGCCAATGGGACTGCTCTTCAAAGCACCCGTGCAATTAAATGGTTATGTTCTTCTCATGCTATCATATATAGCATCCAGGTTTGTTTACTACTTTTCTTGTGTAGGGAAGGAAACCTGGACCCTTATTCCCTGGAGCAGTATTTTTCAAACTATGATTCAGGATCTACAAGTTGGGTCGCAAGCCAATTTCAGCTGGGTCGTGAAGAACCTCAGGCAGCCGTTATTGAAAATATGGGAAGATGGGACACTGGAAAGGGAGATGACTGTGTGGTTGTTTTGCATGTGTCAAGGTTGTAAATAGGCTTTTTTTTTCCTTTTTTGATTGCTATTGGAAAGTGCCTGAAGGATACCCCAACTTATGGTTGCATTCTCAGGAAAGCAGCAGGCCATGGCATCATAATGAGAGTACATTACATCACTTCCGGTGGGGGCTGGTCAGATTGTCATTCTAAAAAGTGGGTCTCGATATTAAAAAAAATTGAGAATCACTCTCCTAGAGTTATTTACAAACATTACTATGGGCCAAGCAAAGTGTGCCCCCTCCTTGTTGCCATGCCTTCCTCTTTCTTCTCTGTTCTATCTAGAAACTGTTTATGTTTAAGGTTTAGGGCACAAGCCTAGATACATCTACTCAGAAGTAAGTCCCATTGTGTTCAATGGGGCTTACTCCCAGGAAAGTGGGTATAGGATTGCAGCCTTAGTTGTTGCTGTTTGCAGAATGTATTGCACTGCCACTTATTACTGATTCCCCCCTCCCTGTTACTGTATTATCATCCTCAGGATAACAGTTGTCAATTGGTGCACTGTTAGCCACGTGCCCCTTCTTCTTTGTATCATTCCACTGAGTTGTTTCATTGGTCCCTGCAGTTGGCAGATGCAAACACATTTCCCCCATGTGCACATTACACCTGAAAAGCATCCGCAGGAACCAAGTATCAAGAGTATGAGATTGTTGTGATTTCTAAGAAAGTTTAGATGTTTGGAAGAAATTAGAATAATATTTATGGTGCACTAACACTATATTAGTGACGTGGTGGTGCAGCAGGTTAATTCGCTGTTGCTGGGCTTTCCGACCAGAAGGTTGGGAGTTCAAGACTGCGTGATGGAGTGAGCTCCTGTTGCTTGTCCCAGCTCCTGCCAACCTAGCAGTTCGAAAGCACCTAAATGCAAGTAGATAAATAGGCACCACTTTGGTGGGAAGGTAATGGCATTCCGTGTGCTACGGTGTAGAGTCATGCCAGCCACATGACCACGGAAGCTTGTCCTTGGACAAAACACTGGCTTTACAGGCTTTGAAACGGAGATGAGCACCGCCCCCCTATAGTCAGTCATGACTAGACCATTCAGTCGTGGGGAAACCTTTACCTTTTTAACACTGTATTATAGTGGGAAATCTTAATCCATGGGCTGGCAGCCCAATCCTACCTAATTCCCCATGAAGCCATGCAGCCATGCCAAAGGGGCCCGTGCTACAGACTGCGAAGGAGTTTCAGGCTGTGAAGGCCCCCTCCGGGTAAGGGAACATTTGCTCCTTTGTTCTGAAGGAAGCCCTCACTGCTCCATTGGTCTACTCGAACTTGCCCCACGGTGAACAGCTATAGAACTGGACCAGTTCTATAACTGGCAGAAGTCTGAGTGGACTGGGAAGGTGGATCAAGGCCAGAAAGGAAGACAGGATACCAGCAGCAGCACTGCCACGATACTGCCCTCTTCCTGGCCTCAATCTGCCTTCTTCCCTGCCCTGATCGTAGCCCTGTTCCACCCCCCTCCTTACCCCATTCGACCCACTCTGTTTCCTGTCCACCTCCTGGACTGACTTATCAGTACAGGGGCTCCTCTGCCTGCTGGCTTCCAAACCTAACCACTTGCCACTTGCAATGGTGGCCAGGCTGGGCTGTATGGCATGCCATACTTGGTGCAAGTTGTGAAGGACTTTATGCTTCCAGAACGGTATTTCTAGCGGCATAAGCTTCTGTTGGAGCTCGGAGGCAGGCAGTGCAGCATGGCCTCTCCCAATTCGAAGAGACACTTGCTCAACAGGCAGAGGCAAGGAGGCAGCCCCAAAACCAGCGAAATCAGGGAGCTGGACAGGGGACAGGCTGTATTTGCCCTCAGTGTGGAAGGGATTGTCACTCTCAAACTGGCCTTTTTAGCCATTCCAGATGCTGTTCCAGGACCTCTGTTCAGAGCACGTTACCGTAGTCTTTCGAGACCGAAGATGCCAGAAGAAGGCTCTGTTAGGATTGGGCCATTAGTCACCACTTTACATGTATGGTGGGAAAAAACTGATTGCCCTATTGATAACCCTATTCCATGAGGCAAACGTTCAGTGATGCATTTGTATATCCCTGCATTTACATAGACAGACAATAGCTTCTCTGAGACTTGAAAACATAGCTAGCATTGCCCATCGCTACACAAATTTACGGTGCACCAAACCCCTTGCATCCACTCTGTACAATCTGAGGTTAACAATTTGTTATTTATGGGACATAGGTAGGACATTTTTGCCATCAGTCTGATTGGCTCCTTGATTGGTGGATTTTTGACTTAACCCAGACTGGCATTGGTGGCAGTGAGTTAATTGTCCTTGCCCCTTGTTGCCTTTAATGCTCATTTTAGGCAAGTGGCATACAGGCTGGGTAGATAGAGCTTGAATGATTGGTGTACATTTTGAGGTCAGCCAGGTCAGAGGGTAAGCCAGGACCACTCAGACGATACTTGTCCATATTGGCAAGGCTAGCTGGAATATGCAGAGACCACCGCTCAGCTCAGCTTGTGGGAATCTGTACTGTCCAGCTGCCTCTACCCTTCGGGGTTGGGGGTCATAAGCTTAGCTGGTCTATGACTGAGTTTAGCTTGGAGTCAGGATGTGACACCTGTTGATGATCTGCAGGGGGCAGACAGCTGACACTGTTTCCCCCGACTTAGTTGCCCACATGCTGGGGGTGGGGTGGAGTTAGGTTTTTTCTCCCTGCTGCAGGTTGTTATTGTTATTGTTACTTATTCATAAAGTCGCCCCCAAGCCTCTGGCTGGCATGCTTATTTTTTATTTTTTTTTGGATGCTCAGGTAATTGATTTTTCTCTCATTCTCATTTGGCTCTCATTCTGTGGTCTCTGATTGAGTTTTTCAGGTTTATAAAGAGCTTGAGAAAATGTTCAAGCCCTGCTTGATAAGAGGTTTCATTAGGACAGGAAATACGAGAATGTGAACTGGAGCCAATAAACAGTCCATTGGCAGGACTGCCACTCTGCTCACTTCTCATTTGTACCTCTACTTCATAATTTTCCTTCCAAAACTTCATTTTTGGTTTTGGAGTTCATCATTTCTTACTTTGTGCTCTTATTTTGAGGAATATAGGCTTGTAAGTAGAAGTACCACACTGATTCATGAAAGAAAGATATATGACATAAGGGCCTTAATTGTCTCTTGCTTGCACAGAAATTTAAAATAAAATAAAATATTTATTTTTTAAAAATCCCATTTTCTGCAGTGTATCTACCTTGGCATTAGGAACTGACTTGGAAGCAAAACAACAACAACAACAACAACAACAACAACATTTTTTTTATAAGATAATTTTATTGCTTTTTAATTATAAAGACATAGGTAAGGACAGTTAAGACAAAAGGAATAGGGAAACAAAGGATCAGACATTAGGAAATTTGGAGAGTTCTGAGAGTTACTTAGCATAACAAATAAAATCACAGCTATAACAATTTCCATCTGAAAGGTTATAGACAATCACATGAAAAAGTTTCTATCTTTCATCATTAATTCTAATTATTAAAATTTTCAAAAAAGCTGATTTAATCAAAAACCAAAAAAGAAAAGGGAAAGAAGAAGTTGAGAAGTAAATTTTTTTTTAAAAAAGTCCTTCATAACTCTATCTTGTATATTCTAACATTTCCAATTAAATTTTAAATTTCAATCTCTACCCAAAATAAATGAGAGTACTCTGTTTACTTGTCTCAAACCATATTTCTATAATAAAACATACCTATAAAAATTTAGACAGATTATGAAATTGTATAAAACGTATAAAACTATCTTAAGCCTTCATAGTTCTTCCAATTCTCAAAAGCAACATCTTTAAATGCAAGCCTGATTTCTCATGTACTTAAAAAGAAAAGAAAAAAAATCAAAAATCCGCTTTGCAATTATATCTTGACATAAAAAATACAAGCTTGCAATCTTATTGCTTTTCTAAGATCAGAAATTCAATATTAGCTATCTTTTTACCACATACAGCAAAGGAGAAAGCAAAAAAAAACACATTGTAACTATCTTAAATCTTCCATTAAGTCTTAATTAATTTTTTTTAATCTTTCTAAAATGATATCTTTAAATATAAGCTTGAATTATCACATACTCAAAAGTAAATGAAAAGAGAAGAATCAAAAAGAATAACACTTTACATTAAAATCTTATATATTTCTAAACTCAAGACTCAATTATAATCTATATATATAAAGAAGAGCGTATGTGTGTGTGTATGTATGTGTGTATGTTTGTTCCACATAGGCTCCGCAACGCCTGGACCGATTCGCGCCAAACTCGGCACGCGGGTGCCTTGGCCCCCCGAAACCATCGCTGCGCGGTTTTGGAACGGATCGCGCCCCCACGGGCGCAGGTACAAGCGAATTTGTGGTTCTCTATGGACGGCTATGGGCTGAACCGAACATTCCGAGGCTCTGGTGATGTCATGATGAGATGCAAATGACATGCGGAATCTTCAGGCAGCAACTGAACTCTTTACAGTTGAAGACAAACAGCAGCAAACAGATTTCCCGCAGGGAATCTTATACCGGCCAGGGAAATGTGTTCTGTGGACATGTGGGCGGTCTCTGCTTGGCAGTGACAGATGGCACAAGGTGTTGTGACTGTTGATCTCACTCTGAAAGTTTACTTTCACTGTATAACATAAGGCAATTGGGCAGGTGCAACCAAAGGCTACACAGATGAAACAACAGCATACACAGGAAACACCTGAGGGAAAAAAAATGACTTGCAATGCTACGTCACAGAGCTGCTACATCTAGAGCAACAGAAACAGTACAGCAGCGTGACAAAAGACTACACGATAAGAGAGACAGAGCTGCTACATCTAGAGCAACAGAAACAGTACAGCAGCAGGGATGGGACATATCAACACCCGGGCACCATGTGAGTGGGGGTGGGGTCAGGGATGGGACATATCAACATCGGGGCACCCATGTGAGTGGGGGTGGGGTCAGGGATGGGACATATCAACACCCGGGCACACATGTGAGGGGGGGCAGGGATGGGACATATAAATGGGCCATCTGTATGCCTGGTGAGTAGCTGGGGGTCGGGGATGGCACCTATAAACACCCGGGCGAAGCCGGGTACATAAAAGCTAGTCTATATATATAAAGAAGAGCGTATGTATGTATGTATGTATGTTTGTTCCACATAGGCTCCGCAACGCCTGGACCGATTCGCGCCAAACTCGGCAGGCGGGTGCCTTGGCCCCCCGAAACCATCGCTGCGCGGTTTTGGAACGGATCGCGCCCCCACGGGCGCGGGTACAAGCGAATTTGTGGTTCTCTATGGGTGGCTATGGGCTGAGCCTCAGCATTCCGAGGCTCTGATGATGTCATGATGAGATGCAAATGACATGCGGAATCTTCAGGCAGCAAATGAACTCTTGACAGTTGAAGACAAACAGCAGCAAACAGGTTTCACGCAGGCAAACCGATACAATGTGTTCTGTGGACATGTGGGCGGTCCCTGCTTGGCAGTGGACAGTTGGCACAAGGTGCTGTGGCTGTTGCTCTCTCTGAAAGTTTACTTTCACTGTGTAACGTAAGGCAGTTGGGCAGGTGCAACCAAAGGCTACAAAGATGAAACAACAGTGTACACAGGAAACACCTGAGGAAAAAACAACAACTTGCAACGCTATGTCACAGAGCTGCTACATCTAGAGCAACAGAAACAGTACAGCAGCGTGACAAAAGACTCCACGATAAGAGAGACAGAGCTTCTACATCTAGAGCAACACAAACAGTACAGCAGCGTCACAAACAACTACAGGATATGAAACAGAGGGCTACTACACCTAGAGCAACAGATACAGTACAGCAGCAGGGATGGGACATATAAACACCCGGGCACACATGTGAGTGGGGGTGGGGTCAGGGATGGGACATATCAACACCCGGGCACACATGTGAGTGGGGGTGGGGTCAGGGATGGGACATATCAACACCCGGGCACACATGTGAGTGGGGGTGGGGTCAGGGATGGGAGATATCAACACCCGGGCACACATGTGAGTGGGGGTGGGGTCAGGGATGGGACATATAAATGGGCCATCTGTATGCCTGGTGAGTAGCTGGGGGTCGGGGATGGCACATATAAACACCCGGGCGAAGCCGGGTACATAAAAGCTAGTACCAAATATAACAAAAAATATATATATATAAGGAGCATCTCTGAATCCACGTCTTATTATTTCCCTTATTATCCTCAATTTATATTTTAAAGCAAAATTTAGAGCCCAATTTCCCCATTTTCCAAATTTCTCTACTTTTTTATTCCAAAAAGTCAGACTGGTACCACTCTAAACAAATAACAAATATCTAGTTAGACTATGATCCTTCTGCCACAAAAGGATCATCAACTCACAGGTTTCTCCCACTAAAACCTGTGAATTGAAATAATGTTCCTTCTTCATACCGTCCATTCCTTTCCAGTCTTCTTCAGACGCAAAGCACACATTTCATCCTAAAATGGGAGGGAGTCAAACTTTCTTTAATAAGCTGTCCAATTCTTCTTCTAATTTATTAAAGTTCACCCCAGTCCTTCCATCCAAAACTCCTTCACTCTAAGTCGATGTAAATTCTTCATTTGTTCTAAGTTCATTTGTTCATTTATTCTAAATTCCAATTGTAAATCTTTGATCTTCTCTCAGTGATCTCAGTGATCCTTCTCTCAGGCAAACAGCCTGACGCCATTTTAAGTCAGTTACGCAGCAAAAAAATTCAAGCTCTTTCATCTTTAGATACAGAACAAAATAAATATACCCAGACTTCTCTCACTTCATGAAAAAATAGGTGATAAGAAAGGCAAAACAGAGAAAGCATTTCAGTGATACTGCCAGATTCTGTGTGCAATTAACGCCTTGTTGTTACCTTCATAAATCTTTCTCCTTGCCAGCTTTCTCAGATGTTTGTCTTCACTGGGACTCATAAAGACCTTCAAACTTTCAAAAATATAAACCATCATGTTCATTCCATAATCCAGCTTCCACTCCTCGTTAACAAGAAAATTGAGTAAGAAAATGAAACAAGAAACAGATAAAGAAAAACAGCAATGCACTTCAGTGGACATCTTGTGTTGAAAGCTACGCAGATTTAATTCCACTGACTTCTCTGGCCTGCTGCCAACTCTCCAGTGCAGTTCGCGCCAAGGTGTTATCCTCATAAAATTCATTTACGCCTGCTCACCATCTCTTCCCACACAGTTGTCTTCCTTAGGGGGACCTCAGAAGACCTTCCAGAAGCTGTAATCCATCATTCTCTCTCTCTAGGTATTATCCACTCTCCAAGTCAGAGACTGTCCACACAGTCTGCCAGAAGGCAGAGTCTCTTCTGCTCCCCGGTCACAAGCAAACATCGTTCACCTCCGGATTTGGCCACTATCCAGAGGCTAGATGTTAATGCTCCCCCCCAACCCAGTACTACTACTAGAGTTGGGCCCGAACCTCTTACAGAGATTCAGGAAAGAACAGAAGCCCCAGCCACTCATAAAAAGTGACTGCCATGTTCGAGTCCCTGGCTCCTCCCCCAACAACAACAACATTTCAGATAAACTAACAAAGTTACATGACCCTCGAAAAGTGCTGAGAATCAGAATTATTAAAGTAATCCAAAAATCTTGGTTTTGATTCTATCTCCATGTGGGGAACACTGGTCATTTCATATCTCTTGTATGAGCTATTATTTTCCCTTGAAAGTGTGCATCAGGCATAACAAATCTTGTGGAACGCTTCATTGGGTAGTAGGTTTTTTCACCTTTGAGGCTCACTTCACTTTGATGGAGTTTGGAATTGAGGCTGCCCTCTGCTCATTCCCTCTGGTCATCCTATGGGTTCTTATTGCAATCACTCTTCTCAGTACCAGCTCTGAGTGTCACAAATGCGCATGTTTGTGGCACCTGGAGTGTAAGCAGCACCGGTGCTGGAGCCAGGTAAGCCTGCTGGCTGGCAGTGCACATTTTGGGGGTGTGGGGATGGCAGAGGGATGGCCAGTGGTGTCATTCAAATGATTTAGGAACAGGAACTCACTTTTGATTGGCACTTGTCGGGAACCCGGAACCAGCCACGGAGCCCGTTAGGATCCGGAACGCCTGTTCTGGTCCATTCCCCCTGAATGACATCACTGCCTTCGCCCCCCTAGGAATCTGGAGTTGCTCCCTTTAACCCTCTGAGTGCTGGCCAACCAAGAAGAAAAGCTCTTTGCAGAGGAATTGGGAGGGGGGAGGAGGGAGAGTGAAGTGGGTGGAGTCAGCCATAATTTTAACTAGTGGAACTGAGTTCCCCCACATTCCCCCTGCATGACATCACTGTGGATGGCAGAACTGAGTGAGAGAGGGGAGGATCAGGCCTGGGCAGGGGGTAGGACTGGTGGAGGCCTCCTCTGCCAGATCCTATGCCCTGCTTTGAGCCGAGAATCCCGACATGGGCCTTGTCAAGTCTGTGCTGGCAAAATAGCTGGCACAGACTTGAGTAAACCCATTGCAGGGCCCGGGCCTTTACTCGGGGTAAGGGAATGAATGCCTCCTTCTCCTGAAGAGATTCCTGTTGCTGCTGCGGCATCCACAAGATGCAGTGGTAGCTGTTTTGACACCACTGCTCCTCTGTGTGCTGGGCAATTTAGGATTCGGCTGCCCTGGAGGTAATGTTTCAAAAAGAGGGAGCGTGTTCACAACTAAGTGGGTAAAAGGCAAAATGGGTTCTTGCTGAGAGGTGAACATCTGAATAAGACGAGGGATCTCCTCAGGGCATTCTTCACATCCTTGTTCCTCAGACTATATATCAGGGGGTTGAGCATGGGCATTATAATGGTATAAAACATTGCAATCACTTTGTCCCTGTCTCGGGAGGATTTAAACTTTGGCCGCATGTACCTGAACATGGCTGTCCCATAAAATATGGCTACTACAGTGAGGTGGGATGCACAGGTGGATAATGCTTTGGCTCTTCCTTGGGCAGTTCGAATCTGCAGTACAGCTAAGAAGATGTAGGTATATGAGACAATAATTAACAAGAAAGGGATGAAGACAATGATGATGCTGAAAACAAACACAACCATCTCAGCAAGAGCTGTGTCAGTGCAAGCCAAAGATAACACAGCTGGGACTTCACAGAAATAATGGTTCAAGACGTTCGGACCACAGAAAGGCAACGGTATGACAAAAATGTTACTGATCAATGAACACATGAAACTGCTGCTCCAGCAAAAGGCAGCCAGTTGAATGCAGATCTTCCAGTTGATGATGATGGTATAATGCAAAGGCTGACAGATTGCCACGTAACGGTCGTAAGCCATGACTCCAAGCAGAAAGTACTCATTCATGCCAAATGCCAGGGAAAAATACATCTGGATCGCACAGCGCCAAAATGTGATGGTTTTCCTTCCGGTCACAAGATTCACCAACATTTGGGGGACGTTAGTGGAAATATAAAAAACGTCTAAGAAGGACAAATTAACAAGGAAAAAATACATGGGTGTATGAAGCTGAGGGTCTGCTTTGACAATGGAGATGATGATGATGTTCCCAAAGAGTGTGAGCAGATAAAAAACCAGAAACACCACAAAGAGGATCACTTCGATCCTTGGGTGATGGGAAAACCCCAGGAATATGAACTCCGTCACAAATGTTTCATTGCCGTCGACCATTTTCATTCACATTATTGAATCTGCAGATAAGGAAAATATCAGTTTCACTAATCCGCAGAATAAATACCATGTAACCAACATTGCTCCTGGTCATGCATCTTCACTGATTTTAACAGTGCACAGCAGTATAATGTTTCACTCACTTTATGCTTCTTCTCCCCTTGGGGTAGAATGTTTTAATATTCCAAGTGAAAAATTGCATTTTAATGCCTTAAGGCATTATGAGGCCAAGGCTTCTGCAGGCCTTGTAATGCCTTATAAGGCATTAAAAACGC
Organism: Lerista edwardsae; assembly: GCA_029204185.1. Taxonomy (NCBI): domain Eukaryota; kingdom Metazoa; phylum Chordata; class Lepidosauria; order Squamata; family Scincidae; genus Lerista; species Lerista edwardsae. The sequence goes on along the minus strand of JAJKFI010000192.1, from coordinate 336,094 downwards.
AACTTCTGGTTTTCCCCAAAAATTGGAAGTTGCATTTTTTTTATTTTTTATTTTTGGCCATTCTGAGACCCGCTGAGGCCACACGCGGCCTTGGTGGGCCTCAGAAGAGCCTCCGGAGGCAATCAGAGCACAGCTATGGGCACCACAAGAGGCTTCATGTTCATCTAAATGTGGCTCAACGTGGGTCTAGGGGACCTGTGTTGAGACAAATCTGCAGATATAAAATCCTTGGCTAATTAGGCTGAACCTGTATATGAAAGGTGTGGGTCACTTTGTAATTGATGTTGGATATAAAAGAACACCAACAACACCTTAGGGAGAGAGTATAAGGCAATTTCTGATATTTTTCCTACTAATGCTGAATCTGCACAGAGTGTATTGCTTTTATAAAAGTTGATAAGCTTAAAAATGTTCGTAACACAGTAGACGCAACTAATGTAGGCAGTTTCTCTTCACACCCAGAAGGAGCTGCATATTTGCAAATCATGTTTGGCAAATCACGGAAGCCCTTTTCCTAGTCGTTCAAAGGGAACATAATCCAGCAGATCAAAGAGTTTAAATATCTGGGTATCTTTTTTCATTACAGAGATGTGGTGCTGCTGCGGATTAAACCACTGAGCAGTTGAGCTTGCTGACTGGAAGGTTGGCAGTTCAAGACCACGCAATGGAGTGAGCTCCTGTCACTTGTCCCAGCTCCGGCCAACCTAGCAGTTCGAAAACATGTAAAAATGCAAGAAGATAAATAAGTAGCACTTAGGTGGGAAGGTACTGGCATTCCATGTGCCTTCGTGTATAGTCATGCCAGCCACATGACCATGGAAAATGTTCTCAGACAAACGCCGGCTCTTTGCCTTAGAAACAGAGATGAGCACTGCCCCCCACAATCAGTCACGACTAGACCATTCGATCATGGGGAAACCTTTAACTTTTATCTTTTTTCATTACAGACACTCTTCAGCCACACATGATCAATGATCAATTCAGCAAAGCTCTCTGTGCAGTCTATATCTCATTTCTTTTTTGCCTGGGGTGGTTCTTACATTTCAGCAGCACTACAGATTTTTTAATACAAAAGCCACCTCACAACGTTTATGTGGCATCCTGATTTGGATTTCTGCTTTCAATAACTTAGTGAAGAGGGTCCAGACAGTATTTCTGTATAAAATCTTTGGTCTCCCACACTGTGTCTTAAGCAATCCTTTGCCTTGAAGCAGACCAGCAAAGGTTGGAAACCTTGGTGTGGGTAAGTTCTTTAAAGTTCTGGATGAGAGCATGCTTTCATTCAGAGCAGGATGACATGTTTAAGGGCATTTTATCTGATTCTTTATTTTCCCCAGTGCTGTCATTCATTAGGAGTGGATATGGACTTAAACAAGAAGGTAGCCAAATATATTAATTTAATCTTACAAAGGTGCTGTAAATTGTCTGCATTAAATCCAGATACCCCAGGTTCTGGCTCCAGACTCTGCTTTGATTTATGAGTTTCTCCCTTAAGGTTTGGGTGAGGGCGTAATCCTAACCTGGAGTTAGGCTGGCACAGGCCGGCAAATTTGGCTGGCACAAGAGCCACCTTAAAGTACGTTTGGACCACTCTCAGTGTCAGGGAGGATGGTGCATGTCTGTGTGCTGGCCTTTCTGACTTTGAGAATACTTTACAGTGTCTCTTGTGCCAGCCAAACTTTGCTGGCCTAACTGTGCCAGCCTAACTCCCGGTTAGGATTGCACTCGGAGTTGTATAGATGTGTGATTGCAGCTGTTATTTTATTGTAGTGTATTTTTCTATCTATATTTTTATTTTTATCTGTCATTAAAGATCTTTGATTTGAATTAGGCTGAACCTATATATGAAAGTTGTGGGTCACTTTGTAATTGCTGTTGGATAGAAAAGAACACCAACAAGGGAGAGAGTATAAGGCAGTTTCTGATATTTTTCCTACTAATGCTGAATCTGCACAGAGTGTGTTGCTTTTATAAAAGTTGATAAGCTTAAAAATGTTCATAACACAGAAGACCCAATTAATGTAGGCAGTTTCTCTTCCTGAAGTAGCTGCATATTTGCTCTGATAACTTGTGGGTGCTCTGAAGTAAAGATATCATAAGCTGGGTCAGTCCAAGTAATGTGCAATCTCTTTTCCACACCCAGAGTACAAGGATAGTATTTTTTTAAAAAATGGCACAAGTTTCCTTGTCTTAGAAAAACAGATTTAATTGCATACCAGTGACTTCCTATTTTTACTAAAGAAATAAACTGGGAAAGAGTCAAGTAGGATTTGTTCAAATTAAGAAAAATGACGTTAATCTCACCTGAAATTCCACAACAGCCTGATGGTTCTGAAAGATGGAGCCAACCAGTTCTGGAACTGAAGCGTTACTGTCAGTGATAATATATTACCCCTCCAGTATGTTACAGGAGAAGCAAAGGCAGAGGGAAATGGAAGATTATGTAAAGCAGGGGAAGCACTGGGGAATTTTGCCTCTCTAGTGAATCAGAGTGGCAGCTATGTCCATTGTTGACGGGAAATACAAAAAGGAGTCTTGTGGCATCTTAAAGACTACAAATATATTGTGGTGCAGACTTTCATACATCAGAGCCAATTTCATCAACTGCATGAAGTACTATCCTCATTAAGCAATTATGTACATACATTTATACACAGGGGCATAGAGAAACCATGTCAACAATGGGGCCAACAGATATTGCAACTGAAGAAGCCAGGGCTGTGCAGGGCTGGACAAGGTCTGTGCAGGGCTAAAGAAGTGCAGGGGGCTGCAATTGCACCAGACAACAAGCTTTAGGGAGGCAACAAGCTGAGCTTGTCACCATGGCCAAAAGTGTGAAAACCTTTCTATGTATGAATAATATCATCATGTTATCTATCATTGGAAAGGTAATTTAATTCAGAATACAATGAAAGAAACCAGAGTGTAACATTTTACTCTATCAAAAGTTATAGTCAAAACCCCCAGAAAACAAAAGTAGAACTGTCATGTAAAAATTGTGGTTTGTTAAAATAGCGATTTTTAGATATAATACATGTTATTTGATGCACAATCTCATGCACAATGCAGTGAAACAAACTGGAGTGTAATCATTCTATCAAAGGTTATGGCCCAATAAAAACCTGAAAAAAAATATAACTTGTCATGTAAAAATCGCTGGTTTAGATAACTTTTACAGTAGACAAAAGAAAAGGAGGAACCATGCACACCACCCTGAGCTCCTTGGGAGAAGGGTAGTATAAAAATGCTAAAAATAAGAATGAATGAATGAATGAATGAATGAATGAATGAATTTGTTGTGGGGGGGGATGTTAAAAATTTATGTGCCCAGTGTGGCAAATGACCTAGCTGCACCACCTTTGGGGGTGTCTGTGGGCTTGGGGGCAGCAGGAGAGGGCACTCTGTTGTGGGAGGATGCTGGGGGGGGGGAGGATTTTTCACCTTTTTGAAAAGCCCTGGCATGCTGTCGCTGCTGGACATGATGTCACTCCTGGGGCATCATTCTGCCCTCGGCACCGGGCTCCACTTTCATTAGCTATGCTAATGTCTGGAAGAAAGGTCAGGATGCTCACTAACAGAACAGTGCTAATTGTGATAGCACTCGAACATATTTGAGGGCTCTTCTTACAGTGCGCCCTTAAACACGCCTACTCAGAAGTGAGCCTCCTTAAGTTCAATGGGGCTTACTGCCCGGTTAGTCTACATAGGATTGCAATGTTACCCAACCTTCAATCAATTAATCAGGGAGTATTTCTATACCGCTTTCCAACAACAAGTTCACAAAGCGGTTTACAGGCATAAAATAAAGTTAAATGGCTCCCTGTCCCCAAAGGGCTCACAATCTAAACAAGAACCACTGGCAAACTAGAAAAGACACTGCACAGGGGTGAAGAGGGACAGTTACTCTCCCCTGCTCAGTGTAAGAGGAACACCACTTGAAAAAGTGCCTCTTGCCCAGTTAGCAGGGGTGAAAAGGTGATGCACAACCTTATATTGTCCATCATAAATATTGTATTGTCCTTCCCAGGACTCCAGCTGCCCTTCCCTGGCCATCCATGTGGGGGAAATACAACTGAATGCAGCCTTTGTGTGAAATATCCAGTGTCTATGGGCAGGGGCATACCTAGAGGGGGATCACAGCACTGTTTTTTTTTTCCAAGGAGCCGCTCCCCCTCCTCTTCTGAGCCATTCCCAGACACTAGAATAAAACCGAGGCTACATTGGCTGTGAATGGCTCCAAAGATGAGGGGGAGCAGCTGCTTGCAAAACTTAGTGCTCTGATCCCCCTCTAGGTATGCCACTGCCTATGAGTCACAACTGCACAGTCAATGGACGTTTTGGAGGAGCAAACAAATGAGTATATATTTTTTTATAAAACAATACAATTTTGTAACTATAAAATCAGTATTTTAAGATGACAGTAAAATAACTAGTCCAATGGGATGTGAATTCGTTCACTGCAACTGCAGAATTTTATCCATAAGCTTCAGAGCACAGATAAATTACAGAGGCAGCTGGTGTCAAGTTGCCAGATTCCATGGTGGACTTGTGAATAAACAATGCAGAAAAAGTTCCCCACGGAGTGGGAAACATCAGGGTAGATCACATTGCTCCCCAGGGAGAAGTGAAACCTCTTTGTCAACTGGTAATGTCTTTATTAGGGCACACAACCTGTGACAGCTATGCCCCCTGCAAATTTTGAGAGGCACCGTAAGTGCCAAAAGATCATGTAGTCCAACCCCCTTCCTGCAGCAGGAACTCCTCCTAGAGCATTTCCAGCAGGTGCCTGTCAAGCCTCTGCTTGTAGGGCTTCAGTGAGGGAAAATCCTCCACCTCCCTTGACAATCATTTCCACGGCCAAACTGCCCTTACTGTCAAAAATTTATTCTTGATGTTCAGCCAGAATCTTTTCTCTTGAAGGATGGAAAGAGAAATCACAGTACTTCATGGGAAAATCTCTTCTGACCCTTTACCTTTATTAACCATCATATTACTATGTAACAGTTACCATCATACTTCCTTTAATGTGTTAAACTTAACATATTTTTCAGCTGTACACAGATCAGTAGGTTATTCCATCATGACTTAAAACTATAATATAAAGCACATGATGTACTGCTTCCCGTAACATTTTGAATTTAACAATCCATAATCAAGAGATGACCTTACTGAGACAAAACTTTCTTGCTGATGATCATTTTAAAAGCTGCCTTCACGTCTTTATTCCTCAGGCTATAGATCAGGGGATTCAGCACAGGGATTACCACTGTGTAGAACACAGAGGCCCATTTGTCCTGGTCTAACGAGTAGCTGGATGTTGGCCTCAGGTACATAAACATGACTGTCCCGTAAAAGAGAGTGACCCCAGTGAGATGTGAAGCGCAAGTTGAGAAGGCCTTGTGCCTGCCCTCAGATGAGCGGATCCTCAAGATGGCAGAGAAGATGAAGAGGTAGGAGATCAGGATGATGAGGATTGTGCTAAACTCGATGAATCCACAAAGGCTGAAGAGGAGGATCTCACTTACGTAGGTGTCAGAGCAGGACAATGCTAGGAGGGGAGGGATTTCATAGAAGAAATGGTTGATGATATTGGAGCCACAGAAATGTAAGCTGAAGGTCAGGCTGGTATGAGATACTAAGCTTATAAGACCAGCTATGTAGGAACCAATCACCAAGACCAGGCATGGGTTTCTACCCACACTTTAATTCCAATGACTATTGGCTCCTGAAGCTGCTATCCGACTGGGAAAGGAAGTTCCCATGTTCCCATTCTTATCAGGACTACAGTGAGAAGAGAAAGGGTTAAGAACTCCCTCCTCATGAACTAGGGTCCAATTCTGATAGGGCTTTCACACAGCTACTATTTTAGTGCAGAAGAAGAAGAAGGTGCAGAAGGTGCAGAAGAGAGCAACAAAAATGATTATGGGGCTGGGGCACCTCCCTTATGAAGAAAGACTGCAGCGTTTGGGGCTCTTCAGCCTGGAAAAAAGGCGCCTGAGGGGGGACATGATTGAGACATACAAAATTATGCATGGAAGGGATAGAGTCGATAAAGGGATGTTCTTTTCCCTCTCTCAAAACACCAGAACCAGGGGACATCCACTAAAACTGAGGGTTGGGAGAGTTAAAACAGATAAAAGGAAGTACTTTTTTACCCAGTGGGTAGTTAATCTGTGGAACTCTTTGCCACAGGAGGTGGTGATGGCATCTGGTCTAGATGCCTTTAAGAGGGGATTGGACAGATTTCTGGAGGAAAGGTCCATCGTGGGCTATAGGCCATGATGGATTGTGCAACCTCCTTACATTAGTAGTAGGCTATTTCAGAGCACCGGGTGCAAGGGAGTAGCAACAGGATGCAAGCATCTTGTTGTCTCCTGCCTCCCTGGGGCACCTGGTGGGCCTGCTGTCAGATACAGGAAGCTGGACTAGATAAGCCTTTGGCCTGATTCAGCAGGGCTCTTCTTAGGTTCTTATGATCTTATGTTAGTGCTTAAAAAAGATGGAAGATCTAATGATGCTTCTAATGTCACCTGTGGTTTCACCCTCAGTTTCTTTTTCTAGAAGAACCACATTCTGAAAATACAAGTTAAAAAATTCTCAGTGTCCTTTGGATATATCAGCATTAGAAACATAATACCACCTTACCTGGTTGAAACGAAATGAAAACATTTATCAGAATAGGATAATTTCCTTTGAGAGTAATGCTGCTGTGTTTTTTTTCTTTTTTTTACCTCAGCTAAATCCTCCTCATTTGCTTCCTCTTATTCTAATAATCTGGCGTTCACTACCTCCCTAATCTCAATGAGAAAATTTTGAAACAAAGCCCAAGTGAAATAAACTTGCCTGGCTTTTTTCTTTTTTTTCTCTTTTCTCTTCTGTGCTCCAGACAAATATTTGGAGTACACATATTACTCCATACTGTTAATTTCACCTTCAAACAAGGCCTCAAAATACATGTGGACTTTATCCAGTGCATGTGTTATAGACACTAAAGGAGAAAAAAAAAAAGGTGGAGGTTGCTATTGGGGTCTGGGAATTCTGTAAACTGAATGGGTTGACTTCCAATGCACTTCGATTACCCTAATACATTCTGGAGATTGAAGTTTGTTAAGGGTAGCTCTAATGGCTCTCAGATACTGTACCTTAACAAACTTACAGTGGTCATCCCTCAGAATGCATTAGGGCAGGGGTGGCCAACCTTTAAACTTTAGGACTCCTCTTGGACTTTTAACAATTGTGTGGAGGATGGAAATCCTACAGGGGCCTAGTAGTTCTGGTCTGAAGGTGTGACTTTCCCCATGTTTGAATTGTACTAATGCATGTTGGTGCTTATGGAGAAGACCTGGGCTGCATTCCACTATAGCTTTAATCCACTTGCAGTGCCTTTCTATTCCACTAGTGCAGGGGTAGCTAACCTTTCACTCTGAGGGCTCCTGGACCTTTAACAATTGTGTAGTGGAGGGATTTCAGCAGGTACAGCTCGTCAGATGAGAAGCTGGAATTCCCAGTGCAGTTTTGAAACGTCTTATTTTACCAAAATTTATTTAGCCTCTGAAAAATGTAGGACAGTGTTATACCAATGAGCAGACAAACTTGCCTTTACAACCTATAATTTTTTTTCACAAGAGATACAGAACAAGACAGATTATTTCTGTTGGACCCCTGCTAAGTGGGCAAGAGGCACTTTTCCAAGTGGTGTCCTCTTATATTTAGTAGGGGGAGAGCAATTGTCCCTCTTCACCCCAGCACAGTGTCTTTCTCGTGGCTGTTGCTGGTGGTGTTCTCCATTCTTTTAGATTGTGAACCCTTTTGGGACAGGGAGCCATTTAACTTTAATGTTATTATTTGCCTGTAAACCGCTTTGTGAACTTTATGTTGAAAAGCGGTATATAAATACTAGTGATTGATTGATTGATTGGTATATTAACCCCTCATCAGTCCCCAGCACTTTCATTTTTAAAGATTTCTCAGGCAAGAATTTCATTTAGCTTCTTTAGCTGTTTTTCTTTTGTGCTACTTTTAAGACCTATATAATTAAGGTGACCAACTTTTTTACAATGAAAAGGAGGACACAAATAAATTGAAGAAAAAATTATCGTAAATAAAAGGAACATTTTATTCATTGCAACAATAATACACTATAATATGCTAAATGCATAATAAAAACATTTGTAACATTTTATATTGTAATTATGCTTACATGCCAACAGGGTTGTATAAACTTGTAAATAAAATTATACATATTTGGAAATTATTAAATAGATAATGAATTACTAAAATGTGAATTGTGCTTACCTGCGTATGATTGAATATTCACTGAAAGAAAGAAATAATTACCCTGAGTCTACTGCGTGCGTATGTGCCGTGTCGTGTTTCAGTAACAAGTAAACAAAGCCACTTGCGCACGGCGCTCTCTCTCAAGGTCTCCTGTGCGGAACGCATGCATCTCATAATGGCGTCTCGCCGCACTGTACTGAGTGTAAATCACAGGCTCATATGTCCTCTAATCAGTTCCGGGCCCCTATGAGTCTGTGATTTTTTTCAGCAGCGTGTGACCTTAAGCACAACAAGGCTCACAACCACTGCTACTAGTCTGGGCCCAAAGTTAAGGATACTTCCTCTTAACCTTAAAATTCCCCAGGCTAAACAAGTCCCAACTACAGGGACTTTTTCCAATGAGTAACTTAAAATTTGGTAAGCGTGCCACTTTAACCACTGAATCTTACCTGGTTCCAAAGACAACCAAATCATCTAGTAAATTTAATTGTAATTTATTGATAAACAAGGTGTAACTAAGAAAGCATACTAGAACTAACAGAGATACCTTATAAAACAAAGAAAACTAGGCTCCTATCACTGACTAGGCCCTAGTTGTTCACCTTGTTCCTCAGACAGCAATTCCAGTCTTGCAAAGGGAAGTCTGCAGGTTTGCAAGCTTTACCAGGTCTGATGATCTTCTTGGAGGATGATCTGGAGGAGTCTTGCAGTTTAGAAGGTCTTGATGGTGGTTGTATGGCCACACCTCTCAGGCTCAATCAATTAGCCTATCAGGGTAAAGGGGCCATCCCCTGTTTTCAGCACTAGCTACATGTAACCTTTCTGAATAGCTTGCATTCCTGACCCCAGCTATAACTTCACACCTTTTGCAAACAACCAGTGAAATAAGCTCTCTCAATCCTGCTTGTGTTACAATTAAATTCTTTCAAAATAAAGTCAAGCCAGGGCCTAGCTTTTTCTTGTTTGCTCTTTACACGAGCCTTGACGAATCGTCATGTCAAATACAAATACGTCACATCACACACAACAGATCAGATCGGCATCGATCGAATACGGAAATTTACAGATTACTCTTCAAATATCGAAAAGGAGGACATGTAGGAGGACACTTTTCGAGGGAGGACAGAACTTACAAAAGGAGGACTGTCCTCCCTAAAGGAGGACGGTTGGTCATCTTAATATAATAGCAATTGTGACTAATCTGCTTGTTTCTGCTTGTCCTATTCGGTTTTAGGCCAAAATCAGGAAATATTGATAAAGGAACTTTGAGAATCACTCTGACCACATGTGGGTCCAGCAAGTCCCCCGCAGCAAGAAAAGACTGGCAGCCCAATCCTAAGCAGCGCCTACATAGTAAGGCCTACATAGCAAGGCTGTATCCTAAAGCCCATTAGGAGGCAGCGTCAGCAAAGTGCAGGACAAGGGGAGGTTTTCCCTTTGCACCCATGTAAGCCCCAGTCATCCCTATGGGGCTGCTCAGATCTGTGCCTGCTGTTTGCAGGCGTAAGTCAATGTGCACAGGAGCAGCCCGAATCGGGGCAACCCTGGCCGGGGACAGGCTGTAGCACTATGTGGCACTATGGCCATCCTGTGTCACTACCCCTGTCGCCGCTCACTGTGCCACCCAGTTACGCCCCCGGCACACCTCTGGAACGTCCTCGGCAAGGTCCTGCACCAACTAAATGGAGGGTGGTGGCAGCATCAAAAGAGGGTGATTTACTTTTCTCCATTTAACCTGAATTATATTTAAGACATGGTTGTTAGTGATAGCCACCCCCTCTAAACTCTAACCTGTTTTTTCTAAGCCCAGTTCTGAACTGTATGGCCCTTAATACTCCTGATGAAAACATTAGGAGTGCAACAGATCTAAACATCTTCCACGTGGCATCTCAAAGCCCCCACAAGCCCCTGAGCCATACCTCACTTCTCCCTATTTACCAGGCAGCCCCTGGGGTTGAAAGATGTTGCTGGAGGCATCCTTGTGCCTTCAATACAATGAGTTTGTTTTAGGCACCAGGGGTCCTAGGAAATGGTTTCAGATTTTGTTCTTGTTTGATCTGTACAAATGTTGCAGCAGCACTTTCTTAGAAGAGGCATTCTCTATGGTGGAAGAGAGAAAAAGGAATACTTTACAAGGGGCCCTAAAACCCACAATTTTCATGCTGTGTGTCTTTTTGGTCCAAAAAGAGATACAAAATGGGGAACATGATACCATTGTATGCAAATGTTCGGATTATACACAAGTTACATCACCGATGTACAGACATTTCATGTTGTGAATCAGATAACCAATCTTATCTGGTACCTACAATTTACACTGTAATTGGATATCTCCCCATTGCGAGAAATCTACACTAAAAGGACAGCAGCGTGTTTTGGCAAGAGCACCCATTGCAAGATTGCTGAATTGGGGTGCAATCCTAACCAACTTTCCAGTGCTGACATTGCTGTGCCAATAAGGCATGTGCTTCATCCTGCCACTAGGGGGCAGTCACAGAGATCTCCTCAAGGGAAAGGAATGCTTGTTTCCTTACCTCGGAGCTGCATTGCCCTGATCTCAGTGCTGGAAAGTTGGTTAGGATTGGGCCCTTAATTAATACATTGTGGCCCATTTTATGTCATGTCATGTATTTGTATTGGGGTATGTGGGCACTGAAGTAAGCAAGGGTAACCTAGTTGGCAACCAATGTAACCTAAAGCAATATCCAGGGTTTGTTACTACTGGTCATATATACTGATGCATAGCACTGTTTCACCTCTGTGCTATGCACATATGCTCACCCATATACCTTCCTTTGCATTGGCTGCTGGGGGAGTTGATGTTTGGATTGATCCAAATTCCACACCATATTTTTTATGTGTGTTTTGCAGCATATTGTCCCACAGTGCGGAGGGGGGGACTCTCTAAGGGCTATTTTGTTATTGGGTAAACAAACCTCACAGAGAATAATTACCAAGTATGCTGCAGAGTTGTGTATGTTAGAATTAACAATAATAGAACCTTGAAAACAGGGAATACCAACAATGACTTGTCACTAATTTATACCTAATTATGGATTCAAAACACAACCTATGGCAACAGGTCTACCCAGGCCTCCACCGTTCAGAAGAGGGCATTGGATTCAGCAGCAGTCTCCCTCTAGGTCCTCCCTATGGTCTGTTTTCCCTCCACCCAGTTCCACTCTCCCCTCACTTTCCCCCCACCCTCCCACTGTCCAGGAAGCCTCACTGCTGGCCCATGGTAACCACCGGCCTCTCCTCAGCGCCAGAGTGCCTTACAGATTGGGCCCTAATAGAGCTGCAACTTCAAAAAAGAAAGAATTCTACTGCGGAAAAAATGAAAATCACATTTAAATATACCTAGTAGTAAGGTTACCAGAGACAAACTGGGACAGAGTGCCTGTACCTTTAATCATTGTATAGATGGGGGAATTTGGGCAGGTGCAGCTCATTATGGAAGGGTTTCAAAAGCTGCGCTTGCCAAATCCCCTCTTCTATACAATGGTTAAAAGTATAGACGCTCTGTCCCAGTTTGTATCTGGTAAGCCTACCTAGCAGCAGCATCATGTCAATGGTGGTGGTGGCAGCAGCGGCAGCAGCGGAGCAAGAGGACCGGAGGCGGCGGTGGCAGCAGCAGCAGCAGCGAGGGAGACCAGGGAATAAGGCAGCAAGTGTGAGATGGTAGGCTGCCTGGGGCTCCCACTCCCTCCAGCCGCGCAGATCCAGCGTCCTGGTTCCTCCTGCAGCCTCCCCCCAGCCCCCACGCGGTCTTTTTTTGGTCGCCCATTCCCCCTCCTGCTCCTTGCCGGCTCCTTACATTTAACATTAAAGTTAAGTGGCTCCCTGCCCCAAAAGGCCTCACAATCTAGTACAGTCTAGCCTGCTATTTAACCAGGGAACAGTTGAAGCAAAATATGTCTATACACATCTCTAGAAAACAAAGCAATAGAAGTTAAATCAACACTAACCACAAGCTGAAGTTATTACAAACATGATCACATCCATGGCAACAACCATGACCTCACGTCCGGCTATGACCTCACTTCCTGCCACGACATCACTCCCGGCTTATGACATCACTTCCGGTGGGCGGACCCCGACAAGTGCCAATCAAAAGCGAGTACCTGTTCCTAAATCATTTGGATGACACCACTGGTCAGACCCCCCTAGGGCCCCCGGGGGTGGGGGCCCGGGGGGGCCCATGTGAAAATGCTCGAAAACAGCAGAAATTGGCGTCCACACCGTAATTTCCGGAGTCGCCAAGATGAACGACAATGCTCCTGATGCTGGTGGAGTCTGGGTTCGGCCCCCCTCAGCATGGGGGGCCAGAAGGGGTGTGAAACAAAACGTCTGCCATGCCCTGCTTGAACGCCTGGACCGATTACCACCAAACTTGGCATGTGTACGCCTTGCGGCCTTGCCACAACCACTGTGAGGGTCGGGCCACCCTAGCACCCCCGTGGGTGGGGTGCACAGGGGGCCCCACGTGAAAATGGTTGAAAATGGCTGAAATTGGCATGGAGTCCGCTGAGTGGCACCTGGACCAAGTGGCACCGGCATGCGGATGCCTGGTGGCCTGGTGACAAACACTGCGGGGGGCAGGGCCCCCTGCCGCCCCCACGGGTGGGGGTATGCAGGGGGGCCCTGCGTGAAAATGGTCGAAAACGGCAAAAATCAGTTTCGAATCCATGGTTTCTGGGGCCGCCGAGACAAGCAGTGATGCTCCTGATGCCATTTGAGTCAAGGTTTGGCCCCCCTTCGGCGTGGGGGATGAGACGAAACAAAAGGTCTGCCATGCCCCGCTGGAACGCCTGGATCGATTGCCACCAGACTCGGCATGCGAATGCCTGCCGACCTGGGGACAAACACTGCAGGGGTCAGGGACCCCTACCCCCTGGGGGGGCTATGCAGGGGGCCCCACGTGAAAATGGTCGAAAATGGCCAAAATCGGGGTCGGATCCATAGTTTCTGAGACCGCCGAAAAGAACGGTGATGCTCTTGATGCCATTGGAGGCCAGGTTCGGGGCCCCCCTCGACGTGGGGGCGACAAGGAGTGCAAAACAAAACATCTGCCATGCCCTGCTGGAATGCCTGGAGCAATTCACACCAGTATGCCTTACGGTCTGGGGACAAACACTGCGGGGGTCAGACCCCCCTAGCACCCCCAGGGGTGGGGATGCACAGCGGGCCCCATGTGAAAATGGTCGAAAACGGCCAAAATGGGTGTCAAATCCATAGAGTCCGGGGTCACCGAGACGAATGGCAACGCTCCCGATCCCGTTTGAGTCCACATTTGGACTTGGGATACTTTCTTGCCTGGGCAACGCCAGGTAAAAAAAGCTAGTAGAAGATAAAATAAGAAGAGCTAGAAAGTGTTTGATTCATAGCAGTAATTAGCGTGTGGTCTATCTAGGCTGTCTGCCATCATGGGAAATGTCACCAAGGGAAGACTGTTGTTTTAACGAGCAACACCTTCATGTCTTTAAATAAGATCAACCCTCATAGTCTCGGGAATGCAGGCACAGTAAGAAGGTATACCAGCTTCGCCACAGGTAAGGTGGGAACTGTGAAATCAGGGACAATAAGATAGGTTGAAAGCTGTGTCTAACTTTGATAGGTAAATATCATAGGTGGAGAAACAAATCCTATACATATCTACTTAGAGGTAAGTCCCATTATAATACATAGGCTTACTCCCATTTAAGTGTGGAGACAACTTTTTTTTTTTACAAACACACTAAAGGCGCAATCCTAACCATCTTTCCAGCACTAACCTATCTAT